>BROG01000054.1:857500-1457500 GCA_030159075.1 Atrina japonica
GTTTTAGCAACGATTCATAGTCGTTAATTGCAGTTTGAATATATTCCCATGCTAAATGAGTAAATACAAAGTGACGTAGCAAATTTCATTTGAAAATTTTCTTAAATGTTTGTTTAAGAGAGACAAAGAAAAAAAGAAAGAAAGTTAGAAACAGAAAAGAAGAGACAATTTAAGTTTGCTGCCTTATTCTCGTCAACTTTGTTTGCTTAATTGTAGATTTCTCAAATTTACGGTTTTGGTCAAATAAAACAATCGAGTTATAGGAATGTGTTTTAAACATTAAAGGCCTACATGATGTCAAGATGGATTTTTGTTTGTATCAATAGTTTCAAATATTTTACGTTTCGTACACATACAAAAAAATTTTTTTCATAAAATCTCGGATTGAAAAATAAATTGTTATAATGTCTAATTTGTGAAAAAAAAATAAAATGTGAGTAACTGGCGAGTAAATATTTGTATTCTTACATGGATGGCAGCAATATCAATCGATGGCATATTTCATTCATTCTAGGCAATATATGCATGATATGTTAAAAGTTTCTACTGCAATATATCTGTTTAGCCTTTTGAATAAAAGTTATGTTCTAATCGCAGGATATTGTTTTATCTAAATGAAAGCCTGTATGCCTGGTCCAAATTGAAATAAGAGATTAAATGTATTAATTTAGGTTTGGTTATATCTTTAATATATTGTCGAGTAACCTCACAACATCATGGATAAACATTGAAAGTTACTTATTTTTAAGAATCCTGACCGTCTTAATTTGGAGTATGCCTTCGCTTAACGAAAGCTACGGTAAACAAACATATCATAATATTAATTTTGAAGTAGCAATAAAAACCCTGAAACGTGGACGATTTAAATTTGGGTATAAGATTTGTTTTCTTTTTGTAAAAGACACAAAGATAAATTTTAATATTAATACGATTTTAAACGCTTGATAAAAAGAGCAATTATAATAGATAACAATCATATGAACTATACATCAATGTCAAAATCCGGAAATACGTGACTCTTAACCAGGCCTATATATAAAATAATTAAGTTACTATGATATACAATTGTATTTTTTTTAAAGCAATGAAAAAATATTTGATAATTTTATCATTGTTATAAGGAATACTCTCTCCAAACAATTTATATTATAAACCAATATTAGATGATTGGTATTCTAAAAAATGAGAAAAGTTTTTAGTAATTCTACTTTAAATATCAAACTGTTGTTTCTTTTTAAAAGGTTTCAGTTAACCATTGAAATTTAAAGTTTTGAATTATTTAAAATAGATTGGTATTTGCATTGATAAGCTTTGCTGTGTTGTTAAGTCGCCGAATTAATGAATAAGAAATGTTCATTATGATGGAGTAGATTAAATTTAGACATTGAAGGGTATCGACAAATACAAGGAAATATATCGCTTGTTCTTGATATAATTTTTTGACGTTTTTGTGGGGATTTATGATCACGATGCGTCCACGAATATCAGTTTTTATTTCTATTAATTACAAAACTTTGAATATCACAGATATGGTTTTTCATCACTATTCTGAAAATTGTGTATATTATTTGGACTTTAAGGTGTCCATTGTATAATCGGTATGTAAAATTTGAATATAACCGTCGTACTCTTGGTAACGTCCGGGAAAAAATGTGGTATGTTTTATTGAAGGACATAATATTTGATATTGATAAAAATAATGATTATTTTACAGGAATAAACAAAAAATTACAACAAATATGTTTCACATCAGTCTTCGAGTTTGATTCGAAAGTAAATGTTTGATAAGTATTTGACAATTTTGATGTGAAATATTTGTTCCATCTTTGGAAATTTGGCTTCTAAAACCTTATATATGTATATGGGACTTACCAATGTACCATAGAATATAATAATTATAGTGCTTTACCAGGCAATAAATGTTTTGTTCTTTTATACAATTGAAACATTTAAAGAAAATTTCTGTATCATTTCGACATTTAAGAAACCACAAGTCTTGCTGAAGTCCAACCTCTCACAGAGGTTAATTTGAATCATTTATGATATTTGTTAGTACTACGTTAAACTAAACAAAATTAAATTATGATAATTGCTAGACTAAACCAAAATTAAATTATGATTTTTGTTAGTACGTTCAAGTAATAGTACAGACATTCAACACAGATCTGTAAAACTAACAATTGTGCCATATATTTCAAATAAAAAAGTTCTTTAATCTAGGCTTTTATGTGCCTATAGTGGATCTAACTGTCTGCTAATCCCTACAAATTAGTCAACATAAATATCACATGTTGAATCGACTGAAGTTGTAACTGGTGCTTTATACTAAAAGCAATAATAAAAAATGCCACGTCACAAAACAGTTTTTAGTTTTATTAACTTAATATATCATTTTCGAGTTCTTAAGTAATCCGGTTTTGGATCCTGGTTATTCTTGCGCCGCTTCAACTTTGTTATGATTAGCGATTTACGGTATGTGTCTTTGCGTCGATCAAAAAATAAAATGCTTGATTTCATACAATACATCAAAATGTCAAAATATTTCATTTTTGGTGTAGAGTTCAAACTTCAAAAATACTGTACAGTTGCTTATTCCAGAAGCGGTGTAAATCAGATGTGGATACTTAAAAATTCTAAACAGCTTTTAGAAAATTTGAAGGCACACAATTTTTCTCGAATTCACAGTATCAAAACTTATGATTTCTCAACTCTTTACACTACTATTCCACATAAAAAATTAAAAGAAAGACTTTTTAGCATCATAGACAACTGCTTTTTCACTAAAGGTGGTACCCGAAAATTTAAATATCTAGTGATTGGCTATCAGGATACTTATTTCGTCAAACACCACACTGATTCTACACATAAGTATACTGAAGTTGATATAAAAAACATGCTGGAATTTCTAATAGACAATATATTTGTAATGTTCGGAGACGTGGTCTTTCAACAAACTATCGGCATTCCTATGGGAACCAATTGTGCTCCTTTATTGGCCGACCTGTTCCTTTATTCATACGAAGCAGACTTCATTCAGAAACTGCTGAATCAAAAGAAGAAAAAGTTAGCGGTGTCCTTTAATTTGACATTTAGATATATCGACGACGTTTTGTCAATTAATAATGACAATTTTCATACATATGTCAATGCGATATATCCCAGCGAACTAGAAATTAAAGATACAACAGAATCAAGTACACACGCTTCATACTTAGACATTTTACTTAATATAAACACAGACGGGAAATTAGCAACTAAGCTATACGATAAACGCGACGATTTCGGCTTTCCCATCGTAAATTTTCCACATTTAAGTAGTAATATCCCTCAGTCACCTGCATATGGAGTTTATATTTCACAAATGATCCGATATGCCAGGGCGTGCACAACATATGAAGATTTCATATACAGAGGTAAACTACTCACTGACAAATTATTGACACAGGGATATCGAAAACCGCGTTTAATGTCAACGTTCCGTAAATTTTATGGTCGGTATAATAGCCTTGTTTGCGACTACTCTGTTTCACTAAGTGAAATGTTGAGTTGCCTTTTCGTTGGCGGTTGTTGAGACGTCTGTACCAATTGTGACGAGGATACACTCCTCACGTGTTTCATTGGACTTGACTGTGGACTCACGGCGGGTGTGACCGGTCGACAGGGGATGCTTACTCCTCCATGGCACCTGATCCCACCTCTTGGTTTCCAGAGGTCCGTGTTTGTCCATTTTTACCGGATTTGTATCTATGTCCTGGACATTCTATTGATTTATACTTTGGTATCTGAGATTTTTATACGTTAACCTTAATTTGTTTTTTACATAAATGGACTAGTGACAATAATCTGGCCTTTAGATATAAATGCGTTTTATTTCTTGATTGACGGAAATACGAAGCTGGATCGGCGAATGAAAAATTCGGATCCAAAAACGGACTACGTAAGAAGTAGAAAAATGAGCAATTGCGACACATGTTTCGGTTACAAACGCTCATCAGGCAATGATCATCAATAAAAAATGTATTGAATGTATATCATGAATCGCATAGTGGTAAAGTAAAATGTATAAATATACATGTATAAGCAGCTGATGAAATAGATAAGATAACACTCATGTATGAAGCTAAATGCAAAGAATAAACAAAGTTAGTTAATCTGATAGGAAGGCTACTCCTTTTGCATAAGATTTTATAATATGTGTGGGTGAGGTTCTGTTAAATAATGGTTTTAATTTATCAATAAAATCTTGCTCTCTGAGTGTTATAATCGGATTGAAATTCCCTTTACTACAGTGAAATATATGTTTAGAAACGAATAAATTACGATTATGCGGTAAATTTATATTTCTTTTGTGTATATCTACTCTGTGGTTTAGTGACTGAGTACATCCAATGTATTTTTCCTTGCAATTTTCACATACAATTACATATATTACGTTTTTAGAATTGCAGTTAAATATTCCTTTAATAAAAAATAAAGAACAAGTATTTTTAGATTTGAATGTATGACCTTCAATAATGATGTCACAAACTTTAATTTTTTATTTTTGCTTTTAGTTACACGCCCGATGTTAGATTGTTTATATTTGTAAAGTGGGCACGAGTTAGTATTTGTCTGAGATTTTTAGGTTGTCGTTTACTTTTTATAATTTTGTTTCATCTAAGATTTTATTTAGTTTTTCATCTACTCGTAAATTATCTAAACTTTATATGCTTCATTAAATGTTTCTGGATTTCATTTATTAAAAGTTGTAACGCATGCTAATGGTTGGTTTTTATTCTTTGATTCTGTTTTTCTTAGCACTGATAGTCAAAGGATATCCTCGTTCTTTTAAGGCATATTTTAATTCATCTAAGCGTGTTTTCCTTGGGGGTAATGGTACGATACAAGTACATTAGCGTCTTGCTAATTTATATGGAATTGAATTTCTGCACTTTTAGAGGGTTGAATTAAGATGAATTAAAATTATAAAAAGTAAACCTCAACCTGAAAATCTCAAACAAATACTTACTCGTGCCAACTTTACAAATAATGAACATTCTAACATCGGGCGTGTAACTAAATGCAAACATTAAAAATGTAAAGTTTGTGACATCATTATTGAAGATCAAACACACACACACACACACACACACACACACACACACACACACACACACACACACACACACACACACACACACATACACACACACACATATATATATATATATATATATATATATATATATATATAGTGTTACTTTTCTTGGTACAGCGATAAATATGTTACGAAAAGTGTAGAACATCACAGTTATCTATTAATATTTGCTCTATTCGTCAGCGCTTTCACCATCGTGTTTCTTCAGACGGAACTTGTCCTTTGTAACAGTTACAATTGTTCATTGTTCGATGAAGTCGGACGATAGCAATTATCATTTACAGAATTATATTTTTAAAACGATTAATTTCTGTTAAGCTTGGGATTGTAAATTTTGATAAATAATCTTTTTGTTTAATATATATATATATATATATATATATATATATATATATATATAGATATATATATATATATGTGTGTGTGTGTGTGTGTGTGTGTGTGTGTGTGTGTGTGTGTGTGTGCGTGTGTGTGTGTATAGCTTTATGTGACCCCTCCTAGAAGTGCTTATAGAATACGAGAATATGATAAAATATCTTTTTAATTATCTATATACATGTATGCTGCTTGATTGACACGAACATACATTTCACTAACATATTAGTTGATCTGTGATGCACATATTCATATTTAAATGCAGATATAATATATATATATATATATATATATATATATATATATATATATATATATATATATATATATATATATATATATATATATATATATATATATATTAGTGTACAGTTTATTGTCTACAAGTCAATTCTTTCTTCTTTTTCCTGAACAAGAGAAATTACCTTTCATTTTTGGGGTCGTGGTAACATTCTCATAAATTTTCTTAAGGAACCTTATTTCTGAAATTATCCTGAGTTCAATTTGTTGAATATATTTAGATTATACTTGGAACAGAATTTTTTATTTTCTGTCTATATAAATGGTTTAAATAAACAAGTAACCAAATTCAAAGGTCAACAAGATTAATTTATTCTACCAAAATAATATCACCACCTAGTGTGATAAGTTCTTCAACAACATAATTAATCCATTTTTTCTCTCCGTCCAAAATTGCATAGACATTCTACAAGTTTTGTTTCCGGATGTTTATTACAAAATATCCAGGAGTTTGAGGGGCCTCCGTGGCCGATTGGTTAGAGCATTGCGCTATAAATCACAAGGCCTCTCATCTCTGGTTCGAATCCCGCTATGGTCATTTCGAATTAAGTGGGAAAGTTTGCCAGTTTTCTTGCGGAAGATCGGTGGTCTTTACCCGGGTAACCGGGGTTTCTCCTCCACCAATAAAAACTGGACGCCATCATATGACTGAAAATTTGTTGAGTATGGCGTAAAACAAAAAATCAAAAATCAAATCAAATCCAGGAGTTTGAATCCATTATCGAAATCCTAAATGAGAATAAATTTGCACCTATAATTCTAGAAATTGTTTTGTAGCTTAAACTTTTCAACGCTATATCGCATATCGTTTTCTTATTCTTGAATGACTAATGTCCACTGGTAAGTATTATAAACATAATAGCAAAGTTATAGATTTGAACAAAAAAAATAGAAAAACAAAAACAAAGCCCCGAACAAATGCTCAAGAGGCTCGTTTCTGTCTAAAGGATTTCATCACTTGAGAGCAACGATGTAAAAAAGATGTATATTTTCGAAAGAGAAAGTTATATTATACAAGGTGAAAAAATAAATCCGAATGTATAACCAAAACCGTCTTAGAGTAACCACTGTAACAAGACTATTTTAGCCTTTAAAGAATTAAAGATTTAATTGGTGTTATCAATGCGAAATATTACGTTAGCAAAAGATTATCAACTGGTACAGAAATACCAGGTACTAGGTTTATGTATACTCTATGGGACACAAACGGTCCACAAGCAGTTGCCTCGTCCCAGTGGTTAAAAGTATTATAAACATTATGCCTAAATTATAAAAATGAAAATATTGGCAGTAATGTTTTTTTACCAATTATTGATTGATCATATTTCAAATTCTTCTATATATTTAATTTCGTTTTATGTTGCTGATACATTCTGTTTTTAAACAAATTATATGGAAAGACTGATTTATAACAACTGCAGTCATATTGAAGTCATTTTCAAACAGTTGAAATATTGCTATTATACAAAGTAAATTATGGAGAAATATTATAGCTTATACTAAGTTCATCAATGGCTACTTTTTTCCATCTCGTTTAGCACATTAAAGACAGATGAAACATCTATAAACTTATTTCTGCAAAGGAAACCGTTTTCAATTTATTTTCATATCATCAGCAACCCATAATGACCGGAATAGATAGATAATATTGGTCTGTTATTGGGATAAAGTACATCAAAAGAAAAATAAACATCCTAGATACATTTGTTTTAGTTCTCACTATGAACTTAAAAAACGACTGACTAAAATTTTGAAACGATATAAAAGAAATCGCAAGTTTAGAGTATGTAATCTTAGGCAATCTACTTATTCTTCACAAGTTAAGTATTTATTTCATGCGATTTTAAAAACAGGTTATAAACAGATCATCCTGAGACTACCGTTTTGGGATTTAAACTTTCCTTGGAATAATCGAATCCTTCCAAATATTTCTTTTATAACAGTTTGTGAATTTCTTTTATGAAAGTATCTCTGGGATTGGAATGGAATGAATAAATGTTTTAATCGAGTTAACATTGCTGATTTCAAAACTGATTTTCTTCGACTGTATTCAGCAATATATTTACTATGATTTAATAATTAATTATTTTAATATTTAAATATATATATTATAATAAATATTTTAATATTTTAACACCCATCGAAAACGATTTTAAAAACGCACCAGAAAAATTAAAGCTCTTGACGGTTTATTCTTTTAATATTGATTTTTTATCTCAATTATTTTTACTTCCAAAGTTTATTTTGGAACCTACATAGTTTCTAAAAGCTTGGATTAATGAACATTCCCTACATCCGCATGAATTTTGGTAAAAGTCTAAATTGATTTCCAAATCTTCAAATATTAATTCTATTCTTAATTCTGTTTTAGTTTTATTAATTTAATTTCTTTTTTTATAAGCAGTAACATATTTTATATCCCATGTCTGCCTTTTATGCGATCTAAGTAATAAACTCTATGATAATATTTTCTTATTTCCTCAAGCTCATGGATTAATTCCGAAAGATTTGAGTCAAATAATACTGGTGTTTATTATCAAACAGTTTCCTTGTTTTTTATGAATTTCATGTTAAATTGATATTTTTTCCTTTATCCTGTTTATTTCAAAATTTCTCTTTTGTTTTCAAAAGTACTTTATGAAATTGTCATATCTGGAATTACCAATAATAACATTTGTAAAAAACAATATTAATTCTTAATTGTAAAATATTATTATGCGCATCATATCATGTTACTAGGGATATACTTTTTCGTTTGTAAATGCATTCTTACTGCTTAAATATATTCTGAGTCTTTTAACATGTCAAAAAAAAGAAAGAAAGACATTACTTCTCTTTAATTTGCAGTTTGTATTTCTAACTCATTGGGATGATCTGTTCCATAACCTGTGAGGTTAAAATAAAAATAATTGAAACCAAAAAGAATGAATTGAGCCTGTTTAAAAAGAGTTTATGCCAAGTTAAAACTTGAAGTATTCTACTCCTGCAGGTCCATTCGTATGAAGAAGTCTCAAAGCGTCTTACACGTTATAGCTTTCTTTCTGTATGGGATTATATATTTTATATAAGGGATTCTCAAAGCGACTAAAACAGTAAATCTCTTTTTGGTATGTGTTTAATATCGTTTATATAAGGAATTCAGAATTACCTCGGCCTGATGTATCTTGCTGAGCTTGAGATCAATTTGACGACAGAGAGCAGCGCACCTGTTTCTAAACTAAACGGTCATCTTCACGCCTCCCTTTATGACAAACGCAACGATTTCAATCTTCCCGTTTCTAAGTAGTAATATTACATCTTCTCCAGCCTGTGATAGTATTCTGGATCACGACCACAGACAGTGGTCCAACGAACTAGAAAGATTTCCATGGAATATTTGCATACTGGTTGCGAACAATTGGTGCTTCTTCATTTTTATTTATATAAGGAGATTTCAAAGCGTCCAAAACGGTAAAGCACTTTTTTGTTGTATGGCATTATATTGTTTATATAAGGAGCTCTCAAAGCGTCCAAAACGGTAAAGCTCTTTTTGTTCTATGGGATTATGTAGTTTATTTAAGCTCTCAAAGCGTCCAAAACGGTAAAACTCTTTTGTTCTATGGGATTTTGTAGTTTATTTAAGCTCTCAAAGCGTCCAAAACGGTAAAGCTCTTTTTTTTTGTTCTATGGGATTTTGTAGTTTATTTAATCTCTCAAAGCGTCCAAAACGGTAAAGCTCTTTTTGTTCTATGGGATTTTGTAGTTTATTTAAGCTCTCAAAGCGTCCAAAACGGTAAAGCTCTTTTTGTTCTATGGGATTATGTAGTTTATTTAAGCTCTCAAAGCGTCTTAGACGGCAGTATCTAGTTCAATTTTCTCTCTGGGATTATTTAGTTTATTTAAGGAAGGCTCAAAACGTCTTTGGCTCTTCATAATTCTTTTTGCTGTATGGAATTTATAAAAGTTTATTTAAAGAACGCTGAAAGCGTCTTTGTCGGTACATAATTCTTTTTGCTGTATGGAATTTATATAAGTTATTTGAGGAACGCTCAAAGCGTCTTAGGCGGTACTTCATAGTTATTTAAGGAATCGAAGCGTCTTAGGCGGTACATAATTCTTTTTGCTGTATGGAATTTACATCAGTTATTTAAGGAATCGAAGCTCTTCGAAGCGTACATAATTCTTTTTTGCGGTAATTTACATCAGTTATTTAAGGAATGCTGTAGGCGGTACATAATTCTTTTTGCTGTATGGAATTTACATCAGTTATTTAAGGAATCGAAGCGTCTTAGGCGGTACATAATTCTTTTTGCTGTATGGAATTTACATCAGTTATTTAAGGAATCGAAGCGTCTTAGGCGGTACATAATTCTTTTTGCTGTATGGAATTTACATCAGTTATTTAAGGAATCGAATTACATAATTCTTTTTGCTGTATGGAATTTACATCAGTTATTTAAGGAACCGAAGCGTCTTAGGCGGTACATAATTCTTTTTGCTGTATGGAATTTACATCAATTATTTAAGGAATCGAAGCGTCTTAGGCGGTACATAATTCTTTTTGCTGTATGGAATTTACATCAGTTATTTAAGGAATCGAAGCGTCTTAGGCGGTACATAATTCTTTTTGCTTTATGGAATTTATATAAGTTATTTGAGGAACGCTCAAAGCGTCTTAGGCGGTACATAATTCTTTTTGCTATATGGAATTTACATAGGTTATTTGAGGGACGCTCAAAGAGTCTCAGTTGGTACATAATTCTTTTTGCTGTATGGGATTTATAAAAATTATTTAAGGAACGCTCAAAGCATCTCACACAGTATAGGTATTTTGCTGTATGGGTTTATATAGTTTTCATATGGAACCCTCAAAGCGTCTCTTATGCGGGTTAGATCATTTTAACCTCGTCTTAATTGGGAATGCGTATATTTATATATATGCTAATTGATGGATTAATTATCCAATTTAATTATTTCACACCTGTATGTAATATACATTCGGCAATTAACCTTTGCATATATAATCGGAATTTATCTGTATATCTACTTTCACTGTATATCTATTTTTAATTCAAGCTCAACTGATGAAGTCTTAATAACGGGAACGATTCTTTTGAACATTTATTTTGACTCAAACTACTAATTTTGCAAAACTACATGTAAAGTTCAGAAACAAAATACAAGGCACAAAATAACCAAAATCTATTCCTAAAATCCGTCTTTTTATAAACTTTTATTGCTCAAGAGTCTGTCAAGTTCGGGACCTTAGGTTCAGACTCCTTACAACAAGTGGTTAGTAAATTCGTATATGACAAACAATGTGTAAATATACAAAACATTTATATGATACATTATATGCAATTGAGAACATTATTCAATTAGCCTACCTACATTTACATGTACACATACTCATAAAACATCTCTGATAAGTAGCCTTCATACTTATTAACATTTTGAACAAATGAATTATCCTATTTTCAATTAATTTTAAGTCCGTCTTATTTTTATAGTAAATGATAAATAGTGATTTATTAATATATGCATATTTACTCTACTACATTTAAATATATTTAAAATTCGGACTTTACAAATGCTTTTTTACACCATCACTAAGGGATAAATTAGTGAGTGAACGGTATGCGTATGCCATTCTATATGGCAATAATTGTCATTTTTTAGGTTGATACAATATATGTGTGTGTTTATGTTTATACATAATTCTGCAGATAATCGGATTCTGTGAGGAGTTTATGTGTCAAAGATATGTCAATAAAAGTCTAGACAAATGAATATAGTGTAAAATACACCATTTAATTTCTGACGGCGGAGTTACTCATACCCTGTCAGTTTTAAGCTCACAATATCTGGTAGAATGGTATTCCCCTTATAGATGTTTTACCTATAAATAACTGAGTAATTATTTTTTCAATTCTGGCATTGATCTGCCAACTTTAGACCAAGTCAGCAATCACAGGCTCCGTGGGAACCTCACCTCTGGTTTTAAAACAGTCACATGGTATCTCCAAATTACAACACCAAACAATTAAAATTATTAAAATCTAAACTATATAGAATGTTTATTATCATAGTTTACTGTTCCTTATATGCTAACTGATTTTCTTTTACAATCATCGACTCTACATCTCTATTTTACACTTTTGAATGTATTTTAGGAATCACTAGGGGCCGAGTTGTTGGAGCGATGCGCAAAAATTATGAAGTCTCGCATTTATTGCAACGAGGGTTCGAGAATTGCTGGAACCTAATCTAATTTTGTGAGAAAGTTTGCCAGTTTATTTGCAGTAGGCCGGTGATCTTTACCATGGTACATTGTAATCGGGTTCTCTCCTTAATCATTAAAAACTGGACGCCACCATATAACTGTAAATATTGAGTTTGTCTGAGAATACCATTCAAAACACACAGAAATCACTATAGATACATTCAGCTTTGAGACATGACTTTATTATAATATGGCGTCTTCTGATCTGACCTTATTAAGATATGGCGGCATCCGACAGACATGACTTTATTATGACATGACATCGTCAACATGACTTTATTGTGACATGACTTCATCTTACATAACTAGTATGTCATGACATCTTATATGACGTCATATAACATGACTTTATTATGACATGACGCAGTCTGGTATGACTTAATTATGACATCCGTCCAGCATGACTTTATTATGTTATGACGCAGTCTGGTATGACTTAATTATGACATGACGTCGTCCAGCATGACTTTATCATGTTATGTCGTTGTCTGACATGACTTTATTATGACATGACGTCGTCTGACATGACTATTATGACATGAGGTCATCCGGCAAGATAAAGTGAAAATGCGTTGACATTAGCTATGCATTGAGAATACAACTACTGTTTTACAGCACGTGTCATTATAAGAATTTCTTCTTTTATAGTGACTTATTCGGTGAACTGTTTTGGGAGAACTAATGGTGTCTACAAACGAGATTGTAAAACATTTACAAAGTGCGTAAACGGAGTTCCCATTGTGCTTCGGTGTGCCAAAAATACTGTTTTTAACGAGGAAACCCAGAGATGCGAATAGTGAGTATATATCAAATCTGAGTAAATACCACGCGTCAATATTTGCAATGGTCAATTATTTTTTAATATATTTTATCTCATTGACCTGAAATGCAACCTTATATTGAAACCATTTAGATTTAGATTGTAAAAACATATTTATTTCAGTAGGAAGCATGGTGGTGTGACTATTTTTATCATTTCTTTGTTGTTAAAATGTTTTGTTTTTTGCTAAATTCAATTGTTAGTGTATAAGTAAAATTATACGAGGTAAAACTATATAGTTGATGTTTTGTTTATAATATTTACAACCACTGGACCGATGCCATACCTTTGGAAATAACTGTGAGATGAGTAAATGCGCTGTAACATAAAATTAATTTCATAACAAAATTGTATGAAAATATGGCTATTTCAAACTATACGACACTTTTACCTGTTATGAAATTTTGATAGCTTTGATATCCGAGTGCTGGTCCATTAAAGTATTTGTAATAAAGCAATGAAATTATAGGTAAATGTGACAAGAAAATATTACTTTTTAGTGTTCTGATACCAATTATCAAATTCTCCATTGAGAAAGAGAAAGTTATACAACTTCTTGATTAACGCTAAAATGGTATTGTTTGCCCAATTTCATCATATTTGCGTATATTTCCTTCTGAATTTACTTTCAGTTAACACTTTTGGAATCTATTCTTTCCTTCCAATGCTTCAACACTTCTTCTAACGATTAAAAATTTTCATACTGTTATATTTTGGAGACATATGGTTTCATGACTGATTAATATAATTTCACACCCACTATTCTTAATAAATGTTTAATTTAACGACTTGTTTGTCGTTTTATTTTTTCTTAAATTATTTCTTGACATTATGACATTATTAGTTTTTACGCAAATGGAGTAATAAAACTTGTCAGTCTGCAGTGAACTGTTGTAGTAAACATTTTAAAGAGCACACATATATATCATATTTATAACACGATTTTTTTTCAATTTTCCATCTTGCGAGCCTCTGGCGAGAAAAAAATGGAAAATTCATGACGAGTATCGTAAATGTTATATGAATGGAAACTCGTGACAGATTCTTTTTTTCATATAATCAAACATATGCAATATAAACGGCATTTTCTGATGACTGGGGATGAGAATCTATATTCTCCTTTCTGTCGAATTGACCGAATTGTTCCAAATAGGTAAAATACTTCCGCAGAAATAGGTGCACAAATATAAAAAATTTCAGATACCAAAGTATAAATCAATAGAATGTCCAGGGCATAGATACAAATCCGGTAAAATGGACAAACACGGACCTCTGGAAACCAAGAGGTGGGATCAGGTGCCATGGAGGAGTAAGCATCCCCTGTCGACCGGTCACACCCGCCGTGAGTCCACAGTAAAGTTTAATGAAATACGTGAGGAGTGTGTCCTCGTCACAATTGGTACAGACGTCTCAACAACCGCCAACGAAAAGGCAACTCAACATTTCACTTAGTGAAACAGAGTAGTCGCAAACAAGACTATTATACCGACTGTAAAATTTGCGGAACGTTGAAATTAAACGCGGTTTTCGATATCCCTGTGTCAATAATTTGTCAGTGAGTAGTTTATCTCTGTATATGAAATCTTCATATGTTGTACACGCCCTGGCATATCGGATCATTTGTGAAATATAGACTCCATATGGGGGTGAGTGAAGTATATTACTACTTAAATGTGGAAAATTTACGATGGTAAAGCCGAAATCATCGCGTTTGTCGTATAGCTTAGTTGCTAATTTCCCGTCTGTGTCTATAGTAAGTAATATGTCTGAGTATGAAGCGTGTGTGCTTGATTCTGTTGTATCTTTAATTTCTAGTTCGCTGGGATATATCGCATTGACATATGTATGAAAATTGTCATTATTAATTGAAAAAACGTCGTCGATATATCTAAATGTCAAATTAAAGGACACCGCTAACTTTTTCTTTTTTTGATTCAGCAGTTTCTGAATGAAGTCTGCTTCGTATGAATAAAGGAACAGGTCGGCCAATAAAGGGGCACAATTGGTTCCCATAAGAATGCCGACAGTTTGTTGAAAGACCACGTCTCCAAACATTACAAATATATTGTCTATTAGAAATTCCAGCATGTTTTTTTATATCACTTTCAGTGTATTTATGTGTAGAATTAGATTAGTGTTTGACGAAATAAGTATCCTGATAGCCAATTACTAGATATTTAAATTTTCGGGTACCACCTTTAGTGAAAAAACAGTTGTCTATGATGCTAAAAAGTCTTTCTTTTAATTTCTTATGTGGAACAGTTGTGTAAAGAGTAGAGAAGTCATAAGTTTTGATACTATGAATTCGAGAAAAATTGTGTGCCTTCAAATTTTCTAAAAGCTGTTTAGAATTTTTAAGTATCCACATCTGATTTACACCGCTTCTGGGATAAGTAACTGTACAGTATTGTTGAACTTTCTCCTTAACGACTGTCAATATCTTGGTAAGGAGCAAAGATAAAGGTTTGGTAGAACATTTACTGGACCCTGCTATGTATCTTTGCTTATATGGGGTTTAATGAAGTTTAGGTATCCAATATAAATGTGGTAGCTCGAAATCGGTATCCGTTGTAGATATATCAAATGAGCGTAATACGGACACGCATTTTGAAGGATCTCGTCCTTTGAAAGTGAGCTACGTCTGTATGTAGCATTTCCAGAATTCCTTACAAATAAAAACTATACTATCTGAGGCTTTGTCTGCTGGTACCAGTACATATTGGTCATGTAATCTATCCAGTTTAGTTACTACTTCTGGATCACTAAATACATATATATATATATATTATATACATTTTAAATTATTATTTACATCTAAACATAATTTATCAGACGTAGAAATTAGCAAAATTGCCGGATAAAACACAAAAAAGTTTAAAATCATCTACACAACATGTCGATGGTCCCCATCCAAGTTGAAGTGACGCCACAAACATCAAATATTTACATACCGACTGCGATTCCCTTCACTGCAATATATAGAGCGATGTATTGGATTTGTCAGTATTTGCAGTCACGTAACCCGGGTGATAACCGCATTACATTTTGGTGTAGGAATGCATGAATGAATCAATAAAGAATAGAATATCACATATTTATCTTAAAAGTCATACATTACCACAAAAGAAACAAAAATCGCAGAAAGAAATCGGAAACACAAGACTAAACCTAAGTCTGTAGCACACTGTACAGCCTACAGGCCCATATCGCAATATATCTAGGTCATGTCACAGACCATAAAAATGAAAGTTCACTTCGTGGTTACAACAGAAAAAAGAGACTTAGGCCTAGTGCAACTTTGTCAAGCATCTCTGATAAACAGGTCGATTTGTTTGCCTTCACCGGATATGCCTATCAGAAACAATTCGTCACTTGCATCGTGTGAAATCAGGTTGTGTGAAATACTTACGTAAGTTACGTACGAATCAGTCATCATGGTTCCCAGTTGACTGGTAAAAATGTCAAATAAAATGGCCACTCTCAGTTGTCATTAATGAATATTAGCTATATCCCTTCTCGAAAGTCACACTCAAACTTTCTATGGTATATCCCATTAATAATATATCAGAATTCAAACGCAAAATCGTTGTAAATAATTATACAGCATAACCATGGACGCGGCCATTTGCATTTTCAATTCTCTTCTGACACATTTAACCTACCGGTACCAAGCAGACAAATATTTTAAAATAACATCAAAACAAATATAACACTTATTCAAAATTTTCTGAATCACTAGTTTCTTTCAAAATAATATGAAAAAAAGAAAATAAACCTTAATTTGATTTAGTGTTTCCGGACATAAAAGGGGAACTACCTCTTGTTTCACACAGCAGTTTAGCTGTTACGTCATATGGAAAACTCCCACCGCAAAGCCAATTACATAGAATGAATTTCGTAACAGCTGACTACAGATTCACAGAAAATGGTAATATATATAAATGTAAGGATTGTTTTTTATTTTTTGGAAACCATTGAGTATAAATGCAATGGATCATAGAAAAAAATCAATGTGCAGCACTTCGTGCTGCATAGAATTTTTTCCATAATCCATTGCATTTATACTCAATACTGAAAAAAAGAAAAACAATACTTAAGTGACGTCATCGCCAATCTTCAGGTGAAAGAAATGACGTCATCGCCAACCTTCAGATGAATGAAGTCTGCTTACAAATGTAGTTCAGTTGCTGCACGTTAGCCAATCAAATCGCCGCTGTTCTTGATTATACGTGTCACAAATAAAATATTTATGTAAATTGTTATGAAGTTGCATAACACACAGATCATATGATATAAAAGAGAGTGAGAGAAAGAGAGAGAGAGAGAGAGAGAGAGAGAGAGAGAGAGAGAGAGAGAGAGAGAGAGAGAGAGAGAGAGAGAGAGAGAGAGAGAGAGAGAGAGAGAGAGAGAGAGAGAGAGAGAGATTCGTTATGTCGTTGATCATCCGTTGAATTATTTATATTTGATTACATGTAATGTGAATAAAGGTGTAAAAGTTTAATGGTATGCCAACGGAATAGATAATTAATATGATAATCAACTTTGACATTAAAAAGTGAACCATTAATCAAACAGTTGTTATTATTATCATGAAAAATAAGTTCATCAGGGACTAATATATATGTAAAATCATAAAGTCGGTGAATGAATTACGAATAATAAGATCTGTCCAGTTTGTATCATTTTTTCGCCGGTTGGTTGATCTTCTCTTTGATTCTGTTTTGTTCTTAGGTTTTTTCAAAGTTCATATATATATATATATATTATATATATATATATATATATATATATATATATATATATATATATATATATATATATATACAAAGAATGCCACACCACAGTTTAGTTTAATTTATATATATATATATATATATATATATTATATATATATATATATATATATATATATATATATATATATATATATATATATATA
This sequence comes from Atrina japonica, assembly GCA_030159075.1. Classification (NCBI taxonomy): domain Eukaryota; kingdom Metazoa; phylum Mollusca; class Bivalvia; order Pterioida; family Pinnidae; genus Atrina; species Atrina japonica. The sequence continues at coordinate 875,334 of BROG01000054.1, forward strand.
TTAATTAATCGAATTATGTGCTTGGATACAATGAACATGTGATCAATCTAAACTGCAACCATCGGAAGGTAAAAATTTGTTAGCCTCATTTGCTTGATCTATTTCAGTATCTTTAACATCCCTCCACCTTGCGGTGCATATAGAGAGTGTTCACGTTTGCGTGATGGTGCTTACCCGGATATAGAGCAAAAGTGCATGACATTCTACCTCTGTATCAATCACCAATTGGTTATGGATACTGTCTGCCCGACAGGTAATTAAAAATACCACTTTTTCATTTGGAAATATATCTTTATTGAATTTGAGCTCAGCTAATGAAGTATTATTGACAGAATCGATCACCCTGCACATGTTTTGGACTCCTTTTAAAACTATAACTTTGGTATTATTAATAATATTAATTTAATATCAACATATTAATAATAAATTTTCGGAAATGAAATATAAAACAAATTTGTTTATTTTTGTTTAATTGTATTTTTTCACAATATGCAAATTCAATGTGAATTGTGTTATTTTCATTCGGTCAATCAAAATAATTTTAAATCTTAGGACTACTTTTCCATGCTTTATGAGAAATGAATGTTTAAAAATATGTAATAAATAGAAAACTTTCCAGTTTCTTTCGATATAACGTTTATGAAATCCTCTGAGGCAGACAAATTCATAATTAATATTCATGTAAAATATTATGATTATTTTGCCTCACTCGTTGAAATAAAAATGTTGTTCGTCAAAATTGGCAAATTTCCACCCTAGGTATCTAGATAGTACGATCTATTTATATTGTTTAGACCAGTCTATTATGTCTTTTAGGGTTTAAAGGGTTAACAAATAATTGAAGACAAGCATTTGTTAATAGATAAAAACAATGGAGAAAGAAGCAAAAACATGGTTACATTACTTTAATGATAAACATGTTGTCTAGACGTGTATTGTGTACCCTCTGAGCAAATATCCTTTAACCCTTTCACCCCTGCATATCTAAATGGAATATATCTTATTTTGTCTATTGTCTTAGACTAAAATGTATTCGTTCATCTCATTTTCTCTAATTCTTTTTGAGAAATAAATATACCAAGAACATTTTATGTAACTGTTACTCATTTTACAAGGATATTGGATGCTTATATCAATATTGGCCAACAAATCTGTAGTAAATTTAATGGAAACTTAATAAACCGCTAACGTTTTATTTAACGTTTACTCGATTTACCATGGATATTAGAAACTGATATGCACATTGGTCAAAAAATTTGTGACAATTTATTTAATTTCCATGCAGTTCTGAGATTTGTTTTTATTCTGTATAGGACTGGTGTTCAATGTCGGAAATCAAGTGTGTGACTGGCCATTTAATGTAACTGAGCCATGTGGCATACTCTGAGCCAAAGCAAGCAGAACCAACGTACTACCTCCAGGAGTTCATTTGTAGTCTTATACTCCTCGATATGATATTCAGTTAAAAGGAGGATCTATTCTTAACACAAATGCCTAATATTCTGCCTTTTATCTCTGTTATATAGGAAAACTGATATTTATATATATATTAATGGAAACAGAACGATTTTATTGTGAATTATTAGTTAATACATACATACTTGGATTTTTCTAAAATGTTGATGGTGAAAGTCGTTACAGTGTTCGACGTAAATTATTAATTAAGATATGCCAAAATGTTTGAAAATGTAGCAAAAATATATAATAGAATTTATCAGAAATAAATTTATTGCTACAACAAATGAATTTTGCTTTCCGATTAGTATATAGTCTAATCTCGAATACAACTACAAACTATTCACGATTTCAGTGATTTGTCAGTAATTTTTCATTTCCATTACAAATAAAACCTAGAAATTTTTCACCATTAACAAAGATGTGTTATTTGTTTTAACAATTCGAACATGTACAACAGCGAAGTTCGGTAATGACTGTAAACCTTTAAACACAAAATTGTTCTTATGACTCTGAGGGACTTTCTAGAATACTAATTTGACTAATTGCATATATTGAGTAATTAAGAACACTTATCAAAATTTGACTCACATACCTTCAACGTTTCTTACTTATTCTGAAATACGTTTATAATAGACTATTGTTGTATCTTATCAATCAAAGCGGTTTTATTTTCACATCCCCAATGGTATTTTGCTCAGCATTACTATGTCAATGGATATTTTAGCAAGGTAGGTAGGGGGTAAAAGATAGCGAAAACTACCTGTTTGCTCACTGCAATTCATTCTGAATAAAGTGTATCCTATCACTCACACAAACTTAAAAATAGCTGGTGAATTTTTTTTATTAACATGGAACGGTGCATTCGTACTTAAAGACATACTGGCTGTTATTATGATAAAAAAGATACCCCGCCATTAGACCTTTTTTATTAAAAGGCAAAGATATATTGCTTTACAAAAGTTAAACATATCATGAACATATTGCCTTGAATGAATGGAATATGCCGAGAATTGATATTCCTGCAATCCATGTAAGAATAAAAATTTTTACTCGCCCATTATTCACGCTCGATTTATTTTTACTTTTACGACATTATATAACCTATTTCTTTAACCCGGTAGTGTTTTAAACATCTTGTTTGTATAGAACGTAGAATATTTGAAACTTTTCATACAAAAAAATTCATTAAAACGGCTTTAATCTCTTTTATATGGATCAATCTTGGTGTGCTGAATATGATTCACAAATCCGTTACGAATAAGGTCATCCACAAAACAGAATGAAAATGCAGTCGTTTCCAGTATTTGCATACCTGATAATTATGTATTCCTGTTAATTGCATAAAAATTCAAAAAAAAAAAAAATTTCCTATATCTTACATGTTAAATATTTCTTTTAATTGCATAGTTTAAACAAAGAGTATATTTGACTGCATGAAATAATCTTCCAAAATGGGGTAAATGTGCTGATTACGGTAAAATATTATGTGTGGCCATACCATTTTCATAAAAATGAGAACATACTAAATTAAATTACTAGTGTACCTAGGATGGTTATAATAGTATTTTACACAAAATTGAAAGGACTAACATAAATCATCAATGAAATTAGTCAGTGACATATTGGATTTTATTACTCAGTCACCCATAAAGACACAATTGGACTGGCGTAAGTCATTGATTTATAGAAGAGTTCACTGTTTTTCAAGGGTTGATGAGTTAGGTTCAATATTGAACTTTACAGCCGGAACTTGAACCTATTGCTGTAAGAAATTCTCGCTAAAATATCCATTGACAAAGTATATTACTTTTTGAAAGGGGATGACTAAAATTCCAAATTGATGTCTACCTCGATTAAACACTGTACATATCAGGACACATTCCTTCGATTACGTGTATTTTACAGCATGGGAAATGTTATGCTATTATTGTTTTAACGTAAAATTGTTGCAGGAAATCAAGCCGGTCTCATATTTGTATTTTATTCACGACCTCGAACGTTATTTATGTTATAACATAAATTTCCATTTCTACACAAAATAGTTATACAAATATTGTTATCAATATATATATTTGGTCTGTTGTTTATAATGTATATAATTTATTATGTAACTGAATTAGAACTATGAAATAAAGGGTATTATAGAAGACTACATAAAAGCATATATTGTTGTTTGCATGTCCAGAGTTTAACATATTTATAACGTTGGTATTATGTTTATCATATTTATAACCACTCGGTTCGTTGCCATTGCTGGTGGATCGTTTGAGTACCTGAGGTCATACTTAAACCTAGTTCCAGCTGACAACCTTATACTAAAGTAATATTTGACACTGATAAAACCATTTAAATTCTAAATTATTCATTTATTTTGTACTAAAGCAGAGCTGTTGAAATCCTTCGGTCTTGCCGGCAAGACCGACGAAAATTGTCTATGTCCCACGAAAGAGCTACTTGTGTCAGACAAAATGTCCGACGGCGGCGCAGTATTGACAAGTTGTATTTTTTTAACCCTTCACTTCTGAAACACCCAAAACCTCTCGCTAAAAAACCTCTCATTATTGTATTGCCCAAATCGCCTGTTAATATTCCGATGTTGTATCGTGCCCGATTGTACTCTCATTTTCATTTCGCAGTAAACGAGACTATAACGTACTATCCTGTTTGCAAAAACATGGCTGATTTCAATGAAAATCAGTGTCAATTAAGAGTGAATTCTTGTACGAAGATATGGACGCAGAAAATGACTTTAAACATGATGTTGATCAGCATGATCAGTGTTTTACTATTTACCGACTTTGAACAAAATGACAGTAATGAAGTATTGAAGTAGGCTAGTTGTTGTAATTTTACGATCCCGGGTCGTGAATTAATCTTATACAAAACTTGGTTTTTCACGAATATTTCGGCAAAGCAGAGCGGAGTATTTCGCTGCGTTTAAAGATAAAGAACTGTAGCCTATTGATTCAGAGTTTCATGACTGAGATTTAATGCCAATAATGGGACCATATCTTCAAATTTACAAATGATTATGCCACAAGTGATATGAAATGTGCAGCAAAATTTATCATGAAAGGATGTCAGTTACATAAGATGAAATGTGGAAAATAATTAGAATAAAGACAGTAAATAAAACAGTCGATCAATATTTTTGTTTCCAATTTCATTCGATAAATCTACATGTATCAGTTTTTTCTTCAAAACCAGTTAAAATAAAATGTTAATTGTTGATTATTTCTTTATCTTTATATACAGTAATTGCACTGTAAATAAAGTATCTATAAAAGCAGCGATATATTAAGTGTAACTGCATATTTATATATTGCTGATATTGTGTTGCAATAGTGAAAGGGGACCTTAAAAAGGTGTCCAATCAATGCCATTTGTGTTTTAATGTTACTTACAGTTTTAGGCCCCGCTGAGTGCCTAAGCGTAAACTTTAATTACGTCTGGTCAACGTCACCTGTGTGTTAATCCCTGGGGAGCTGTAAAAATAATCATTAAAGTGTTTTTAAGACGCAGATATCGTAATGGGTACAGACGTTTTGATACTTAGACAGTTTGGTACACAAGTGTGAACAAGATGAGAGTGAGAATGAGAGAGTGATGAGTGAGATTTTGTTTGAAATGGAGATAGAAATATATAAAAAATGAAACATAAAACAGTTGGATCTATATTATTAGTCTTTATCTCAATTCAAACAAAATTTATGGACTTTCATTCGGACTGACGGATGTTATAAGTTTGTCAGTCAAACTGTCTGACAAGATTTTGAGTTTTTCAACAGCTTTGCTACAGTACTATTTAGAACCGATAGCACCATTTAAATTCTAAACTCTTCAAAAGCTAAGCCTGTCATCTTTTTTACAGTAGTTACTCTGAGACGGATTTGGGAACACATCTACATGTATATGATTTATATTACTTGTATGATACCAATTTCTACATCTGTTTTAAATTGGAGCTCAACTTATGAAGACAGAAATGATGGGCTTGGGCATTTGTTTTGGTCTTTTTTTGTACAAAACTATAAATTTGGGATTATGTTTATTATATAAACGAAGGTGATAGTATCGCAATCTACATAACGTGCTTTATCGCAACACCTGCTTGACACTTTGTCCTCCGATGATGGTAGTCTCTATCACTCCTAATAGTTATATCTTTAAGAAAATACTACAATTAAAGAATTCAATTGAAGGAAACGATTCTGAATCAGAATAATAAAGGCGTGACCTACAATACGCCATGGATCTCCTAAGATTTCTTCTAATTCTTATAGTGCTTTACGCAACATTCACCAATTGTTCAGTTATAAGGTATCGGCCAGATTTTATTTATGGACAATGTACTCGGGAAGAGACCACCGGCTTTCCGCATGTAATCAAGCAGACTATAGGACAAACACGACGATTTTAACTTTCCAATTTTAAATTTTCGACATTTAAAGTGTATATGACTGTGTATTTTTTAAGAAAAAAATATATTTCCTTTTTTACTACTCAGTTTGTTTTGTTTGTTTATTGTTGTTTAAGTCCCACTCAAGAATCTTTCACTAATATGGAGACGTCACCAAATGCCGGTGAAGGGCTTCAAATGTGTCACAGTAGGTGCCGGCACGTTAAAGAACCCTCACTGCTCAATGGCCTTAAGTGCCGATCAAAGGCCAAAATTTAAAGCCGGCATTTGGTGACGTCTCCATATGAGTGAAATATTCTTGAGTGGGACGTTAAACAACAATAAACAAACAAACAATCGTTCCTCATGTATTTCATTTGGACTTGACTGTGGACTCATGGCGGGTGTGACCGATAGACAGGCGATGCTTCCTCCTCCATGCCACTTGATTCCACCCTTCTGACTTCCAGATGTCCGTGTCTGTCCATTTCTACCAGATTTGTATCTATATCCTGGACATCATATAGATTTATACTTTATTATGCTAGTGCATGTTTAACACAAGGACATTTCATATACAGTTATTGACAAGTTATCGAAACAGGATCATCGAAAATTGCTTTTGATGTCAACGTTCTTCAAATTTTACGGTGGATACAATAGTCTTGTTTGCGATTAACCTGTTTCACTAAATGAAATGTTGAGTTACATGATCAACATGGTAGTTGACAGGGGATGTTTACTCCTTCATGACACCTGACTCTACCTCAGGATCTCCAGAATCCGTGTTGTCCAATATCACCAGATTTATATATGTACCTGGACATCCTGTAGATTCATACTTTGGTATCTGAGATTTTAAATTATAATTATACTATAATGATATTATACCACACGGTGTTCGTGTATCTAAAATGTTCAGAAATGCTTGATCATGTTCGACATACGATCAGTTCGTAGCAAATGTAAATCTTGTGATACGTTGATGACACAAGAATATATTTAGTCGAGTTCTAAGTCAATATCTTTATAATTCCCGGTCGAAATAATAACATTCTGTGCAATAACCATGTTTCACTAGAACATTGAATTATCTATTTCATTGTACCCACATTAGATGACTATGCGTCTAACTCTTTCTTTTGGATTCTGATTTTGTTATTGGCAGGTGATTCTTATGGTCAAAATGGCAAGCTCCACCTGATCCTGCAATTAAAGTTTCCAGAAAGAAATGTTTTTCTACATGTTATGACTTTTGTGGTGTAGTCGTATATCTGTATGCCATTTATTACAATATAAAAGAGCAGCTGATGTCACTAGCACATTAGAAATAACTTTTTATTCCAGACTTTCTGGACTGTCTTATTTTAAAATAATGTTTAATACCTGGTCATAAGTTGTTGCTTTTAAAGTTACTTTTAAAATCCATTGATCATATAACTACTTATAACTGCGCATTTTGAACCATGAAGTCTCTCACTTCTGGTTAGCGCAGATTCGAGTCCCGCTGTGTCCTGTGCTAATTTTTGTAAGAAAGTTTGCCAGTTTACTTGCAGAAGGCCGGTGGTCTCTTCCCGGGTACATCATGCCGGGTACATTGTAACCAGGTTACCCCCTGTACTATTAAAAACTTACCGCTACCATACAACTGAAAACTTGTGTGGCGTAAAACATTATTCAGACTTCCAAATACAACTTCTAATGGGACTAATTCATGTACCACGTGATACCCGATAACGTTTGTGCGGTACTGTTGTTTCTATTAGTGATGGAATGACGCTAGTAGACAATATCCCGCGGTAACGTCATTTCAACGGGAATATTACGTAGAGTTCCGTTCCATCAACATTAGATCTACTAGTACCGCACAAATGTTATCGGTTATCACATGGTGCATGAATTAGTTCCATTCTGACTACATTTACCTCTACATTCCATTGCCACCTACAGAGGCAGAACTCGTATATCAATAAGAAAGAGGTACATATATTCGTCAAGAACTGAATACATACATTCTGTAAACATAACTGACATATATGGAATGAAAATGTTTTATGCAAATTAGTAGTCATGACTCATTCTCTAACATAAGATACGAAAATGACAGCAACGTTTACACTTTGCATCGTAAGTCTATAAATCATAGACATACACACCACCTTGTAAGAGTTGAAAATATGTAGTTCCTAAGAGACATGTTGGTTCTGCACATTACAGAAAAATTACAAAGTTAACTATGTATAACTACATTTATCTATAAACATTGTTAATTTTATGATTCTTTTTAATCCGGTCAATAATTTTTTTTACTTTTATGGAAATATCACTTGGTAATAGGTGAAGTGTCACAAATTTTGATTTATGCAACGAACTCATGTAAATATTCTGTGGTTACATTGAGTACAGCGCCTGACGGGATACAGGACTTATAATAAATTCATTTTTGTTTTGGAAAGCGCTTTTAAAGCCTTTTATATTAATCAAATATTGGACATCGATTCCGGAACTTACAGACCTTGAGGTGAACGCTATTAGCGCCAGTTTTACATTGTACATTAATGCTAAATCAATGGAAATGAACAAAACAAGAAATGGCAAAGAGGCAATATGTGTTGGAGTAGGTATCGTCTGCCTACTGCACAATCTCAAAAGGGCACTTCTGTCACAATCTATTCCAACAGTTTAAAAGTCACTCTCAACCGATCCATGAAGCATTCTATATTGTCAACCCTTTCTCCCCTGAAAATCAAGATGGTATGCTCTTACCTATTGTTACTACCAGTCTATCATGGCCTGTAGGGTTGAAGGGGTTAAACATAGATATCCTAATGAGGGTATAACTCGCGAAGTGTTGACATAAAAGTGTCTCTGAATATGATAATGATAAAAATAAAGAATATGAAGTAAGCCTAACGAATGTCATCAGTATCTATCGTGTGATAAAGTGTGTCGGGGAAAACGATTTTACAACAATAACTCAGTATGATATGTCTGTGTTAATTAATGGAAGAATGGTACCTAAATAAGACTTCAGGCTTCCGGACACTTGGTCTTATCCCGTTTGCGATTCGCAATTGTTCTTCATGTTGAGATCATTTACACATCTAATCCGTCGTGATATAATGGACTTCAGTTTTGATTATCGATACTTCGGTACTTCTTCAATTTTACTTAGGCCAAAGTAAAAATATGAATTTACATCACAATAACTTTGACGTCATTTATTCTATAATTTGACTGATCTATTTACAAAGTGTATATGCATACATATTTAGAAAAAGAAAGAATGAAAGAGTAAAACAGCATTACTGCATATTACTGCCGACAATGAAATTAATGTCAAAATATGTCGGCATTTTGGCAGTATGATGTATGATAAGTCTAAATGGAGATAATATGAAGATATTATATATATATATATATATATATATATATATATATATATATATATATATATATATATATATATATATATATATATATATATAACTGTGTAAGATAATATGAAGATATTATATATATATATATATATATATATATATATATATATATATATATATATATATATATATATATATATAACTGTGTGTGTAATAATAATAAAAAATTGACATAGATAACGAATCAAGAAAGAGGATATAATTCAAATTACAGCAGAGATTACTGCTTATTTATAATTAAACTACATTGTTCTCTTTCAGATAAATCCACCATACGACGGAACATAGTACAACATGGATAATTCTTCAAAATAAACAATAACCAACAATCCAGAAAACTCCAGGAAAACTAATATAAACAAACTACATACAAATACAGAGAGGTCATAAACAACTACTTTACAATAGACCTGTATTGCAACTCCCTCTCCGTTAAAAGTTTCAATTTCCACTGGACGTTCAAAATTGGGAATTTTCATGAAAATCTTAAACAGATTCTTCAATGGCATTACAACAAAATAATTAGTGAGTTAAACCGTGGTTTAACCATTTTTCCCGAAACCCTAAAGAAAGAAGACATTACAGGATAGCAACTGCAATTTACTGCACATTTTACTGTGTTAACAAATAAAAAATAGTAAGCTTATAAAAACCATATCTATGGCACATCCTTATAAAAACCTTATAGTTTTCACATTGATGAAAATAAATTTTAATGTTTCACTAAACATTTAGGTGCTAAGTTACATATTTCCTCCTTTTTCCCCTAGTAATTTGTGGTGAGTTTTGCTGTCGTATGATCTAGTATATATATATATATATATATATATATATATATATATATATATATATATATATCCAGCAAATGTTCTACCAAACCTTTATCTTTACTCCTTACCAAGATATTGACAGCCATTAAGGAGAAACTTCAACAATTCTGTACAGTTGCTTATTCCAGAAGCGGTGTAAATCAGATGTGGATACTTAAAAATTCTAAACAGCTTTTAGAAAATTTGAAGGCACACAATTTTTCTCGAATTCACAGTATCAAAACTTATGACTTCTCTACTCTTTACACTACTATTCCACATAAAAAATTAAAAGAAAGACTTTTCAGCATCATAGACAACTGCTTTTTTCACTAAAGGTGGTACCGGAAATTTAAATATCTAGTGATTGGCTATCAGGATACTTATTTCGTCAAACACCACTCTGATTCTACACATAAATATACTGAAGTTGATATAAAAAACATGCTGGAATTTCTAATAGACAATATATTTGTAATGTTCGGAGACGTGGTCTTTCAACAAACTGTCGGCATTCCTATGTGAACCAATTGTGCCTCTTTATTGGCCGACCTGTTCCTTTATTCATACGAAGCAGACTTCATTCAGGAACTGCTGAATCAAAAGAAGAAAAAGTTAGCGGTGCCCTTTAATTTGACATTTAGATATATCGACGACGTTTTGTCAATCAATAATGACAATTTTCATACATATGTCAATGCGATATATCCCAGCGAACTAGAAATTAAAGATACAACAGAATCAAGCACACACGCTTCATACTTAGACATTTTACTTAATATAAACACAGACAGGAAATTAGCAACTAAGCTATACGATAAACGCGACGATTTCGGCTTTCCCATCGTAAATTTTCCACATTTAAGTAGTAATATCCCTCAGTCACCCGCATATGGAGTTTATATTTCACAAATGATCAGATATGCCAGGGCGTGCACAACATATGAAGATTTCATATATAGAGGTAAACTACTTACTGACAAATTATTGACACAGGGATATCGAAAACCGCGTTTAATGTCAACGTTCCGCAAATTTTACGGTCGGTATAATAGTCTTGTTTGCGACTACTCTGTTTCACTAAGTGAAATGTTGAGTTGCCTTTTCGTTGGCGGTTGTTGAGACGTCTGTACCAATTGTGACAAGGATACACTCCTCACTTGTTTCATTGGACTTGATTGTGGACTCACGGCGGGTGTGACCGGTCGACAGGGGATGCTTATTCCTCCATGGCACCTGATCCCACCTCTTGGTTTCCAGAGGTCCGTGTTTGTCCATTTTTACCGGATTTGTATCTATGTCCTGGACATTCTATTGATTTATTCTTTGGTATCTGAAATTTATATATATATATATATATATATATATATATATATATATATATATATATATATATATATGTGTGTGTGTTTTTTTCGGTTATCATGGTTAAATGTATATCTGTAAGAATGTATTTCAAGGCGAGCAATGAAATAGGTTAAACTCCATGTCCATAAATATCTACAATATTTCTATAGAATAGACTTTTAATGGAAATATGGATTTCCCAACAACTACTTACTTCCAGCATGACAATAAACTTAATGTATTGCTAATTGAAATGAACACACAAAACTTACGATCGACACAACGTGACATGGTTAACATATGAGACTTCTGAACATTTTACTGTATGTGTGATTAATGTTACTGTATTTGTTTGACTTTATATATATATATATATATATATATATATATATATATATATATATATATATATATATATATATATATATATATATATACATACAGTAAAACCTGTATATAGGGGCCATCCAAGGGAACAGAAAATATTGACCTTTATGTGCAGGTGACCCTGATATACAGTTTCAATTTAGTTGAAGTATGCAGTCAAGGGACTTGAAAAAAACTGGCCTTTATAGACAGGTAATCATTATATAGCAGGTTTTACTTTATATATATATATATATATATATATATATATATATATATATATATATATATATATATATATATATATATATATATATATAGTTTATGTCTGTATGTATGTATTTATGTATGTATAACCCCTGATAGCTGTGCTACTAAGAAACGATAGAATCTATCTAAAATACCTCACCTACTTAGCCAGATCGACCTGATATCATTGAAGGAAATTTCGATAAATTAACCTGACAATGAATTAGAAATATAAACCTGGACCCAGTTGCACAACAAGTTGTTAGCTTTAACGTGAAGTTAACCAATGTTAAACCAATGGGCTAACAGTACGTTAAATTTAACGATGTGTTGTGCAACTGGGTCCAAAACATTAGTAGCAAGTCAAAAAGAAGAAGTGCCCGCAGCAGTCTCCCATAGAATCTGTGTTAATCTAGACGGCGTTTATATCAGCTGTAAATGAAATACCTTATACAAGAAAAATTTGATGCAAAGCATCAATTCGCCGCCAAAGGTATTTCAAAGGAAGTTTTGGGAATAAATGAATGCAAGCTTTCAGTTACTTAATATCTATTACGACAAAAAGTCCCACCAGATAACATTTTTGTGAAAATAGAGTCAACAGAACTAATTTAACGGCGATTTCTCGTCAACTAACACCAAGTTCACAGAAAGTAGTGAGAAATGGAGTGGTCATTATGTTCCTGGTCAAATTCATCTAGTGTAATCATTCATTTTAGTAGTGTTTATATAGCAATTGACATCAGCGATGTAGCAATGTCTATATATGTAAAAGTTTACAAAATGACAGTTGCAGTGATTTTCACTGTTCTGCATAATGGTTGTCAACAATGGTGAAGAACTTGGATTCTTTTTTTAAGAAAATGTATTAAATATTAGTATATATCAAGAATATAAAACGTAATTTAGAAAAACATTTATGGAATAATTCAGAATTTTTTTTTTAAAACAAGTCCATATTCCAGTCTGTTTCGTTCATTGTTGGCCAGCGACGTGACTTCATTCGTATAATGCCGTCATAACAAGATATTTCATTTTAAGACTCTATACTCTGAACTTCGCTATCCCATCATAATGAGACCGATCAAGTATAAGATGGGGTATTCGATTCCATTATTTTGTTTTTCAATTTAAAAAGTATGATATGTAAATATAACGAATGAACGCTTGTCAGTGTGCATTTATTGTCAATATGGATGCTTTTTGGGTGACAGATAATTATTCATGGCGCCCAGGCGTGTGTCATTCATTTGAAATGTCACCCAAACGGCAAAAGTATTAACAATAAATGCACTCTAAAAAGCGTTCATTCGTTAAATATATTTCATGGTAAAACTGTATAAAGGTATACATGTAGCTACATGATACAATTTTGGTTAGGTAACACCATTTTCATGTAAAACTGTCTTCACTCCCAAAACCTGAAATACAATTGGTTTTATAGAAATTACTATTTTTCTTTCGGTTCTGCACATCTGTGTGAATTTTTAGTTCGGTGTATGAAAAAGTCTGAGTAACAAAAAAGATCTTCCTAAGTAATTATTTTGTCATTTTTCTTTCGGCTACTCTTCCTTGAAAGTATGACATTATGTACTGCATTCTAGAAACCACATACACCAACATCATAAAAATTGTATGGTGACGTCATAGCACTTGTAGCTTGTTAAAACCCTAAAGGTTGACAAGGAAATCAATCCCCGTTAAAATGAAGGAAAACTTTGTTAACAATGGGAGAAATAAACGATCTAGAGAAATTGTTTAGGCCTTTTAAACTTATCACTTTGATATCGTATTTAATGCAATATCGAAGAGATTTATTGTTCATAACCTTTTGCGATTTGATATGCGCCAGGAAATATTTTAAACTTTAAAATGATCAATTCAATTCACCAAATACATTTTTTCTGGGAACAATTTAATGTTTAACTTTTTGTTATTTTTCTTTTTATCGTGAAAAGAGATATATCACGAACACGCTTAAAAATTCAATAACTTAATTTATATAACAGCTACATTTTGTATGAAGTCATAGCAATTGCTGATTATTTTCCATTCAAATTGTTAATTTAGTTGTATATTTGATAAACAGACACAATTCGTTCCATTTCTATCACGAATAATTTAGGTACAATGAAAATAACGTATTTTCAGTGATGTTAACGAGATTAACGAGATTTGCAAAATTTGTAGTACAGACAATACATTTCAAAATATCTAGTATCCAAATAAATTGTAAATATTATAAACATGATACCAACGTTATAATGTTCAAGACGCCCTCATTTCAAATGAAAACCCTTGTTCATAAAAGTATTCGTCGATAGGTATCATTAATATAGGATTACGAGTAATTTTCATTTCTTTAACTTCTTGGTCAATACCTGTTTCTACGTCCTTAGACAGTAAAATATAAATGTTCTATTTTTACTGATTTATCAAGTCCGACGCGATGAACATCTATGTCATGTCAGACTTGCAAAACCCAGATAGTAAATATCAAAGGAATTCAATCTTAGGTCAAATTTAAGTATTACCAGTTACGTAGGTGGAAGCAAATGTATGCATCTGCTATCGCGCAGTCCATCGAGTTTATTTGCTCTGAGTGGACAAATAGGGTGGTCTATATTTGCAGTTGAAATTCACCTCCGCTTCGATGGAATGCGTCGCGCGACGCCCGAACATGACAGGAAACCGCGAGTAAAACATCGTCACAGACAAAGAAACCATTTTGGATATATCAAACGCAGTGAGGTAAATGAAAGGGTATTAATGACCCTATGACCTGCAAATTGCAAAAAATTGCTGTTTTTAACATTTGCACGGAAAACAGCTTAATTTTGTAAATTTGATTTATGTAAAAATGAAGTAAGTCATCCACTCCTTATTGCATCATCTTCATTGTAAACGTGTACCCTTGAAGACCCTTCAGGTTAATTAATAGATAAACCATCCATATAAATATTGGTAGTACATAACTACCCATCACTGAGATAAGCTTCCACAGACCGTCACATCGAAGAGATTACACCATCATGAAACAACAACTAGGACTTCTCGTGATTGCATTAGCCTGTGGTATGTATTTACAATTTATTATTATTATTTCTGTTCTTGTTGTTGTATCTTTTTGTGAAAGATCCGTTTTAATGTATTTCTTACGCCGAGTTTGGACTATCAGTTAACATGTAATTCATTTATGGATGTACCAAGAAACTCTCACATAGAACTGCTCTATAACTGATTAACCATGTTATAATTGTATCTTTGTTCAACATCTACTATAAGACTTTCTGTCTATTATCAGGGTATATTGCATACATCAAGAAACATCTGAATAAATCTTGAATTTAACAACATTGTAATATAAAAACGTTCTCTATGATTCGGCTTAATTTACTCCTTACCAAGATATTGACAGCTGTTAAGGAGAAACTTCAAAAATACTGTACAGTTGCTTATTCCAGAAGCGGTGTAAATCAGATGTGGATACTTAAAAATTCTAAACAGCTTTTAGAAAATTTGAAGGCACACAATTTTTCTCGAATTCACAGTATCAAAACTTATGATTTCTCAACTCTTTACACTACTATTCCACATAAAAAAATAAAAGAAAGACTTTTTAGCATCATAGACAACTGCTTTTTCACTAAAGGTGGTACCCGAAAATTTAAATATCTAGTGATTGGCTATCAGGATACTTATTTCGTCAAACACCACTCTGATTCTACACATAAGTATACTGAAGTTGATATAAAAAACATGCTGGAATTTCTAATAGACAATATATTTGTAATGTTCGGAGACGTGGTCTTTCAACAAACTGTCGGCATTCCTATGGGAACCAATTGTGCTCCTTTATTGGCCGACCTGTTCATTTATTCATACGAAGCAGACTTCATTTCAGAAACTGCTGAATCAAAAGAAGAAAAGGTTAGCGGTGTCCTTTAATTTGACATTTAGATATATCGACGACGTTTTGTCAATTAATAATGACAATTTTCATACATATGTCAATGCGATATATCCCAGCGAACTAGAAATTAAAGATACAACAGAATCAAGCACACACGCTTCATACTTAGACATTTTACTTAATATAAACACAGACGGGAAATTAGCAACTAAGCTATACGATAAACGCGACGA
This sequence comes from Atrina japonica, assembly GCA_030159075.1. Lineage (NCBI taxonomy): Eukaryota > Metazoa > Mollusca > Bivalvia > Pterioida > Pinnidae > Atrina > Atrina japonica. Next base: position 891,548 of record BROG01000054.1, read on the forward strand.
TTTCGGCTTTCTCATCGTAAATTTCCACATTTAAGTAGTAATATCCCTCAGTCACCTGCATATGGAGTTTATATTTCACAAATGATCAGATATGCCAGGGCGTGCACAACATATGAAGATTTCATATACAGAGGTAAACTACTCACTGACAAATTATTGACAAAGGGATATCGAAAACCGCGTTTAATGTCAACGTTCCGCAAATTTTACGGTCGGTATAATAGTCTTGTTTGCGACTACTCTGTTTCACTAAGTGAAATGTTGAGTTGCCTTTTCGTTGGTGGTTGTTGAGACGTCTGTACCAATTGTGACGAGGATACACTCCTCACGTGTTTCATTGGACTTGACTGTGGAGTCACGGCCGGTGTGACCGGTCGCCAGGGGATGCATACTCCTCCATGACACCTGATCCCACCTCTTGGTTTCCAGAGGTCCGTGTTTGTCCATTTTTACCGGATTTGTATCTATGTTCTGGACATCCTATTGATTTATACTTTGGTATCTGAGATTTTTATATTCAATATATTTTCTTACTTCGAGATCAAAGATGATGACATACTGATTCTGGTAAGCGTTTTTGTCCGATTCCAAATTTCAATTTAATATTAATACTAGAAACAAAACATTCCATTGTGGTTTTAATTTCATTTATTTCGTTGTTTTTATATTCATCAACGAAATTCAATCCATGACGAAATTTTACATACATTATACCCAGTAATAGTAATAGGTTCCTTTACAAACAGGCTTTTTTATTTCAACGAACTTTAATATCAATGAATTCTTTTATTTTTTAAAAACAACAACGAAATTTTAACCCCACGGTATTTTCTGATTCTACAGTATATGATGAAATTTCAAATATTAATCTCTTTTACTGTATTGTGTATACTATCTTGAATATCTTATATATCGTCTAAATACTTTATTTACGTTTACATACTTTGATACTTCAAATCAAAAATTTAAGTATCGAATTCATTTTTATTTTATTTTCAGCGGCTGTTTTTGCTACAGACTGTAAAAATTTACCTGACGGAAATTATGAGATTGGATGTCGATCTTTCACGAGATGTTCCGGAGGTGTCGTAAAAATTGTTGATTGTGACATGGGCCAGGTCTATAACAACAAAACCGGAAACTGTGATGAGTAAGTAAAATAATATATGTTTTTCGAACGGAATTCAAATCTCTTCAAAAGCTGAAATGGTCATCTTTTGACAGTAAATACTCTTAAACGAATTTGGGAATACATTTAGGTTTATTAGTTGGCCTTGTATGATACCAACGTCTGTTTTGGTAATCTATATCTATTTTAAATTTAAACTCAGCTGATGAAGACTTATAGACAGAAAATAATGTCTTGAAAATTTGTTTTGACTTTTTTTTCTCGCAAAACTATAACTTTGGTACTATGTTGATAATAAATACTCTGGTATATACTAAATAAATATAATGCATACACACACAGCCATTACCTTGCTCAGTAACTCATTAAAGCACCATTAATATGACTAACAAATATACATAATATCTTACCTTATATAGCTGATCCCTATTCCCTAAACAAATAGTCAGTGTTGACTGGAATATGGTATATAGAACATTATATATGGAAGGTTAGCTTTTTTCAAGTAATGAAGATAGAAAAATGAGACATCCTAACACAACTTTGTTTTACGTTCTAGGCATTTTGTTATCTTCCCTCTTGAGTTTTATTCTATGGTTATGGAAGCCAGTGTTTATGTTTCTTATAGTTTTGTCTGTCTCACTATCTGTTACGCCCCGACAAGGAACAAAGACATTACCGGTTAACAGTTAAGTGGCATAAACCGCGACCTGCTATGGATGTAGTTCAATTCTCAGTGATTGTTTTACATGCGATGTCGTTCTTGACACGAAACATTCATTTAAGACTAATGTAAATATTAGAAACATGATACCAAAGTTATAATGCTCAAGACGATTGTTTCCGTCAATTAGATTTCATCAGTTGAGCTCCAATTTGTAATAAATTTTCTAAAGGAAAGGGGTATAATACAAGGCCAAATAATAAATCTAAATGCATAGCAAATCCGTCCTAGAGTAACCACTGTAAAAAGATGCTATCTTAGCTTTAGAATTTAAATTTATAAAAAATACGCGACTTCCTGCACTTCAGATGCCGAACACATAAGAAAGGAGTAGTCAAACACTTGGTTAAAATTCATAAGTATCGCTTGCTACTTGCAATGTGGATGCTCTGCAGACTGACCTCCATTAGCCGTCTATATACCTGTACACAGTTTTGATCTATCCTTTGAACGTTAAACAGAAATGAATCTCATCATTTCACAACTCTGCCTAACGCAGAGAGAACAAAATATGCTAACGATATATAAACACCTTTTGTGTACAAATGTGCCAGCTCTCATTGCATTTGTATTACAGTATGTCGTTATTTCCACCAAAAGGCTTAGAAAGAAACAAGGTTGTAAAATGTGACTTATGCTATAAACTGAATATCATACAACAATGGATACACACAACGTTAGACCTCAACTTAAGTATTTTATCCAAACGACAAGTAACTTTTACTTCAAACATTTTCAAATGGAACGGGAACCACCCATGTATAGTATTTGTTAAAACCAAACCTTACAACGGCAATTTAGTGTGTGTAATAGAATTATATATTATATACATTTTGGTAAGTGATGAATATGTGATAATTTAATAACATTTATTACATCATTATTTCTGTAGCCTCGTTTTGACCTCCTGCAACATTCTGAAACAAATTAAAAAGTTTACCTACAGTATTTGAAGTTAGCAACTGTATATAAACGCTTATTTACATTATCTATTGTAATTCAGTCCATCAAACGTACTCCCACCATGTGGCGTAATGAAGGATTGCAAAAACGCAAAGGACGGAAAATTCGCCGACATGGAAGAACATTGTCATAGCTACTACTCCTGCTACAAGGGAGAATTCCTTGGACATAATATCTGCCCAGCAAGTACGTTATATATATTTGACTTTAAAAATATAATTTAATTTTCGTATACATATATAGTGGCGGAATATCTATCAGAAATTTAAAGCATCTATCGCTCAATTTTTTGTATAAATGTTTATTATTTTGTTTGTCAGTGTATTACTAGAACTTTATTCATACATTGAGTCACTTTCCCGAGTTACGTGCACTTTATAAGATTTGAACATGATATTATTACAAAATTATTCAAAACGAGAGTGAATTTCATAGGATTATGTTGTCTGAAGAATTACCATCATAACAGAACAAAAATGAACTGAATTTAAATTGCCAAAGAAGAAAAAAAAAATGAAACTCAACGTCGGAATAAGGAATTGAAATCGTTAGTTGTAGAAGTACAAAGATAATAAACAAAGTACAAATTTAATAAACAAGTATTTTTTGTCTTTTTTCAGATTTCTTTAAAATCTTAAAAGTTCTTTTTGAGATTGTAACTTACAGAAGTACAAATATAATCAACACGTGTTTTTGTCTTTTTCAGATTTGGTATTTAATGAAGCTCTTCAAACATGTGACTGGGCCGATAATGTTGTACCACCCTGTGGAACAAAGACTGGGCCATGATTTAATGATTATAATGTGGTCTTAATATATTAAAAATGTAATACTATAATGATAGCCTTTGTTAAAGATATATATTAAATCCAGAAGTGGGATGATGGAGGGGCTAGCATCTTCATTTAACTGATCACATCCACAGTGAGTCCATGGTCAATTTTAAATCAAAATAAACTAGTGAGTAAACCGGTCGGTATACAAGATTTAACAAGTACTATCGGACATGGAACATTTCAGTTAGTGAAATAAGGGCATTATACTGACCTATGAATAGTAACCTTATTAGTTCACCATTGTGTATGAAATGATTAGTTGTTGGTCAAGCAATATCATATTCAATCATCTAGGAGATGTAAACACCATCTGCAGGCAAAAAGGGGAACATAAAAAATGCAATGAAAATAGAAAAGAACATTTTATTTTACAAATGATCCAATATGTCAGGGCGTGTTCAACATCTGAACATTTCATATATAGGTAAACTATTTATTGACAAAAAAGTGAGTCGTCTGTACCAACTGTAACATGGATTTGTTCTTCACCTTTTTCATTTAAATTTGACTTTGAACTCACGGCGGGTGTGACCTGTCAACATGGGATGCATAATCAGTTATGGCTCCTGATATCACCACCAGAGGTCCTTGTTTGTCAAATATTCACCAGATTTGTATGAATATCCTGGACATTCTGAATATGTATACTTAAGTTTGGCATCTGAGGTTTTTGATTTTCTTGTAATATATATATATATATATATATATATATATATATATATATATATATATATATATATATATATATATATATATATATATAATAACAATTATTTTCTCCCTCAAACGTAATAAAACATATACACGTCGTATTAAATTCGCATTCATTTCATTGTTTCTAACGGTATTTTTTTTTTCCATGTATTCATCATTTCCGCTTTCATTTAAATATTGATCTCTTCTCCTGGACGCAAAAGGCTAGAAAGGGATATTTTCTATGCATCAACTCTTTCCCCAGATTGATATTTTTTTCAAAGTTGATCAGCTGTTGATGACATTTGAGACGTTTTCAGGATGACGATATACCTTTTCCGAATTGTTTCATTCCGACATGGCTCGTAATTATATTATGCACCTTCAACGACAAATGTGCCCTATATAACTTCCGGTTAATGAGTTTATTGCATAGGTGACAAGAAAATGTATAACTTACAGTGAAAGTAGCCAGATTTGAGAAGTAACCTAAAAAGGTATGCCACTTATCAACTTTACAAGCATGAAGATTTAGTTCAACTTTCCCCAACCCAAATGACTCGAAACAAGATACCACTGAACGTCGTCAATGTAGCCATTACGAAACCGGAAATTACTTAGGTCACATTTCTGTTAACATAACACGAGCTGAGTACAAACTATTCCACAACATTCCACTGAACGGAATGTGACAACTAGAAAAGGGTCTATTGATCTAGATCGTATTAATAAGGACGCGTGTCTAATGTTAACAAATAATGACATTTGCTTCGTGTCAAAAGTTACATATGATGGTTATAGTGCGGCATGGCATTGAACAAAGAATTCAGCATTACCCAATATCCAGTCACAATGTGCAGACCCAGATGACTGGATGTCACATTATGAATGACTGGATGTTCGCTGTGAATACAATACCATATTCACTAGAGTCAAACTACAATAATAGTAAAAAAAAATGTTAGCCATCAATCCCGTCAAAATGTACAGATCCGGGTTTTTATTAAAATATTTATATAGTTTAGATTTCTAATAGCATCGGCACTGAAGAGTATTTATATACACCGAAGAGTTCCGATCTGTACAGCTAGGGTAGGATCTAGCGGGGCACCCACTTTTTCTGTAAACACAAGCGTTCTATTTCTTAGTGGGTAATCGTAGGTATGGTGACATGTAGGAACTATAACTCTTGTCTGTGTAATTCTAAAGTCGTTGTGATTTGATACTTAAAGTTTAACTCTTCCGAGTCAGGAATGGGTTCAAGAGACTCAACCCAATCATTTTTAAATTAATTTTACAATAAAAATGTCTGACTCTATGATAGGATCACATGACAACTGAAATGTGCCTGATCCAATTGCCATTTTATAAGATTTTATGATTTTTAAATAATATTATTTCAAACAATACCAAAGTTATAGTTTTACAAAAGAGATCAAAACAATTACTCGAGACGATCATCTAGGTCAATAAGACTTCATCAGTTGAGATTGAATTTGATATAAATGTATATTTTTGAAAGAAAAAGTGGTATTATACAAAATCAAAATATAAATAAAGCTAAGGTATTCATTTTACAGTGGGTACTCTTAGACAAATACATTTTGACATATAATCTGGCCTTGTATGATACCACTTTTTGGTTCGGAAATATACCTACAATATATTAAACTCGAGCTCAGCTGATGAAGTCTTATTGACAGAAACGATCGTCTTGAGTATTTGTTTTGGAAACCTTTATATAACTTTGGTATTGTTAGTAATATTTATTAATTCATATCATACATCCGTATTCACCACTGATAAAAGGCAAGTTATGTGACATAAATGGAAAACGAAATTAGGTTATAGAGTACCCTTAGATACTCTTCTATATAAATAACACAAATAACATCTATATGATTATCAGATTTATATTATATAACCTACTTTCGTTTTCCATTTATGTCACATAACTTGCCTTTTATTAATATTCGCAATGTATTACAGACAAACAATATATTTGAGGTTTAAATTAAAAGTAAAACTGAAAAAACCTAAACTTTTAAAATCTTAATAGACCTAGGCCCTACATTGGGCGCCAAGTTATAGCGCTTCACCACCCACTGAACTAAATGTCTAGTAACACACTGAGATTGCTGTGAGAAGACTACTGGAGTTCTGGAAGATAATATATATGCAGTGTTTGGAGACCAGTCCTTTCAGCGGCCATCGACATTCCAATGGGAACCAGTTGTGCCTCTTCGTTGGCCGACCTGTTCCTTTGTTTGTATGAGCCAGACTTCATTCAAAAGTTTTTGAATCAAAATAGGAACAAATTAGCTGTTGTCGACAAAGTTTTGTCAATTGATAATGACAATTTCACAGGTATGTTAATGCGATATATCCCGACGAACTAGAAATTGAAGATACCATAGAGTCTAATACATGAGTTTCCTATTTGGACATTTTCCTTGCTACGGACACAAACAGGAAATTATCAACCATGCTATACAACAAACTTGATGATTTTGGCTTTCCTATTGCACACATTCCGCATTTAAGTTCCATGTTTCAAACAATCGAGTTGTCAACATTTATCATCAAACAAAATAAGTTCATCCAATAGAATTAAGTTATCAACATCTATTTTAATATTTATTTTTAAAAATTGAAATTGAAATTGGATGTAGATAATTAAACATGGAAATCTGTTGCATCTGTTAACTTAAATAGAGCAACATTTCTTATCGTTTTCTTTCGTAAATAAGTTTCGACATATTTTTTTCTGATGATTAAGAATATTACGTAAAAATTGTACTTTGACAGATCGTGATATAGGCATCTCTCACGTTATCGACAATCAGTGAAATTCATGAGATAAGCTCCTGGAATTCTTGAGTTTCCCCATTGTTCGAAATACCATATCGTACTGGACAGTGGTATATAAGCATCAGAGTTTATAGATCAGTATTTTGGCACCACCACTTTGCCATCAGAATTGACTCCAAACTGTGTACATGTTACCACAGGAACTGGAGTATTATCTGTAAGTTAAAATTTAGATCAAACACCTGATCGTCCGACAAACATCCCGCCCTCTCATCGTTGACCCTAATTGTCAATTGGAGAAATGATTTATCGTCAAGATTTCAACTTAAATGTTACTTACTTCATCGGTCTCCGGCAGCATGCAATCAAGTTTACAGATCTGACCCAAAAAGACGTCAACAATCCAATGTCATGACGAAACATGACATCACAATCTTGAATTTGAGTTGAAATGATGAATATTAGTTATTTCTCAGTAGTTATAGGTAGCTATATATGTCACGGATTTTAAATTTTGGCGCCAGGGGGAGCTTTGTAACGGTTTCTGTTAACGTCGTCAGAATCCTGGCTTCTGACTGGTCAATTAAAATGCGAGCCATAGAGTTGCCTCTGACGTCATACCGGCAGCATGCTATAAATTTTACAGATCTGACCCCAAAAAGTGTTCAAAATCATATGTCATGACGGAAAATGAGGTCACAACCTTGAATTTGAGTTGAAATAATGAAGATTAATTATTTCTCAGTAGTTAAAGACCGCTCCATGGCACGCATTTTTAATTTTGCCGCCAGCGGGGCGCTTTGTTACAGTTGCTGATGACGTCATCATTATTCTGGCTTATAATTCGTCAATTAAAAATGCGTGCCATAGAGCTGCCCGAGGTGTCATTGTTATTAAATTATCAACTTATCATATGTCAAGTTATGTCATACTGGTCATGGCGAAAGTTAGAAAGAGGCAATTGTTAGACTTGGGGTCGTGTCCATGACCGGAAGCGGAAGGCTGTGGGTGAGCCAATGAGAGCCTTTGTTACAAGTGGTCGGGGTCACGAGAGGTCAGGTGCTAAAAATAAGAGATGGGTTTTTCTAGTTTTGAGTTGAGAGTGAATCTATTTCCTGGGGACGCCGTCTTCAATTTCTTTAGGATGTACCAGGGTTTAATCCGCTAAAAAAGCTTACTGTCAAAAATGGGTGTGTTGTTGTTCTCGATTTCATAACACTTCCAATCTTTGCTGTTGGAATCAAGTTTCAATGACTGTACCATATATATAAGACATTTCAGATACCAAAGTATAAATCTTTAGGATGTCCGGGACACAGATACAAAAAATGGACGATCACGGACCTCTGGAAATCAAGAGGTGGGATCAGGTGCCATGAAGGAGTAGGCATCCACTGTTGACCGGTCACACCCGCCATGAGTCCACAGTCAAGTCCAAACAAAATACTTCAGGAACGAATCCTCATCACAATTGGTACAGACGTCTCAACAACCGTCAGGTAGATGTAAACTACTTAGTGACAAATTATTGACACAGAGATATCGAAAACCGCATTTGATGTCAACGTTCCGCAAATTTTACGTTCGGTATAATAGTTTTGTTTGCGATTATTCTGTTTTACTGGGTGAAATGTTGAGTTACCTATTCGATGGCGGTTGTTGAGACGTCTGTACCAATTATGACGAGGACTCATTCCTCACGTATTTCATTTGGACTTGACTGTGGACTCGCGGCGGGTGTGACAGGTCGACGGGGATGCTTACTCCTCCATGACACCTGATCCCTCCTTTTGATTTCAAGAGGTCCATGTTTGTCCTTTTTTACCAGATGTGTACGTATATCCTGGGCATCCTAGTAATTTATACTTTGATATCTGAGACGTTTTATATTCTGTAGTCTCTATATCTGTAAATTAAAGAACACATTCCCTTTGTACCCTTATTGTCTCTCTGTATCTCTTACTTATAATCTTTGTAAGTCTCATAGAGTTGTGTTACATACTATTACTCTTTGTATCCCTCAAGTCTCAAAGATTTGTGATACTTATACTAATATACTCCTTCTCATAGTTTTTTTTTCAATTGTGTTTTATACCTGACACCGTATAATGTTGTACCTTTGTGTCACCATATTCACATTCTATTGTGTAAATACATACTAGACACTATGTTTAAACTCTATGTTTACACCTATACCAAGATATAATACACAAACACTAGATCAGTTTTCAATAAGTTTAATGCCCAGCTAAAACTATTTACAACAGTCTTCAGATGATTAGGGTCTTCCCTCTGTTACTATGTATAATGCATAAGAATGAACGTTGAAACACTAATAACTTTGAAACACTATTGACTTTGAAACCTTAGCTGTTGTTGTTGATGATGATGATGTTGATGATGATGATTATGATGATGATGATGATGACGACGACAACGAATCGATTTTCTTAGAACATTTAGGAAACCAATGTCCAATTTCACCACAAATGAAACAAGGATGAGTCTGTGATTAGAGTTTATACTGAAATGATTTTCTGACTTCTGGATGTAGTTTATCCTTCAATTCTTTAATGCTATCTGTAATGACTGTGAGTTCTTCCCTCATTTTCTGTAATGTTGATAAGAAGACATCAGACATCTAAGGTTTTGAGAACCTCATCAAATTCATCAGCCCCTTCTATGTAAGGTGTACAATTAGGCGAAAATTAGGGTGCGTCTGAGGCAATCCTGAATTACTCATGCTCACGGAAGCAGGCCCTATTTTTAAACTGGTCACACCCTGTCTCCTTTCTGTAGGTAGACTCCTTTTCACTTCTATCATGTTGGATCTCCGCGTACTATCCACTTCTACCCGATGGGTTCATGGTACACTATCCATCATTTCTCGATTCCCGGTCATGGGAGCACTAAACGTGACTATCTGACTAGCATCCATAGTCGGTGAAAATAAAGAATCCAAATATGATGTACCTTCCATCGTGTCTGAGAGTGAAATAACACCATTGTCTTATTAACTTCCTTTTTATAAGGTCTTCCATCTTTTTTTTTTAGATCATACAAAAACCATTCATATTTCCTTCGTTTTTGTTTTGAAACACATTGTATGAACCATACGTCTACACTGTTACCAAAAGGATCCCATGCAAGTTGTTGTTCTTCTTTATGATCATGATACACCATGCCTGCTCGGTAACCATTATTATCATTTAATTGTAAATGAAAAGTGTCACCGTACATGGGAGAATGACGACAATCGATTAACCATTTTTGTATAAACATTAAAACATCATGAGGTATTTCATCGTTTTGTGTGGCTATTTTTCGTGATCTTCCCTTCTTTCTTTTCACTCTATTTATCTGTCCTTCATCTCTTTGTCCTTATTTCTGGTCTTTTGTTCTCTCTATTGATATTTTTAATGCTGTACCCTCTTTCTTTTCATTCCGCCTATCTGTCCTTTATCTCTTTGTCCTTTCTTGTTTTCTGTTTATTTCTATTCATATTATTGTTGTTGTCCACTCTATCTTTTCACTCCGCCTATCTGTCCTTCATCTCTTTGTCCTTTCTTGTCTTCTGTTTATTTCTATTCATATTATTGTTGTTGTCTATTCTTTCTTTTCTTTATCTCTTTGTCCTTTCTTGTCGTCTGTTTATTTCTATTGATATTTTTGTTGTTGTTCACTCTTTCTTTTCATTCTGTCTATCTGTCCTTTATCTCTTTGTCGTTCCTTGTCTTCTGTTCTCTCTATTGATATTATTGTTGTTGTCCACTCTTTCTTTTCACTCTGTCTATCTGTCCTTTATCTCTTTGTCCTTTCTTGTTTTCTGTTCTCTCTATTGATATTATTGTTGTTGTTCACTCTTTCTTTTCACTCTGTCTATCTGTCCTTTATCTCTTTGTCCTTCTTTCTTGTCTTCTGTTTATTTCTATTGATATTTTTGTTGTTGTCCACTTTCTTTTCACTCTGTCTATCTGTCCTTTATCTCTTTGTCCTTCCTTGTCTTCTGTTCTCTCTATTGATATTATTGTTGTTGTCCACTCTTTCTTTTCACTCTGTCTATCTGTCTTTTATATCTTTGTCCTTTCTTGTTTTCTGTTCTCTCTATTGATATTTTATTGTTGTTGTCCACTCTTTCTTTTCACTCTGTCTATCTGTCCTTTATCTCATTGTCCTTTCTTGTCTTCTGTTCTCTCTATTGATATTATTGTTGTTGTCCACTCTTTCTTTTCACTCTGTCAATCTGTCCTTTATCTCATTGTCCTTTCTTGTCTTCTGTTCTCTCTATTGATATTATTGTTGTTGTCCACTCTTTCTTTTCATTCCGCCTATCTGTCCTTCATCTCTTTGTCCTTCCTTGTCTTCTGTTTATCTCTATTGATATTTTATTGTTGTTGTCCACTCTTTCTTTTCACTCTGTCTATCTGTCCTTTATCTCTTTGTCCTTCCTTGTCTTCTGTTCTCTCTATTGATATTATTGTTGTTGTCCACTCTTTCTTTTCACTCTGTCTATCTGTCCTTTATCTCTTTGTCCTTTCTTGTTTTCTGTTCTCTCTATTGATATTTTATTGTTGTTGTCTACTCTTTCTTTTCACTCTGTCTATCTGTCCTTTATCTCATTGTCCTTTCTTGTCTTCTGTTCTCTCTATTGATATTATTGTTGTTGTCCACTCTTTCTTTTCATTCCGCCTATCTGTCCTTCATCTCTTTGTCCGTCTTTCTTGTCTTCTGTTTATCTCTATTGATATTTTTGTTGTTGTCCACTCTTTCTTTTCACTCTGTCTATCTGTCCTTTATCTCTTTGTCCTTCCTTGTCTTCTGTTCTCTCTATTGATATTATTGTTGTTGTCCACTCTTTCTTTTCACTCTGTCTATCTGTCCTTTATATCTTTGTCCTTTCTTGTTTTCTGTTCTCTCTATTGATATTTTATTGTTGTTGTCTACTCTTTCTTTTCACTCTGTCTATCTGTCCTTTATCTCATTGTCCTTTCTTGTCTTCTGTTCTCTCTATTGATATTATTGTTGTTGTCCACTCTTTCTTTTCATTCTGTCAATCTGTCCTTTATCTCATTGTCCTTTCTTGTCTTCTGTTCTCTCTATTGATATTATTGTTGTTGTCCACTCTTTCTTTTCATTCCGCCTATCTGTCCTTCATCTCTTTGTCCGTCTTTCTTGTCTTCTGTTTATCTCTATTGATATTTTTGTTGTTGTCCACTCTTTCTTTTCACTTTGTCTATCTGTCCTTTATATCTTTGTCCTTTCTTGTTTTCTGTTCTCTCTATTGATATTTTTGTTGTTGTTCACTCTTTCTTTTCACTCTGTCTACCTGTCCTTCATCTCTTAGTCCTTCTTTCTTGTTTTCTCTTGCTCTCTCTATTGACATTTTTTCGTGGTCGTTCCCTCTTTTTTCACTCTATCTATCTGACCAAAGTCAAGTTTAATAATTTTAATAACCGAAAACAAAAATGTTTTTCAAAAAGTCTCAATTTTTCAAACTTTTAAATTACCATAAGGTAACGTACAAAAGTTTTCAATTCGATGTCTCATACACTACAAGCTTTTCTTTAGTCATCTCTTGTGTTATGACTTTATGATGTTTCATTTGCATGATCTTATGAGGGTACGGTACAAGCACTTTATTTTGTTGACCACGTAACAACTGTTTCAAAATGTATATACGTTGGCGCTAGAAGTTGTATCAAGTTGGAAATCCTGAAGATTAATACTTTGGTATCTGTGATTTAAATATTCCTTCTTTTTTCATAGAAGTGGCATCAGCAAAATACTTATTGCAAAGAAAAATTCTTGTTTTTCAGAAAAAAAGCTGCTAAGAATATTCAAACAAAATAAAAAATTAAAGTAAATAGACTTTCTTCTAAAAAATGAAATTTTGAGAGAACTGAAAAAAGCATTAATTCGTGAAAGTTTCTGGACAAAAAGTTCACACAGAAAGCTATGGGAAAATGCCATTAATTGACATGCGTTTGGCACATGAGTGTATACAAATATCATATTTATTTCCGAAATGTTACACTGACTGTAACTAATTATGGGGTGCCGTTTTTCTTTTTAATACCAGTTAGTGATATCACTCTTTCTTAAGTGATAACACTTATACAAATGAGTGATATCACCTATTCGAATTAAAGATATCACATATTCAAATGAATGAATGATATCACCTACTCGAATAAGTGATATCACTTATTCGACTAAGTTATATCAATTATTCGAATAGGTGATATCACTTATGAATAAATACCAATGAATGCTCCCTACAAAAAAATAAAATATATTCCTGGGTTAACAAAAATCTGACTTGTGTCATCTTGGGCATTATGAATAATTTATTTATTTATTGTTTCCTTACATTTAGTCCAAATAATTATATAGGGTATTTTAAGTTCAACCACTGTTAAAACAATTGTGTGCGGAAATCGGACCCTAGTTCAAAATGGCGAGAGTCGGCGGTATGGTTTCGGCGGCTCTGTGTGTTTTGAATGCAGGACTGTCTGCTTTGAATGCTAAACTTCGTCCAGATCCTACAACAGACAAATGAGATGATTCCGATTCTGTAGCGCTACGCCTTTATCACGATACCATATTATCGTCCTTTGCGCTTTGTTCTTCCCCAGATATAGGCCTAGCCTACAGCCACTACATTTATGGAAGAAATGGGCTGCATAAGGTTTCCAGATTTGAATATTCGTTTTATAAAGTGATATCACTTATTCGAATAGGTAATATCACCTATAAAAACGTATAAAGTGATATCTCCTATTTGAAAGAGACATATCACCTATTCGAAAGAGTGATATCACTTATACGGATAAGTGATATCACTTATAAAAACGAAGAAAATTCGGTTATAATGTATTCTGGAAGAGACCACCGCCCTTCCGCAAGTAAATTGGAGCAGAAAATTATAATTTTTGAAACATGTATCGTCCCTTTCTTATGTGATCAAAATATGCTAGTTTCTTTGACAGCCACTTTGTATTGAAATGTAATACTACAACGATAGTCTTTGTCTTTTATAAAGACCACAAAAACCAAAATATCCATCGTCAAGAGATTCAGGGAATGGTATACAAATTTGGTGATCATTGGACAAACACGGAAAATTCCGTGATAGGATCAAGTATGGCACTGCAAAATCATATAAATGAGTTTTTCTCAGTTAAAACCAGTTTTTCTCTAATTAAACCTAGTTTTTCTCATTAACTGGAGAAAAATAGGTTTAACTGAGAAAAACTAGGTTTAACTGCCCCCCAAATCACAAAAATGAGTTAACCTTAGTTTAAAACCCTAATTTAACTGAGAAAAACTAGATTTAAGTGCGCCACCATCACATTAATGAGTTTTGTGTGCTGTTAAACGTAGTTTTTCTCAGCTAAATGTAGTTTTTCTCCAGTTAATTTGGGTTACGAGAAAATTTAGGATTAACTGGAGAAAAATTAAGTTTAACTGAGAAAAACTAGGTTTAAATCATTAATACAATTTTGGCGTGCCATAATCAGGTGCCGTGGAGGAGGAAGCATTATCTGTCTATCACTCGCTGTTTGCCCATGGTAAAATTTAGATAAAACAAACTTGTGAAGAATAAATCCTCGTCACGATCGGCAAAACCGATATCAACATTTAATATGGAACAGGTAACTCAACATTTTGACTAAAGAAATACTGTAATTTCAAACAAGGTAATTCCATCGACCGTACAATTAGCGAATTATCAATTTGAAACTTATTAGTTCGTTTCTGTATATACTATAAACAGTATACTAAAGTAATAGTTTTGTAAGTAAAAATTCATAATCGAAACTCGAGTCCATAAGAACACAACCTTATAAATGCTCAGAATTAAATGATCATTTGATTAACTCAAGTTAAAGTGGTAAAAATGCAACCACTGTTGAGATCACCTAAACGTTTCAGTGGCCACTAGATTTTGCGTGATCAAATTGACATTAAATCATAACAAATTTTATAATGTTTAAAATTCATTTATAAAAAGTAAAATTATTTTTGTATCATGACATCCTGAGGAGTTCTTTGACTTCTTTGACTTTTCTGGAGTAAATAATTTTCTACACCACCAATTAGGAAAGATATATTTATATAATAACGACACGTGATGTATTTGCCTATATATATATATATATATATATAAAAAATAGTAACATGGAAACCGATTATTTCAGAAATATATGTTGTAGACTTTCTGTTGACGAAAATTTATACACAATGGGGGATATTCTTACATGACAATTAATCTGTTTACATCATATCCCGATGATATATATATATATATATATATATATATATATATATATATATATATATATATATATATATATATATAATATGAATTATTTATGTGTACGGTGGATATGGTAGTCATCAGAAATTGTCCAAAATGTGGATGACCAACACAAGAGAATGTCAATGATTGTACGGAGGAGATCACATTGTATGTGACTGATGTCCAGTGCCATGATGTCCAGTCACATACATGCGTCCGTATAATAATAAATTCCCTTGTATATCATTACAGGTAAGTAATACCTGTTTATATGGACATATCCACAAAACCACATATCATTTGATACTTTATGCAATAAAGATCTTCATGGGTAAACTTTTTATTATCATGTTTTCAATATTACCACCCGGTACGGATTTTGCGGTTTAGATTATGAACAGCTGAGAACAATCAATTACATTCATGACACTTTATGATTAGCATTATTGAAATGAGAACAAGGAAAGTGTATGTGTATTTTGCTAAGGAAATATAAAGTAGCGGCGATCGAACAATGATTTGAATTTCAAATAATAGTTTTTGGAAATGCCATTTGAAAATATGTGTTTATATATTTGACAGACATACAACTAGAAAAACCAGCGCAAGTACATCAAGACCGCTTGGGTTCAAACTTTCGACCTACGTCACCGACACCCTGGCCCCCATGCATTTACTTAAATTTTGAGAAACATTATGAAGTCCCGCTCTCAGGAATATTAGATAGGATTCTATAGCACGATCACAGACAATGACTCCCTGTCGCCAATCGTGCTTTTCACCGAACTTGACCTTTTCATCAAACTAGAAAGGTTTCCATGGAACATTTGCGATTGGTGTGGCATGCCAGCAGGGGACGCTGACTCCCTCTGAAAACCTGGTCCTATCCCATTTGGGATTTGGAACATTTGTTCATTTTGAGACCATTGTATATCACCAAGCTTGAGCTTTTCACAGAAATTGAGCTTTTCACCGAACTTGGCCTTTTTCACCAAACTTGAGTTTTTTCGCCGAAATTGACCTTTTCGTCGAACTGGAAAGGTTTCCATGGAACATTTGCGACGGGTGTGGCATGCCAGTAGGGGACGCTGACTCCTTCCGGATACCTGGTCCTATCTGCAATTGGGATTCGCAGTTGTTCTTCATGTTGAGACCATTTGCACATCTGATTCGTCGTGTTCTAATGGACTTGAGTTGCAGTTATCAATCAATTGGTACTTCTTCTTTTTACATTCTAAAGTCCCATAACTCTGCTAATGTTGGGCAAAATTGAACTCATTCTTTGTTCCAATGTTGCAAACCCACAAAGTTATACACCGAAATATGATATGCCCAACCCAGATCTTTGATCCTGATTTTCTCTATTAAAGAATGTTTCTATTAACTGATACACTGATATACCATTTCACTTTGTGATTTCCGTGCACAAGCTAAATAAAACCAATACAGAAAATGTTAGATCACAGACTATTTCTTTATATTCAAGTAATCATTTCAGGTCATTCAGCAATTACCAAACCGTAAGTTTAAGCGAAAATAAATAAAACAATTAATCTGACACAAGACAATAGGAAAAAGAGAACCGTTTGATGTAACAATTTCTAGAGTGACCTTTAAACTTAACGACTCTGGTTTGACCTCTCAACGTAATAAACTCTCGTTTAACCTTTAAACATAATGACTTCTCGTCTGACCTTTAAACATTATGACTTTCTCGTTTGAACTATGTTTGTACATAAATACTTGTAAACACCTGAAATTGATTATTCAGTGCATTGCTTTGAAATTGATTACTTCTTTCCTCTGTCATTAATAAATGATGTGTACAATTTTTGTCTTATTATAAAAACAAATTATTTTGAATTTTTACAATTTACAAGGAAAATATGTGTTTCTTTAATTTTTGTATCGGTTAAAATGATTGACTTGTATATATTAAGATTTGAGGAAATTGAAAACAAGCAAACCATCGTTTGAGAATTTCCTTTACACTCAATACATTATCATTAGAAACCGCAATCAATATCAATACTTTAAATTGTATATGTATAAGAAACTATATACAGTCCCATGCCAAAAGTGAGTCAACTAAAACAATTTTCCCACGGCTTTCTGTGCTGAATCTGACTTATGTTCTCAATGAAATCTTGTAAACTTTTGCACATTTGTGTTGAAGTCTATGAATTATTTTTGTGTCAGTTTGTTTTCATGAAAACTTCAAGTTTTTGTTGTCACAAGCGAAATTTATAGGTCATTTTCTTCTTTGTTCATAGTAACTGGTGTCAACAAAAATGTACCTTCTTACAAAAAAAAGTTTCAAAGGAGTTTTAAAATAATATCAAATGAGAATTATTTTTATATAAATATGTGAATTTTGACAAGAATGGGCCCAAGCATTACTTTGTAGCAGGTGTTTAAAAAACATTGATTTAACATAGTAAGCTAAGGGAAAATGGCGATAGCTGACTCTTTTTTGGCACGGGGCTTAACGTATCTGTTGATATTTTGACTGTGGAATCACGGCGAGTGTGACCGGTCGACAGGGGATGCTTACTCCTCCATGGCACCTGATCCCACCTCTTGGTTGCCAGAGGTCCGTGTTTGTCCATTTTTACCGGATTTGTATCTATGTCCTGGACATTCTATTAATTTATACTTTGGTATCTGAATTTTTTTTATATTTTCGATTTTTTTAAATGTCGTAATTCTGTTATTCAAAAAATAGTGTTTCATTCGTGGTTACAATGATTTATCTAGTAATTAATACACATAATACCGAAGTTATAAAGCTCAAGACGACTGTAATTTAAAATGCTATGATGTAAGTACATGGCAGTTGTGGTAAACCAGCAGAACCTTGATTAACATATATCTTAGAATTGACATCATTTAACTTAATTATAATCATTGTGTAAAATAAAAAACCAACATCGGTTTGCTGGATCATTAGCATATAAAAGTGCACAATGGATGTTTTCAAATTAAAAATCAATTTTTGTACTTATCAATGTACTATAAGAAACATGAAAATAAACAAGAGATTCATCAGACGTTGTGACATTACCATAAATGTAAAATGGATAAATACATGTATCTGTATAACGTAATACAGGAAGGACAACGCCTTTATAAGTCTTCAATCATATATTGTATACTATGACACACTGTCAAATCAAACTGATTGTTTTGGCGGTAAACTGATACTTCACACTTTACAATGCGTCACAAATACGTCACAAACGAATAAACATCACGTGATGCAATATATGTCTGGTTTATGAAAATAGAAATCAATTTGTATAGCTTATTGGATGAATAAAGTTCTATTTTGCACCAATCTAAAAAAAACGGATATAAGTGCCATCGCTTACGGAAAGCCGATGACATTTTCCCGGGTAAATTGTAACTGGATTTTCCCCTCCACCAATAAAACTTGCCGCCGCCGTATTTATAGTTTTCAATAGGCAGTATTTTCCCAGATCTACACCCCTTCAGTGGTCATATTGTAACACAAACAAACTATTTTTGGTAAAGCAACTGATTTTTCTATAAATGATTGTCCCTTTCACTATTTCTATGCAATTCAGTTTGGTTGCTTAAAAAGAAAGCTGGCCATGTTGACTGGCAATTTGCGCGCTAAAACGGAATAAAATTAGCTAAATAATGCTTATGAAAAAATATTTATAACTAAAGATTTGTTAAGTGTAACCTAAAACATAATTAAAACAAATAAAATAAATCAAAGGCCTGAATGGCCACAATGACGTTGAGCACTTGAAAAATTACAAAGCCTGTTTGATGTGGGTATATGCCTAGAAATCTAACAATTTAGTAAATTTAGGTGGATTCACATCTTAGTTGATAAACTTCTAGTTTTCAAGAGTACAGGGGTGCTAACACATAGATCATGACAAAACTCAATCAACTTTGTTTTAGGCCTACAGCTAATTTCTGTGGAAACGCTCAAAGTCGGCAGAGATGAAAACATGGGTATGAGAACCAAAAAATACATTGTGTATGTTTAATAACTGGTGCATTTTATCATATTTACCATCACTTATATTACTCGTGTGTACTGATAATGTACACATACATTGTTACTATATTACCTGTCAAATCATCATTAAATTAATTATGCCGTTATAACTGTGACACCAGCGATCTCAATCCTTGTTTTATACTTAAATTTGCCTAAATTATTCGGTAGTTGCAATTGTAAAACAATTAAATACTCAAGATTGAATGTCAATTTGTTTGTATTACTTATTCCAAAACTTTCCATACTTCAAAAACTGTCGCGCGATCATATTAGTTTAAGGTCGCATTTCCGTGAACACAGCTTGTAGTGTCCTCAAAGACTGAATCATGCAGGCTTCAACTTCACAGCGGGGTGTCGAGATAAGGGAATCGTTCAAAAGTATAAACTATATAGCATAGGCATAATGTAAACGATGTATGTTTGTTACGCAGTTTCTGACACAGTAATGAATCCAAATGCTATCGTAACGTGAAAGGTCATTATTTTGTGACTTGATCATGTATACAGTGCATTATGCACACGAGGTCGCATTTAATAGTTCTATTAAGCATAATTATAAAAGGATTTTTAGAGTAGGCCCCTAGAAAGTTGAAATACGATGAATCTAAGTCGGAAAACTTCACAACGTGCTTAACGTTAGATCTACTTCAACAACATCGAGCCGCTTTAATCATAATCGGTTACGTTCCAGATTATCATAAATAAAGTTTCAGATTCCAGTCGAAACTTCTGCAATAAGTAATAAGATGATAAAAGTTGTTAAACCCGTAAAGTAGGAGATAATGATTTAACATGTACATGGACACGAAACAGTGGCGATGCTACGTCTTCCTCTATCTTCAAATCTCTGTATTCATACGATAGAAGTAGATCCTAATGTGTACAAATGAATACTGTAAGCCTAATATATCGACTCATTTATCAAATTTATCATAAAAGTTTGATTTACCTGTTAATATTGTTAATAGCATGGTAAAAGTTACAACAAATGCATGAATAGAAAGAATACACACCATATATCCTTGTTGTAACCATTAGCTTTAGTGTACTATATTGTTTTGAGGCTGCAGACAAAAACTGTGAAGAGTCGGAATCTGCATGATCCCTATATAACGTTTCGCTTCGCTCAACGTCATAAAATTATTACTATCTTTGTATTTCAAATTTTAATGGCTCTAATCTGCAATATGGTTAATTTGATTGATATCACAATGTACAAGTTTTTTACGAATAAACAACGAATATATCAGAAAGAAAATTATCTTACTTCTTTTTCGTCTCCTACTTCGTCCTATCATATAATGATAAAAACAAACAAAATAAAAACTATGTTTATCTTTGGTGTTTCAAATGCTGTTGACTCTGACCAGTAATATCATTAATATCAGTAATATTGATTTCAATATTTATTCAACAATATACAACCAGTATATCTTACAATTCAGAAAAAAAAATCTATCTCACTTCTTTCTCGTTTTCTCCTTCGCCTGATCATATAAGACGATTAGAAAGATGAGAGAGATTTGAATTACGTGACATTTACATCGAGATTTAACACACTGTATAACTTCATAAAAACAATCAATGGGGACTGAATAAACGCAAACATCATTTGAAACCATGAAATGAAACAATTCAAATGTCTAATAATTTCCAAAGTAATTTTGATATTTTATGTTCCTGTACAATTAAAGGGGCATTAACTGTTTTTCAATTTTTTGTTCCTTTTTACTTAGAATGGTATACAATAACAAAATAAAGAGATATACACATTTCAGGCATAAACATTCTTAAATTCCTATATATTTTGTGAAAAGTGCATGGGAAACCCAGGTTAGGCACTTTTTCAATTGATTAACCCAACCTTACTACTGTATTTGTTTATGAATACCACATTGGGCCTGACAAAAACATAAAAATAAATCACAAAATATATAGGAATATACTTTTTATACCTGTGTAGGACTCTTATTTGTTATTGTACATCCAGTACAAGTAATAAGAAGTTGAAAAAAATCGAAACCCATATTTTGGGTAAGCACAGCCAATGCTCATTTAAAGGACTTTTAAACGAATTTTCTGAATAATGAATAATGTGATTGAATTAATGAGCTTATTTATATTGAAAGGTAGTTATAGGAAATCTTTTGAATATTTTGTTTTGTCTCCTTTCATTAATTCTATGTCACAGAAGCACATTTACATCCAGTTGTACTGTGCATTTTACATGCGGTCAGTGCACACAGGTTATGTTACTTCATTACAAAGAATTTCTTCAAGTTAGATAATTAATGAATAAATTTCATGGATAGTTTAATCTCACCACGAAGACGTATTACTGGTACATTTCTTTCGTAATATAAACGGACATTTTGTCCGGTACATTACACCGCCACTTGCTTCGAATTAAAGCCTCATCTATTTTTGTCTGTATTACAACACGAATGTTAATGGGAGGGTGTATACTTGGAAGTTCCTAAATGGTGAATATGTATCCCTTCGTCATTGGTAATTATAAACATAATACCAAACCGTCATTACTAATTATCATCTTTTTTCAGATTGCTTGTTTTAGCTTGATTCAACGAGTGGAGTGGCGTCACTATTCACGTGTTTGTGTCCTTCTTGAATGGTCCGTATTTCCAGTTCACTTTAACAATCCGACGAAGGTATCAACCAATACATCATAGACCATTAACCCGTCGTCTTAGCTGTGCGGCCAATCTGACACGACCGGAGATCGAACCAGGGACCTTCATGTTGAAGATTTGGTACCCTGGGGATGGCTTTAAGTAGTTACGCTGTTCGTTAACCCTTTAAACCCTATAGGCCACAATTGACTGGTCAAAACAACAGAAAAGAACATACCATCTAGAGAACTGGGGTGAAAGAGTTAAATCAAACCAAAGTAACCAATTTTAGAAAGATAGTAATATCTAATAGTAATTATGGTTTGGTATTACATATGTTGTATTTATCTTTGCTACATCGGGTTTTGGTCGTATTCGTACATTGTCATTAATCTGTTAAAATTAGGTTTCTTCATATCAGGTCGCCCAAGGCTCGATAACAAAACAAAGACATCTCGTTATCTATAAAACAGTACAGAATGAAAATCTAACAGTTATTAAGTCAATTTACAGCGTTAGATATTTCAACTTGCAGCTTTAATACATTAGTAGACTTCGTTATAAAACCTTATCATGCAAAGGGGAATAATTCAATCTCTGAACTCGACTAACAGAACGGAAGGATTTCTAGTAGATGCAGTCTATAGTGTATTTATTGACTGATTGAAGTTCATCATATCCAAACCACTCCTCATGTACAAAACCTTGGAAAGCGTTGGGACAACCATTTTGGGATAATATAAATATTGTAAGACGCCAAACAAAGTACGAACAATGTATGTTCTTTAAAAACATAGTGTAACAGTACCACTGTAACACACGTGTATACTGTACACTCAGATGATGTTGCAAACTACAGGTTTGATGCTTTAGAACATGGACTATGGGATTGTGAAATGAAAGAGGCATTCAAGGCATCGTGCCTAAACAGACAATGAACGTGCATGTCTCATGCAAAATATCATTGACTTCACTTCTAAAAATAAACGTAATGAAACATTGGCGCTCTAAATGTCTTAACTGTAACTGCGAGACCCGTTCGAAAGCTCTGGAACTGCCTGAAAACTCTAGACAAGTGGTATCTCACTCTGGCTACTAACAGGGGACGTCGACTCCTTCCGGACACTTGGTCCCAGCCTATTTGGGATTCACCATTGTTCTTCATGTTCAGACCATTTTTTAAAATATCCAATCTGTCGTATTCTATTGTACTCAGAATTTCGATAATCCATTGGTACTTCTTCATTTTTACATTATACACGTATTTAACATTCCCTTATTTTGGTTATCCTATCTTCATTGTTTTCGTACACATTGAAACTTATTAATAAATATAACATAACAAACATAAGATTTTATATTTATTTTGCAAAGCCGTCCAACTGACATGGCATGACAATATATAAATAAGTAATTTATACAAAAATGAGGCAAATATAACCCAGTGGATGACAATGAAAACCCTGTAGCACTATCCATAATAATGAATACGAAGACATCGAACTCTGAAGGTTTACGACACACTACAGAAACACGTTGTTGTATGATCCTCTGATGTTTGTTTGCTTGTACGAAAGGCACATTCATTGACAGAGTTAATTATACAGAATGGTCGTGACCAAAGGAATGTTAACAAAAGAAATGACTGTGTTTTGCTTGATGGTATAATCATTTGATTACGCTTGTCGAAAGTATGCATTTGATAGCTTGTGATAGAGTGGACAGGATGTTACGAGTCTGGAATCACTGTCACGTTACGTCATCCAACAAAATTCTATTTCAAAAGCAAGAAAAATTGAATTTTTTCAAAATTAATTTTCGATATCAAATCTTTATACAAAAAAGTCAACAAATATTCGGACTCTATAAATCGATTTAAACATGAATGTCCAAAACAGAATATATGATAAACCGGAAATGAAGTAATGAATTGATTAATAATTGAATGTAATCAAAATAGCTGCATTCTTGAAATCGGTTGTTATTCCTCCTAGTTACTATTGGTAATGAGTTCATCTGAAGTATTACCATCTCTTTTTAAATCATATTAAGGAATTTTTGTATAATTTGTTTCATGAAAATGAATGAAAGCTGAATAACTCTGAATCGTTCAAACCAATACCACAAATACGGTTACTTTGACATCTGAAAAGTGGAGCATTCAGGTGATGCAGTCCTTTGTATAAGTCTTGCCAACACCGACCAGATTTTCACCTTGAAAAGATACGAGAAGTATGCAAGATGAGAAGAATGTAATCATCTCTTAATATATACATGTATATGAGTTTCCTGCAGATTCAATAGCTTAAAAACTCATAAATACACCTTTATCAGCATCAATGCTAACATTTGTGATTTGATGACAATAAAATTTCTTTGTTTTGTTTTGTTGGTATTTAATGCCACATTCATTTTTGTTAGTTTCTACAGTGGTGGCCATTTTTATGGTGAAGTAGAAAATCTGTTGACACTGTGTCCTCATGCAAAAGACCACCAACTGTCTGTATAAGAACTGTCAATCTCCCTCAAATCAGCGGAGCTCAAACCCGCACTGACTAAAGTGAGAGACTCCATGATTTACAGCGCAATGCTGTAACAATGTGGCCAAGGATGCCCACAAGAAGCTAAATTTTACACCAAAAAAATGTATATAATCAATTGAAAAAGTACTTTTGATTCAGTGTAAAGTTTGGATGAATAATTATAATGATAAATTAAATTAAACTTCAACTTTCCAGCAGCAAAATGACCGGATATGTAGTAACCATACAACATCATTGTTCCTCCAGAGTTAAAGTGATTTAAAAGCGATTATGAGACTATCAAATGTGATGTATTTCTACACAAGTTCTGAAAGACTTTTACCAGGAATATCAATGTAAAACTGATGATGAACGTGAATTATTAAACAATCTACAAAGTGTGAATGAACCAATTTTACAGATGAATCGGTTATATTTGTGAAATACCAGTGGGGCAAGTATATCTGCCTATTATAACTTTTACATAACAAATATGTATCACTATATAAGCTATACTTTGAAAGACTTGGAATTTTTGTTTTCAATTCTGAAACACCATAGTAACTTTACTAGTGTGATGAAGCAAAACATTTTCAATCCTGACATTTAATTATTCACCTATTTTATAGTCAAATATTTTATCATCAAAACTTCATTATATTTTGTTAATTTTATTCTATCATTGTCACTTTAACTTTCTCTGTCTGTTATTTTTTTTTTTTTTTTAAATGTGTACAAATTATGTTTCTTGGGAGTAAAAATTTATAAAATTAAGACTAAAATAAATCCAAATTACGTTCTTTTCTAATATCAATAAAGAGTTCAGTGAAAAATATTTCATCCTAGGGTTTAAAGATGGAAAGCTAGAAATATCTACATTGGAGCAAAAATGTAAGATAACGGATTTGAACATTGTAAAACAATTTTAAACTTAAGTGAAAATCAATTTTTTACAATATGATCTGTAAAGTCTTCTCATTTCTGTCAAGATTGAAAAGTTTTGCTAAATCACATTTACAAAATAACTACAAAGAATATGCAGTGATTTAGTTTGCAGATTTTACTTCAACATGACAAGCTGAACTATGCAAAACAGAAAAACCTCTAGTTCTATTCCACAAATATCTGAGAGACACTTCATTAAGAAGAAAATCTGCATACAAAATCATTGCGGTTTTTTATTTATAAATTGAATTTTTTTTTCATTTGTTTAATTCAGTTTTTATAATTGTAATTAAAATTATCAACAACTTCTTTGTGTTGGGCTAAAATCAATTATAAATGATTAATCTATATAGACTGCATTGAAACTTGCAAGCAAAAACTGTACAAATGTGATGTAATGTTCCAAACATATTACAACACTCAAACATCAACTTACATACAAAAAAGAATTGTCAAACATTTACATGAAATACATACATAAACAGACAGGTATACCACACCTACATACAAAACAGAATTGGCAGACTTGTACAGCAGCGTGACAAAAGTCAGAAATTTAAAATAAAATTCTCTATAAATTTATATACATGTACTAGTAAACCAAATTTAAAAAAAACCATTCATGAAGATTCATTTCTAAAGCAACATTGATGAAACATACTTTTCAGCAATAAAAAACAAAACAATGGAAATTCATGATATTAAAATATACACAGAAATTTCAAAACATAACTGGTCAAATGTGAAAATTGTACTGAAATTGAATAGGAAATAACTGTAATATTTAAAAAAAATGTGGTTTTAAATAAAATATAAAAAGAATATTTTAAAGTTTCCTCAATGTCGTCACCCTGCTGTACATTAGCAACATACAAATGAGCACTATAGTGAAAGAACTCATCCATCAGAATGTGAAGAATGCAAACATAATTAATCTGTAGAAACGTTCAACCCATTTACCCCTAAATACAA
This sequence comes from Atrina japonica, assembly GCA_030159075.1. Taxonomy (NCBI): domain Eukaryota; kingdom Metazoa; phylum Mollusca; class Bivalvia; order Pterioida; family Pinnidae; genus Atrina; species Atrina japonica. The sequence goes on from BROG01000054.1 coordinate 918,114, forward strand.
TTTGGACTGTCTAAGTCATTGATTTACAGAAAAGTCCATTGCTTTTCAGGGGCTGATGAGTTAAAATACCCATCATACATGGAACTTTAAAAGGTTGCCTGTCAGAAATTATCATGATTATAGTGAGTTATTTATGGTGTTCCTTTTCCGATTCCACCACTATCTATAAATAAAAGGATATTCCAATATATTCGAAAAGCCCAGGTCCCATTTCCAAAAGATATATATATATATTTCTTCTAACATCAACAACTTCCTCCTACCCTAAAAACCAGACACAAATAATCCGTTTTTCTGTCCAACATGAGAATTGTCTAAAAACTAAAACTAAGACACATGTCTGAAATTTGTGCTTTTTGCATGATGTACATTTTCTAATGGAAGTCATAAGATTGTGGTAATTTTATTTAAGTTGGTTTCTGTGATGTTTATTTATAAAAGATGTTACGTAATTGATTTTTTGTTCAAAAATAACAAATAGTATGATCATTCTGTTCCCATGCTTATATATAATGTTTGCATTCTCCCATCCCTTATATGTCTTCCTTCTTATTTTTCTAAGAAATTATTACAACATTTTACGATATCACTCTGGAGTACAAACATTTTGTCTTATGACTCCCAAAAAACAATGTTTAAAGCAAACTAATATCACATCAATAAACAGAAAAAAAAATCACTTGGCAATAAATTAAAAGAGTAATACAACATATATCACTTAAGTTCAAAATAAAAAGAAACCAGCTTTTGTCAAAAGACAAAGTCAAGGAAAGATAACTCCATAGTAAGCTGTAACTTTTCATACTGTCGTAAGTCAGGATCGAAGGCAGGAAATCAGAATTTTAATTGCACATTGCAGACATGAAAAAAGACAATAAAATACTTCAAAATAAATCAGTGATTAAATAACTAAATAAATAAAACAAATTATAGTAATACAAACATTTTTTACTAGTTTGTACCATTTGCATAATCTGATATTTGAATAAAGGAAGAATTATCATCTTCCTAATAAAACCTTTATACTTCAAATGATTTTATATTTTTCAATGAATGTAAAACCCTGATGTTACTTAGAGCATCTAATGAAGATTGTTGATATTTGTCTAGAGAAATACACAATCTTACCTATATGCACGATTCAGTGCACGCTTAGCAGAGTTCAAAAGTCGATAACAAAACAACTAACAATAAAACATATGGCACAAATACTACATAAACAAATCAATCAAACACTACAGTGCTTATCATTTAACATATATTACTTTCTCATTAAACTGAAAAAATGAAATATTGTAATTCATTTCTTGTTTCTTTTACATTTTTGTCCTTTGTAAGAATTATTTGTTTTTGTATTTACAGAAGAAACAAGGAAACAATTTTTCGCTTATAAAAAATTCACTTTATATAAAGAGAGAGAGAGAGAGAGAGAGATGAGAGAAAGAGAGAGAGTGTGTGAGAGTGAGAGTGAGAGAGAGAGAGAGAGAGAGAGGATATACTTTAATACAATGACTCAAAGAAAGACACAATTTCACAGCCTCAGATAAACTCTTAAATGGTGAGAAAGATAATAATGACGATAATGTTTCATATTACATTTGCACATAAATACACAAAACTATAACAATTAAAAATGATCATTGTACAGGAATATAACGATTGGAAACATCATACATCTACACTAAAACAATTAATTAATCCATGGATACAATATAAAATTCAAATAAAAACTTAGGTGACTATAATACATTTATCACACTGACATGAAAAAGAATTGTATGGTACAATATTTACTACTAAATACTACACACAATCTTTATATTTGTCTGAAAAAACTAAATATTTTTGCCACATAATGCAAGTCGCGAGATGCAGAACAGGTGCTTGTTTGTCATTCTTAGTACATAATTGATATGTGGGCATCAGATGAAGTAATGATTATTGCAAATAAAATAGAGATAATATTTGAATTTGAAATCTATCACAGCAACTTTAATCTCCAAAATGTAAATGAAATTGCATGAAATTTATAACCTGAATGTTTTTATGATGCAGGAAATCTGATTGAGGGATGTAACTTAAATTTATTGGCAGTTAGCCAAAATCCTCCTTGTATGTATTGCAAGGGTAAAACATACTAAGAATATTCAAGGCAATGACATGGTGATCTGCTTCTAATAGCAGCAGTGAGTAAAAAGATCAGATTGTGAGAAAATGAGACCTCAACCTCTGAACTATGGCTTTTTGCAATGAAGGTTGAGATTTTGTAATCTTAAACTACCTGTAATTGATCAATTTCATGTCTCTCATACTCTTCAAATTTTAATTCCCATATTCTGAAGAAATACAGCATGTAAAGGCATATAAAATTAATGTTTTCTATGCACATATACATCAAAATAATGCCTTATGAATACTGTCCTCATCTGAACTGTTCAAAACAGAAACTCGGAAGAAAAGAACAAGGAAAAACTCTTGAATTATGGGAGAAGATAAGAGATCTACAAATTCAGCTACATATGTAGATTCTTTCTATCCCACATGACACTGTCAGGGCATGCAATTGTACAACTAGCAATACCAATTGCCTATGCTGGTTTTGGGGTTTTTTTTTTTTGTTAAGTTTTTCCATGTTCAAAGCCAACCAGTACAGAAATATATATACAGGTAGTCGTAAGAGAACTTACTTCTTGTACACAATGCTAAAACACAATTAGTATTAATACTCTCAAGAATTATCTGTGTCAAAATGATAATTAATGCCTTCACACCTAAATACACACTTGGACTAGCTTATATTATTGATCTAAAGTACAGTCCATACTACTTCAGAGGTAAATTGGATGACTAATCTGCACCTTTTACATTCTAGTAAATTGAATCCAAATTTATACTATAGGCACTGTATCCTTCATTCTCTTTTGAGTCAAACAAGACTTTTCATTTTTAATTCATTACAGTCTTAACCTAGAACAATATCAAATGCATAAATTATGATTTATATGTTCTCAATCAACTAATTATCTTTATAGCTTGCATCTACAGTATTGCTTCATAGCACTCAAGGGAAATAATCAATGCAGAAGCAAAATATATTGTTAAATTAGAACATGGTGTAAAGAGAAAATATTTTCTACAGGAGGGAGCTGGATGACATGAATAAAGAAGAAAAATTAGACACAACTTTACCTGAGATTTCACTGAACTGGGAGATCGACAATTCCATGAAATGTTTCATCCTATACACTTCTAAATAAAGTAATTTACATCATACATGGTTATAGAATTGATATAATATACATCTTATTTATACAACACTCCTTACAGTGCTAGAGTCCACAACTGACTAGCTATCAAGGGAGATAATCCAATTAAACATATCTCTAATGTTAATCATAACAATGTTTTTGTTATGAGTCAAAATGTTTGGGGGAAATCTTCAAAGTCATAAAAATGATTTTGACTATGTTAAGTCAAAGTATGAGAATCCAAACACAATTTATATCTCCAGAGAATATTTCCCAGAAAATGGTCCATGCAAAGTGGTTTTTTTATTTTACACTTAATGATGCAAACAGCAAACCATTATACCTGAGGGTAGTGTAATCCAAAAGGAATTGGATCACAGGCCGATAAAATCATGAAACATGTAGCTTAAATTTACATCAACAGCAAACATTAATCAAAAACTACAGAAATACCATTTCTCAAAAATCACTTCTTGAAATAAACACACATAAGAAATGTTCTTTCTACTGTTTGTTTCTCTGACGACTTGTAACTATAAAGCTAACTGCTTCAAAATAAGGATTTTATCCACAAATTCAAGACTGAATGTTCACACAGTCAAGAGCATCATCCTACATCCAAAAACAGATCAACGAAATGTTTCACCTGGATGGTGAAAAGGAGAGACTGCAACTTCATCTGTAATATGCATGATCAGGTCCATATCCGTTTATGGTCATACAAGAAAGTCATGTGATTAGTCAGTCCCAGCCATTGTCCTTTATCATGTGTGCTAATTCAATAATGAATTTTCCCTCCTTATATTTCTGACTAGATTCAAATGCATGTTCCTGTAATGATAAACAAAATAAAAAGATACCAAAAACATAAATATTCAAGGCCTGGCACCATAAAACTTAAGAATCACTTAACTCACCAACCCCTGAAAAAAGTATTGACTCTTCTGTACATCGATGTCTTAGTCTCTTAGATTAGTCCAAAGGTGTCTTCAGGGGTGAATGAGTTAAGACTAACAATTTTAGGCAACTTTGGCTAATCCTGAAATATGATTAACTGAGCAGGCCATGTTGAGAATAATATTCTCAGACTTGCATAAATTATCAAGTTTATGGTGCCAGGCACATGATGTCAAGAACAGATATACAAATATGCCTTGTGGTGAACATTGGACAAACACGGACCTCTCCGGAAATCCAGAGGTGGGATCAGGTGCCATGAAGGAGTAAGCATCCCCTGGTCACTGATCACACCCGCCATAATTCCACAGTCAAATGAAATAAGTGAGGAACAAATCCTTGTCACAATTGGTACAAATATTAAATCTGAACTACATAATTTATAAACTGTTTTACGAAATAGTTTACACTTTAATGGAAATACAACCAGCTTTAGGTGAAGTGTTACAGATTTTGACCTGAGCTATAATCTGATGCCACATTCCTTTATTTTTATGCCTATAGTGACACCTGACTTCTATTTTAAGTTTCAATCGAAAGAACTATGACTCTCACTTCTTCATGCCACTTGGCAAACAAACAGCATTACGATACCTTTCATAACTTTACATTATGTATATGAACCTCCTGACAACAAAACCAGGGTTCAGACCTGGAAACTTCTGTTTGATACAGAACCTTTGATCCTCTACACTGCAGGGATCAATTTCTAAACTTCTGCTTGGTAATTAACAAGGTAGACAACAATAATAAATGAAAATACAGAGATTTTCTTAAGGTGTTAGGAAATACACTTTTAGGTGTGCAAGGTTTTTCATCAGTCTTTATTTATCTATAATTTCTTTTATTAAACACTTACATATTTCCAGCCTAATGTAGTTTTGCAGCATTCACAAAATATGTCTGCAACAGCATGAAGTCCAGTGAGAAGAACCCGCTCCTCTGCTGGGCCACAGCCAACATTTACACTGAAAAAGCCAAAAGCAAAGGTTTATTGATCAGCTATAAACTGGTTCTAGTTTATAAATAGTTTGGTAAACCATCCATGTATTGCACCAAACTGTTATGAGACTATAATTTAGATTTTCTTATTTATCACCAACACTTTCAAAATAAAATTTAATGTCCTCCAAAGGGAAGTATCAGTATGCAAAAAAACCAGAAAAACACTCAAATTTCACAAATTTTGGGCCAGATGTGACAAGTGAAAGACGACAATATGTATATCAGTTACATAGTACTAGGTTTGCACAATACAAAGCTCCAGTGCATGGTACTATGTAACATAGTACTATGTAACTGATATACATATTGTCATCTTTCACTTGATAAAGGCCAAGTGGCCAAAAATTTGTGAAATTTGAGTGTTTTTCTGTTTTTTTGCACTTTCAAAATAGTTCAGAAAACCAAAGAAACTACCTATGGAGGTGGTTTCAATGGTTTACATTCAATCCAAAGCATGCAAAGATGGCAGCAATGATGTAGGTGAAAACCTTGCTGTGACACACTTTTGATTTATTGATAAAGATTTGATACTATTATATTAAGATACAGTAAAATTGACAAAATATACAATAAAAGCTCGGTTTTATCAATGAGTACACAGCAAGTTCTAATATGTCTGATAATTTTGAAAATGGAAACCTGTCATTTACAGCATACATGTACAAATGTAGCTGCAAACCAGGACAAAACTAACTACAAACCATAATAAAACCAGACATAAAAACTGAAATAAGTTTTCTGTCAATAAATTTACCCTAAAAATAGACAGTTATTCAAGTTGATATCATTTTCTGTAATCAAAACTTGATCAGTATAATAAAAATATCACATATATACACAAATGAAGCTTAGCAGTGGATTATTATGGGGATTAATTAAGCAATAAACTAAGGCAGCTTGGTATATAAACAGATGTTTGTTTGAATGCAGATATAGTCCAACATCCTGTAACCAATTCAAATATACCTGATTTCTAAAAATAAAAATGATGCAAAGGAAACTCTGGCCTATCATTAACAAAATCTGCCAAAATTCAAAAGGACCTACTTGTAACAGATTGATTTGAAATTAAAAAGTAATGCTATCTGTTGAAAAAGAAGACAACATACACGTTTCTACAATTTAGAAGGCTGTCAGCCCAGGACTTAAATTACAATGTGGAAATATAGTATAAAGGAATGTACAATTTCAGCTATTACTTACATGTATATAGTACAAAGATGGCTGATACTTTGTTAAAAATAATGGTTTGTCATCTAATCTTTTTAAACTTATTCACCCCTAAAGTCACATTTAGACTGACCTAAATCACTGATTTACAGAAAAGTCTATTGTTTTTCAGGAATTGATGAGTAAATTTTTCAGTTGCTCTTTTATATCTTTAGTTCTTGCTCATTATGTAATCCTCAAAACTGATTCGTGGGTTGATGATGCAACATATAGTAAATTGCCGATCATAATAACGTCGTAGTTAGAATGTCATCATGATTGCTCTTGTTTGACATTCCGCTATTTTTAACTGCAGTCAACCATTCAGGTCACTAACATAATTTGTTCTTTATTATGCTATATCTCTGACATAAATTATCCTAATAAGGTTATTATGTAATTAAAAAGATTGTTGACTTTTCTAAGTGCTTGGTGAATTAGGATTTTTGTTTTATTTTGTTTTGTAACTTGCCATTATTGGTCACAGGCCTTGATGAATATCACCTCCCTGGGATTGATTAATAGAATCTACCCCTACCTTGAGGGTATAACAAAGGAAACTTATCCTGAGGATTGAGATTTCTTTTGTCATACTCTCAAGGTAGGGGTTGATTATTTTTCTCCCATGTTTATACATGTATATGTATATCTACGAAAATGAAATCTGACATTATGCAATGCATTCTAGACACCATGCATCATTGAAATTGTATTGTGACGTCATGGCACATGTAACTTGTCAATACCCTAGGGGTTGAAAAGAAAGAATATCATTCCCGTTAAAATGCAGGAAAAATCTGTGACCAATGGGAGAAAAATGTAGGTGTTAACCTCATCAAAATTCAACAATTGTTTTATTACATGATTATCTTATCTAAGTAATTCTGGGTTGGTGGATGTAATTGTATGATTATCATTTCCCCAAAGTGTCACATATAGTTAATATTTATCAACTGGATGAAAAAACAAGTACCCTAAGGGTCTCTCTCTACAGCAGTATGATAAATGCATCAGTATCTCTAAAACCTTTTCATGTATCAAAAGGTCTCCGAGGTCAAACTTTGACAACAAATACTCACTATCTCTTCTCACAGTTCTACTAATAGATAACGAAAAAATAACCTGCAACTCTCCAAACAATTTTAAATATTGTTTTACACCAAACTCAACAATTTATTAGTTATATGGTGGCGACCAGTTTTTAATGGTGGAGGAGAGAATCCAGTTACAATGTACCCAGGAAGTGACCACTGGCCTTCCGCAAGTAAACTGGCAAACTTTCTCACAAAAATCAGCATAGGATCCAGCAAGGCTTGAACTTGTGCTGTGAGAGTGCGATGCTCTAGCCGCTCGGCCATGGTACCCCTAAGACTGAAGAGAACTAGCACACAGATCTGTGGTCCACCATCAGCACCAACAATCATCTCCAATATTTGATGGAACACAAAAATTTGAACAACCCCTGACCCCTGGAAAACATTGGGCTCTTCTGTAAATCAATGACTTAGACCAGTCCAAATATATCTCTAGAGGTTAGAGGATTAACAACAAATTATCACTAACTATTTTGACAGCTCCTGTGAAAAGTGATGCCAGAAGCCCTATCATTCATTCTACTTGCAAAAATTATGCCAACAGACATCATAATAAAAAAAATATTGTTCTTTCTGCACTTAGGCTTACTCAAGCTTTGTTTTGTTTACTGCTACAGACTACAGAGATACATGTAAAATACATCATGTGTGTAGTACAGAACGTGACAACACACACATATTAATTCTGACCTTCACAGACTAAACTTGACTGACATATATATATATATATATATATATATATATATATATATATATATATATATATATATATATATATATATATATATATACACACACACACATGTACATATTAATAGCACAAAGTAATACCGGAGTGATCATTCATCTCTCTCTCTCTCTCTCTAAACTTGACTGACATATATATATATATATATATATATATATATATATATATACACACACACACACACATGTACATATTAATAGCACAAAGTAATACCGGAGTGATCATTCATCTCTCTCTCTCTCTCTCTCTTTCTCTCTCTCTCTCAATGTTTTCATGTCTTTTTAACACACCCCCCTCTCTCCTCTGTGGCACAAAACCATACAACAATACATAACAGTATGTTATTTGGGTCTTTATCTTTACTGATTTTTTTTCTATTTGTTTTGTTATTTCAAATCAGATTCATGTCAAGGTAAGCAAATAAATGTTTAAATATGTAACATTGTTTAAGCTAGTGGTTGACTCATCCTCAGATAATGATTGAAACTGACTGAATCATACTGCAAATTCTATGTCAAAAAAAGCTTTGAAATACATCTCAATTTTACAATAATCACATAGCTTGAAGCTTGTTAAATAAAGTAAATTGTCTGTGATTTTATGATGTGAGTTCATGAAAAAAATTATGGTTCAATCTAACAACTTGAGACCATTGTAAAAATTGGAGACAATTGTAACCACTTAAGATCATTGTAACTACTTAAGACCACTGTAACCACTAAACACTATTGTAACAACTTGAGACCACTCTAACCACTACAGACAACTGTAACCATTTGAAATAAATTTAACTACTTAAACCATTGCAACCACTTGAAACCACTGTAACCACTAGAGACAATTGTAAAAACTTGAGACCATTTTAACCACTTGAGACCATTGTAAAACCTTGAGACCATTCTAACCACTTGAGACCATTCTGACTCCTTGAGACCATTCTAACCACTTGAAACCAGTGTAACCACTTGAGACCATTGTAAACACTTAAGACCATTCTAACTCCTTCAGATCATTCTAACCACTTGAGACCAGTGTAACCACTTGAGACCATTCTAACTGCTTGAGACCATTATCTACTGGAGACCATTTTATGGAGAATAAAGACTTTCTTCTTTCTTTTTTTTTACTTATAACCACATTGGATCCAAAAGGCAGTCTACAGACCTAAGTTATTGCTGTATCAGCTATATCAGTCTCATATATGTCTTTTTACAGTCAGCAAGTATACCAGTATGCATTTATATATATACATGTATGCAAAGATGTTTTAACACTAGAAGGTTGATGATATAGTTTGATAAAACAGTCAAATAAAGGCTTAATATTTGAGATTTACACAGTTTTTATAAAACAAGCCTAAGGACTATAACCCAGATTTGAAGAACACTTCAACCTTGCAATTAAGACCACCTAACTGTCTGACTCAAGGTGGTCTGATTAGTGGGGTGGTCTTTTAAATGGAGTTCTGAGCTTATTTTAAAAGTATTTATCAAAAGACTGGAAATTAATGATCTGAAATGTTAGATGGTCTTCTAATCGGGTGTCTTTAGAGGAGGTTTCAATGAACAGTGAAACTTGGATATAAAGACTCCCTTAAGGACACAACAAAACCGGTCTTTATAGGGAGGTGGTCTTTATATAGAGGTTGATTTGTACACAAATGGTACTATTGGGGAAAGCAAAATACAGTCTTTATGACCAGGTGGTCTTTATACACAGGTGGTTGCTAAAGCAAGTTTAACTGTATATGCAGTAATCACACATTGTGACATTTGACTAATTTTTCTGATTTGTATACACAGACAAACAGTGGAAGCCAATGTCCAAAACAAAAGTTGGTTTGTATGTACATGTGTATTTCCCTAAATAATGGGCCCAAAGTCATCAAATTTGCTCAGTACTCCAGCTCAACTAACTTTTCAGCATTTTAAGGCAAAAACAAGCAAAGTGTATTCTGCACATGTAACTAGACATGTTTGTATATTGATGCCATTCAATGGTGAAAGTTATTGCTTATTTGAAGAAAACTTCAGAAATATTAAAAAATAGTTTGAGTACGTACTCAAATTTTTAGTATCATACTCAACATATTTAATCATTTTTTTACAAAGTGTGACATAAAAATTTATATGTGACTGATGTAAAATTATAATACATGTATGTTTCGTATTCACTCAAATTCAAAGTTTTATGAGCGACTATGTAGTCAAAATATTGAAATAAAAGTTGAGCTTGAGTACTGAGCTAATTGGTGACTTGGGGCCCTGGTGACCTTAACTTGGTAAAACATTTATTAATGCACTACCTTGATGTTGTCCTGGTATAAATGAAATATTGTTGACAGTTGAGAAAAAAATGATAAACAAAAGCATCAATCAAAAGTTCTGAGGTCTGTATTTTTTGTGCTGCTCTACCAAGCAGAAAAAACAAAACACACACAATGTCATTGAACTTACCAACACACGAGAGAGAGAGAGAGAGAGAGAGAGAGAGAGACACGAGAGAGAGAGAGAGAGGGGGGGAGGATATGCCCCAGAGAGCTAAGCCATTCATTTCAAAGTCCCATAACTCTGGTATATCCATAACCAAGCTCATCCTTTTATTTTAATGTTTTAATGACATCAAGCATCATACCAAAATCTAATGCAAACAAAACTATTATGGCATGTTGAAAATGAGGATCACACAGACAAACTAGAAACAATATATACCCCCATCTTCAATCTTAGTGCATTAAATCAGATGATTTCTCTACTGGTCAGGGGCCAGTAAACAGATAGGACCAGTAGTGAGCTATTACATGATTTCAGTGATTTCAGCTTTATAGAAAAAAGTTTTGTTAGATTTATTTTAGATCAACCATCAGATGTTGGACATTTTTCTCAAACAGAAGAATAAAAATATAATGTCGTGGTACATACTAAAGATGAAATCACATCATAGCTGACTACTCTTCCCCGACCAGTATAGTTAAAATAAGTAGGTAATTAGATCTATATCAATCTTTTTATTTTCTTATACACTAATTGTGACCCAGATTTAACAAGAAGTATTTCAGCTACCCACAATACAGCAGTACAACATGTACCTGTAAATGAATTGATGCTATTTTCTGTCTGCAATATATACAAGCCATTAAGTGTTCTGGTTCTATAGTTGTTCAACTTAATGAGACCTATAAACTACAAGCTTTAATCAAACTTTGTATGCAGCTGATTCATATCTAGAAATAGACTTCTTCCCAGAATGTTCTGCTTCAAATCAATCAGACAAACTCTTTTATTATTGATCAGAACCAAATGAGATGCAAATTTATGATGACATCAAAAATTCTCTAGAACTCCCCTACAAGACTTAATCTGTAAGTACATGAGTCATCAGTAGTTTCTTTCCTACTGGACTTGGAAACATCACTCATTCCAATTGTCCACAGATCTATTCCATTTGTCTACAGGGAAAAAACTGTCACGTTTACAACTATAAATATGCAAAACAAATGAGGCAAAATTACACCAAACCTTCATAATATAATCCATCAATGTTCACATGAATTTACTCATGTTTAAAATTTTGCAGGTCCCAATCATGATATATGAATTTACATTCAGAATGATCAAGACCCATAGATATATTGTGAAAACCTGATAATTGATCTATTTTCTCTATAATCACTAACTTTCTGTTTTCAGCGTTAATTATTGATTCACATGGCATGCTATCACGACCATTACTTTACCTGATAAAAAACAATTAAACGTCCATGACGTTGTTGTTCATAATAATGATATTAATGTTGTTGTAAATAATGTTGTTGTTAATAATATTGTTAATGTTGTTGTGTTAATTATATTGTTGTTGTTGTCAATAATGATATTATTAATGATACTGTTGTTGTACTAATGATGTTATTGTTGTTAATGATATTATTGTTAATGTTACTGTTGTTGTACTAATGATGTTGTTGTTAATGATATTATTGTTAATGTTACTGTTGTTGTGCTAATGATGTTGTTGTTGTAAATGATATTATTGTTAATTGTTGTTGTTGTTAATGATAATACTGTTAATGTTCTTGCTGTTAATTAGAACTCTAAATTTGATGTTGTAATGATAATGTTATCATTTATAATATTTTAATGTTCTTATTGTTGTTAAAAATAATACTGTTAATTTTGTTGTTGTTGTTAATAATTATGTTATTTATGTTGGTGGTGGTGATAACAATATAGTGGTTGTTCCTTTTGATCATGGTAACAATGATGTTGTTTTTGTTGTTGATGTTGTTATTGATGATGATGTTGTTTTTGTTGATGATTATGATGATGACAACAATGATGATGGTGGTTATGTTATTGACATTGATGTTATTATTGATGATGATGATGTTGTTGTTGAAGATGATGTTGTTACTGATGATTATGATGATGACAACAAAAAATATTAAATACATAATGCTATCATGTGGAAATAACTACACAAAATAACAAGCATAACTCCATTCCTCATTTTCTGTCTTTTTTTAAACATATTTTTATCTGAAATAATTAACTGGCAACTTTCTGTTTAAATGATGCCAAAATATGAAATATTCTGATTGCAGAGGTCTCCCAAAATTAGCATTTTTGCCTTTATCTAAAAATGATATAATAGTTTGATGACTGACAGTATTAAAGATGTTAAAAATAACTATGGAAATGTGATACTGAATATAAAATTACCAAAATGTAGAATTACCGGTACCAACTGGTCTACATTATGATTTCTGTAATAACTATAGGCCACAGAAAATGATTCCCAATAAATATAGTGGAATCTTGAAATTCAACTCTCATGAAAGGGCACCTGTCTTTTGAGACCACATTCTGAAAACTACTTGGTTATATAATCCTTTAAATAAAACCACTTCAGAGAGACCACATCTCTTGAGAGACCATATTTCAGTGTCTGATGGGGTGGTCTCTTAGGACAGGATCCACCCACTATACACATAATTTACTTAAAATGTGATAAGAATGTGCTTCATAAAAATCTACCTATACAAGATAAATTGATACTTATTAACTATGAATCAGAAACCATGTAAATGAACTTAACACACAGCTATTGTCCTCTTAGAATACTTCTATAATTTATTCATTAAAAAGCAACACAATATACCTAATTACAAACACACAATCACAATAAACACGAAATGATGTAATTAAAGAACATTTTATACATTATGTATTTCAAGTGATATAGCATTATTGTAATCCATTCTTACTACATGTACAATAAATTTTGTAATACGTATTTCTGACTCTAAATTTCCCAACAAAAGAGGAATCTAGCAACTGCAACATATGACTCACAATTTCTCAGAAAATGACGACTCTGGCAACTGCAACACCAGGTTTTTTTTTTAAATCAGCAAAGTCCAGTAAGTTTGCTTATAAATGCCACCTTTAGTACTTGAGAAAGGGTTTATTGGATTGCAGACATTGAATCATCAACAGAATCCGAGATCAGATTCTGGAGGCTACATAATGAATTACTTCATCTTTGTGATCAATGAATCATCTTAATCAATATTTTCAACTTGTTCTATTGCATCAGAATTTGTGTCACTTCAGTCAACATGATAAAGCTCAATTTGCACTCTCTAAATAATTCCAATAGAATTAAGAATACTACAAGATCACCTCTCTTGTATACATGTATTTCTTGTGGGCACTTTTCAAAAATGTAGGAAATATCAAAACAAGATGGGTTCCTGCTTTATAGTTTGTATCAATTTGAATATAATCTCAATTCTCAGGATGAAATTCTTGAATGACAAACTCTCAGCAAGCCTCTGGTTTGTCATCCAAGAATCTTACCCTCCGATTAAGATTCCTTTGTCAAACCCTCAAGGTAGGGGTAGATTCTATTATTCTAATCTTTTTATATATATTGTATACCTGGAAATTTCCTCAGATGAGAAGGCAAATTTAAAATGAAAGCAAAATTTTCAAACTAAATAATTGAAATAGAGGCCTATGGAACGAAATGCCCTCCAAAACTCTATATATCTTTAAAAAGACGAACGGTGATGAAAGGAAGATAAATTTTGAATGGCAAAATGAGAATGTAATGCAGTGGCATAGAAGTACTGATGTACGCACATATATGCAAGCAAGATGAATTGGAATGTAATAACGATACATAAAAGTTTTTGCGGGCATACCCTTCCATAGGGGCATACATGCCATTCATGAGACTGATCGTTTAGGGTGATTTTAAGATGGGTGAATAGGTATTCTGTCATAAAAAGGGTGAAAATAAACAGGGGCAACAATTTCCAGGTATACAGTAATCCAAAAACAATCATACTTATTCTAAATTTTTATTTTGTTTGCTTTTTTTTAAATCATTTATTGTCCTGTCAAGAATTGAATAAAGACCTCATCAAATATAGACCTACCATTTGGACTCTGCCAAAGTTACAAGGGTTTCACAACATGACACACCTTCTGTTCAAAGAGATCTAGGTTATGAATCTCATCTGAAAGTGGCTTTCACTAAGTCGGAGTTTTTGACCTAGTTATGCTTGACTCTCATCTGTTGCCAAAAAGTTTGAAACGGTGAAGTTTGCTTTTCGATGATAACAAACCTCTTAAAAGCAATTGAATGGCACATTTTTTAAATCCAAATTTTTAGTACATTGCTGATAAAAAAAGAGATATGGTACATTCTTTTTTTTTCTCTTCCCTTCATACTTACACTGGTACACTTGTATACAAAGTTTACAAAAAGTTACGGTAATTAACTCTTTGGTCCCTGTAGTTATATTTGGACTCATCCATTTCAAAGAATGGTGAAGTCCATTGTCACAATTCAGGGGTGTCTCTGGGGCTTGAACCTGCACTGACTCTAAGTAAGAGACTTCATTGTTTTAAGCATGATGCTGATTGCTCAAACCATTTCACCATGAAGGCCTTCCAGTTGAATTCAAAAGTTGGTATGAATCACACTGAAAAGGCAGTGATGGATCTCAATAGGTCACTCTGGTAACCTAAATATGTCTGTACCATAGCAACAAGATAAACCAATTAAGATAAACGTGCTAAAAGAAAATATTGAAAATCAATGGATAAAAATTAACCTTTTGTAACTTGCAGCATGACTGATGGGAATTATAAAAGATGTTAACACAAACTATTGTCTCTTATTGTGTTGATTTGGTTTGCCGTGTGAGAAATAAAAAGCACATCATTGTAGAAATCCCAGCTGAAGAATTAAGAAGTAATTATCTGTTTTTAAACGAAAAAATAATACAGGTAAACCTTCAGTCAGGAATTTTATTACATGTTTTCCATATTGATTCTACAATTACCTTCCGAGGCAAAGTTTGAAATATCAATGTGTAAAAGGTGTTTTTCGTCAAGTGGATCTGATGTGAATTTCATAATGTATTGATAAGGAAACAATAACAGGAAATATCAATGGACTGTGTAGTAAAAAAGTTTGATAATTACAGCCTTTTAATGTTTATTTTTAAACCATGTCATTTGATAAATTTCCTGCTTCTATGAAATTTAAAATGATAAAAATTAACCACAATTGTTCAAATCCTGTTGAGAAAGTCCTGTAGAGAAATTTTAACTTATACATGTATGATGTCACCACTCACTGGATACACGTGAAGTGCCACAAATTTTAACCTGAGCTTTATGTAAGGACTATTGCTAATGTGGTGAGGGTTCTCCAACATTATCTTGAAAAAGGACCTCTGTTTTAAGTCTCATTTTCAATCCATATGCCAAATGCTTAGTGAATACGAAATTTTTTAGTTCTCCAAATTGTCTGTTATTATTACGAGACTTTCAGCCCTTGCTACTTTCACTTTATGTTGTTTTCATAGTTCACCAGAACAGATGCTCAATTTCATAAAATAAAACAAAATTTCACAATATTCTATGTCTATTATATGTTTCAGATGTTAATGTCAATTTGTTTTTCACATAAAACGACAAGTGAAAATAATCTGGCCTTCAGGTATAACTGCATTTTATTTCTTCATCAACTCAAAGACACATAACAGAAATCGGAAATCACTAGGGCTAACAAATTTGAAGCAACACATGAAAAATCTGGATCCAAAAAATGGATTACATAAGAACTTGAAAAATGGTCAACTGATTCCGGAGCCTCACACTTGGAAGACTAATGCTTTAACGACTGAGATACAGCAAGTATATAAAGTAGCCTTGATCAGAAATAAACAAGATAAAATATCACAAAATTACAGACTTCTGAAAAGGCTTATATCAATATTTATTAACCTTAAGCTGTTTGATGATACTCATACACAAGGTGAATCTTCTGTCAGAGTAAATATTATTTACTGTTTGAAATCTTTAAATTAATTGAAATGAACTATAAATGACAGACAAATACCATGCGTTTATTGACAACATTAAAATGTAAATTTACGGCCAGTTTTAAATTTTTTTTTTCATGTATGTTTTTTTCTCCTTGTACCATTAAGTTCAAAGGAACAAAGGCAAAGATCATTAAACAATGATGGAAATCAGTACCAAGACCTTTTAACTGAATGATAGTATATTTGGTATTAACCTTGGGTTTTAAGGTTATTTAACAAATATCAGTTACATGTGATGTAAGGTGCACTGAACTTACAAGGTATTTAAAACATCAATAGACCTTGACAAAACGATTGCTGCATGCCTATGAGGCCTGACAGAGGTAGGCTAACAGTGTCATTGATCTATGGGTCACATTGAAAGCTTTACTGATGTATATGAATTTTGTGTGCTGGTACACAGTAAGTAGCTTTTGTATTTCAAAGGCTGCAGATATTAGAAGTGAATGTTAAATAGCTTTCACCTGCTGGTGTTTTTATGGTACCTTCAAGATCTGAGGGGGGGGGATGTAAACTATCTTGTCACTGTAGAGAGAAAAATGTAAAAGTGACGACCAACTTGATATTGTACACTTCTATACAGTAGAGGCTGTGCCATCTACAAAAAAAAACTTGTACATAAAGAGAAATCTAAGTTGGAATCTATTAGACCAATTAGGAGACAAATCAGGACATGAGGTCATTGAACTTTCGGTAATGCATCAAGTTTGTCAGAACCATTAATCAACTAAAGGAAGAGTCTGGAGCACTCTGGTGCATTTATAACTTTCTCTAACACAAGAGAGGAGAGACAATGATATAACATACATATATTATCAGTAACATCTTACAGCATAGTTTACTGTAGGTAGAGATTGTATGTTGACTGTAATGTATTGATGTATTGGTGATGACTAAAGTTATTAAACCCCAAACCAGGACAATAGTACTTCTCTTGTAAATCTATACAACGAATCTATTATTAGAATATGTGTGTGTGTGTTTGTGTGTGTGTGTGTGTTTGTGACAATGTGTGTGTTCATGCAGGTGTATGTGACTGTATGTGTGACAATGTGTGTGTGCATGTGTGCAAGTAGGTGTGCATGTGGCTTAAGAGAATTTATAGCACAATTGCTGTGTCATGTCACAATTGAGAAATGTTACTTTGAAATAAGAGCCCACTGATCATCGCTAATCTTCAAAGTTGTCCCATGGGATTATATTTCATAGAGACACTAACAGTATTTCTATATCTCTAAAATTTGTAGTTTTAAAAACATAAAAAAAAAAAAGGCAAACAAAGAAAGAATTATTGATAAATAAACATGAAATAAAGTACATTCATTTCTTGAAAGAAAAGCAAAGATTAAACATTTTCATGCAACTTTTCTTCCATGGGAATCATAAACCTTAATTTCATGATTTAGGAGCTAGACAAGAGTACTTCACAAACATCTCATGGAAATGAAATAATAATCTTTATGATTTCTTTAAATCATATTAAGATATTTAGATATATATGACCTCGGTTTGAATTTATTGAAGATTTGAAAATTATCATCTGTGTGGAGGGCTGTTACAAAACTACTTAAGAAGAGCATTCACAGTGGTTTACACATTCATCAGAAATCTGTCTGTCTCTTTATCTGTCTGTCTGTGTTTGTCCATCTCTCTAATTGTCTGTCTCTCTCTCTCCTCTCTCTCTCTCTCTCTCTCTCTCTCTCTCTATATATATATATATATATATATATATATATATATAGAGAGAGAGAGAGAGAGAGAGAGAGAGAGAGAGAGAGAGAGAGAGAGAGAGTTATCTCCCATGAGAGTTATCGATTGTGACGTCATGTCCTTACGTGAGAAAACAACATCGTAATCACACAAACATATGATGTCACAATTGATGATAACTTTTCTCATTTTACTTACAAATAAATGACATCACAATTGATACCTGCTACTAGGGGTGGTAACTCTGGATAATGAAAACACATAATGAATGTATATTTATAAACATTAGAATTTACATCTATAACATCTGACAACAATAAAAATTTATCATTTATTAATACATATTCAAATTAACATTCCTGACAAACATATTGCATGTATTTATACATATATGTAGAATCCTAATAAAAGAATATATATGTAAACAAATAGATGCACGGAAATATAAATACTCATGCATATAAATGCATATGGATACCTAATGCATATGGAAACGTACACATATGTTACTGATATAACATATAAAATCTAGACGGAAGTTATTACATGAATAGAAGCACCTGTTTGCATGTGTTAATAGGGTATTGTTACAGTGACATAATGTGTAATATATTTAGATGTATCTATGAAGAGCTCCATGTAAATGACTTTGTCAAAATGATATATCTAATATCTTCCTGGTAAATTGTATATTTTTATAACTACATCACAACAAAACACAAATACTTCCCAGGATCACTTTAGTAAATACATCAGCTCAATCAAAATGACCAAATAACATAGCTAAGTTGAACTATGAGTATTGAGATAATTTAGGGAGTCTCTACAGTAACTACCAAGGTATCTCAAAACGAGGTCAAAAAGGTCCATGTCTGTACCCCGAGCCCCATCTTTTATATAAAACATTTGACTTAAGGGGTAAAGTCTGTCCCTCCCTGCCCATCTTATCTATAAAACTCTTGACTTTAGGGTGATGTCTGTCACCAAAGCCCATCTTGTCTATAAAACTCCTTGACTTAGGGGTCATATATGTCACCTGTGCACTATCTTGTCTGTAAAACTCTTAACTCAGGGGTCATGTCTGTTTTTCTCGTAAGCTTATTTACATGATACATGCCCACATGATGGCGGAAGACAGTAGACTTAATAGATCACATAAGTGGCTCAGGTCATTTCAAAAACTATATCATATAGGTATAGAAGATAATTAGTAAATATCAGCTTGGTGGACTTTTGTGTTTGGCATGTTGTATGACAAGACCACATAACCGAGACATAAGAGAGCTTTATGATACACGAATACATGTAAATATGTATGACAGAAAATCTTTATATATTGGTAATATGACAGCATATATACATTATACAAGCACCTGCATGTGATAAACAATAAACATTTCACATAAATGAAGCTGAAAATACTTACACGGAGTTGAACAAATAAGCTCGTCCCTGACTGCCTTGAAAGGACTGCAACCAAAGAAACAATATTTAAATGTAAATTTTAGATATTTTTCTAACAAACATGATGATCATGAGCATTCTATGCTTTGTAAAATTACACAATGGCATTTTATTTTTTATAAATTCTTTCATTCATTTCTAATTGGTTTTCATGATGTTCAATGTTGATCTTACTAATCATATACATTTATGTAGCTGTTTTTTATCTAAAATTCACATACTGTCGAATCAAACAATTTTGTGGAGTTAAAATTTTGTTGTTTAAAAATTGAACATATCTGTTGACATTATATTTCGTTGAAATTAAAAAAAATGTCCAAAAAGGAACATATTACTATTACTATGTTTAATATATGTAAAATTTCATCATGGTTTTAATTTTGTTGATAAATGAAAACAACAAAATAAACGAAATTAAAACCACAATGGAACTTTCTGATTCTACAGTATCCTGGCAGGGTGAAGTGTGGTGATCTCTTTCTTGACCTGGATGAATCTAAATTTTGGGTAATGTTGCATAAAAACATTATAATTAGGTTACATTGGTTAGAGTAATCTTTCCTACTTGTAACCATACCTTAAATATCTAGAGAAGAATAAAACACAGTCCCAGTGTAGCCTGTCATAACAAAATGTGAATAGAATAGTTCACAAGATAACCAAAAGGTTCTAACATTCGACAAGTTATGTGAATACAGGGCTCAACAATTATATTTGTCCAATTGTCTGGGACAAGAAATTTTCACGGTCAGACAAGTAAATGTGTGACAGGGCAAGTGAAATTGTTGAAAACAAAATTCAATTCAATAAAAATTACTTGATTTAATGCAAAACAAATAAAAGACTTGATTTTCAGACAAGCAATTTTTGCATTCTGACAAGTAGATTTCAATAGTTATACTATTGATCTGCAGGACAAGTGGAATTAATGTTTTTGATTGCTGAATCTAGGAATAGCTCAATAATTACTATTATGAAATATTTAGATGTGTTGTACACAGTACATATCATGACATAATTCTCTTCCTGTCCATAGCACTTCATTAGTGCATCAAGGTTATGATGTTTACCTTTTTGTACTTAGTGGTTCTATGTTTACAAACTAATATACTTAAGGTGTGCAAGACAGATGTTAATAAAAGGTATCTCTTTATATCAAGTGAAATATCTTAATGTCAGTAGAGATATAAATGAATCACCAATGAAATTTATTTGAAGAAGGCCTGAAGAGTTATAATTATTGGTAAATATAAACATATAAATGATACATCTAGATATAACAGTCCTAAGAAATACGAAGAATATTTAATTACTGAGGAAAACATAATCAACTGATTGGATGAAACAAAAGAAATGTTATAAATATTGTAATAACCACTTATGGACTTGTCCCGTAAACATATTCATAATGTGGTTTTAAAGTTACCGGGTACATTGTTATAAAGATAAGATTTATATCCAGGATGTCTGCTTGTTTTAACTGCTGATGTCACCATTACTATCGAATTAACAAGGAAGTTACACCGGTGTAAGTACAGGTGTTAACGTGAAAGTGATACCAGCATATTTGTTTTTGTATACATTCAAACAAATAAAGTCAAAACAATCATGTTCCTATACAGAAATTTTTACTGAGAATGATATACAAACTGATTACCCAATGAGCTTTAGATCTGTATATCTATTGACACAGCACAGAATAATGTAAACAAACAAATTCTTAATGGATATACACGGACTGAAAAGATTTCAAGATTATGTACACCGGATGAACCTGTATAATGTATCTTGAAAGGGATACAGGAAAACCAAGTGCAGCTACATGTACTACACTAAAAGACTTGACACATACATATATTGAAAGAGAAGGGTATGAGTTAGTGGTTAGGTGAATGATTTAACACAAAAAGTGCATTTACTTAAGTCCGTCAGTATAACCATACTTTAGATGGATTACCACATGTATGTGTGAACTTCCTCAACACTGCCTGAAGCACGAACAAGTACATTTTGATTCAGGATACATTAAAAACATGTCTGATTCACTCCCAATTGTTTTTTAATGTAGTTAATATCATTACAAAGTGACATTTATGTTACGAATTGGCAAAGAAACAGCTCAGAAGGTCTTTTTGTTATATGCAGTATTTGTAATCTAGCTAACAAAGTTTCAGGTTCAACTAGTACATATACCAGTAGTCTAGTGACAATAGTATAGTCTTGTGTATAACATTTGAAGTCTAGTCTTATGCATGGCATTTAAAGTCTAGTCTAATGAATATTATTTGTAGTCTAGCATTATGAATATTATTTGTAGCCTAGTCTGATGGATATTATTTGTAGTCTAGTTGGATGAATATTATTTGAAGTCTAGTCTAATGAATATTATTTGAAGTCTAGTCTAATGAATATTTTTTGTAGTCTAGCCTTATGAATATTATTTGTAGTCTAGTCAAATGGACAGACACCACCAAATATTTTCCCATAGGCCTCAATGCTAATTTACAAAACTTCAGGTCACTGTCACTCCCATGTTTATTATATCTGTATCAAATAAGTCCCCTGTGGTGAAAGATCAATATTTTTGATAACAAAATTTGCAATCAAAAGTATAGGTTGCCGTTGCATTTTTACTTCAAATTTTCACTTGTTTACAACTCGTAGTATTCAGCACCAAAGGAAAATATCTATTCTCATATGACCCCTCCCTTTCAATTTTCAACCGTCAACCCTATAATTTCCAAAGTACTACCAATATTCATGTATCTTTTTTATCACCTTTATTTCACTTATTAATGGCAAAACTAATTTTTTCATTTAATGACCAATCAGATCACTGGGCTCATTTTACCCTCCGCACAACTTTGGGTGTCCAAAATGTCTGCGCCCATGTTGTAAACAACGCTGGTGTTTTTCCAAATGAATATAATTTGTAGTCTAGCCTTATGAATATTATTTGTAGTTTAGTCAAATGAATATTATTTGTAGTCTAGCATTATGAATATTATTTGTAGTCTAGCATTATGAATATTATTTGTAGTCTAGCATTATGAATGTCATTTGTAGTCTAGTCTGATGAATATTATTTGAAGTCTAGCCTTATGGATATTATTTGAAGTCTAGTCTAATGGATATTATTTAAAGTCTAGCCTTATGAATATTATTTGTAGTCTAGTCTGATGAATATTATTTTTAGTCTAATCTTCTATTATAGTATCTGTTATAAAAGGCCTATCTGTTGTCTAGTCTTCTGTTATAATAGGCCGATCTGTTGTCTAGCCTTCTGTTATAATAGGCCGATCTGTTGTCTAGCCTTCTGTTATAATAGGCCGATCTGTTGTCTAGCCTTCTGTTATAATAGGCCTAGCTATTGTCTAGCCTTCTGTTATAAAAGGCCTATCTGTTGCCTAGCTTTTTTATTAAAGTTATCAGCCATTTTGAGTTTGATGCTAACTAAACGAAGTGAATGATATTACAGTAGATACATATAAAGTTTGGTAGGACCTGTGTTGAAAGACAAGCCAATTTGAGATGAAAATGATGTCTATGAGACAGGTGCTCTCTAAGATAAGATTTTGTTTATAATTTTTTTAATCACAATAGATCTCCAAAAGACGTATGGTATGGCAGATAACATTAAAATACATGTTTACACAGGTACATTTTGTACAGTCAGATACTGTTATACACACACAACCACACAAATTTACACATACACAACCATAAATACCTACAGACTCACTCACATCTGTGTACTTACCTTTGATATCAGTTCATCATGATTAGCCAGGTGTGCTCGGCAGTGGACACAGCTATAAGTGCGGTGACATTTGTTGGGCAAATATGCTTGAAATGTTTTCACCATTTTGGCCAGTGTTAGACATCAAACCCACTATCAGTCAACCTTTGTTTGCAGAAATGGTTACGCTATCAATGGAGAGGTTGTTGGTTTTTTTCCCCTAAGTGTCAATGATGTCAGAACTGGTTTTCACTAGCTAGAAATACCAACTATCTTCCAGTCTCAACTAAATCTTCTCTCTGAAAAAAAAACCAGGTTTTTTAATTATCCAGTAAAGATAAATCAATGACCTTAATACAAAGAATTTATAACTGACGACAAAATGAAATCATATCAAGAGACTGTGATAATTATCAGGATTATTACCTGGTAGTAGAAGACTGATCAGTTAGCACCTCAATTCTACCCATACATCATTCATCTAACGATTACTTAGCTCTGTCAAATACTTCTAGGTGGTAATTCAATAAACAAAGGCAACATCTTTCAAGCATCAATACCCAAATTAAATTCAAGGGCCACAAGAGGAAAGCTAAATTAATTTACAAACAACATGCTACTGACATCTGTGACAAGCTTTTCAAGTACTGGCATCTGTAGGGACAGGCAACCTTAACTTAACATTAACCTTTCAAAAGATGCATACATACATGTAGTGCAATGAAATTGTGATAAGTGTGATCATCAAACACCAACAGATGTATATACATGCATGTGTGTGGGTACATGGATGTACACACAAACACACAGTCTTACGCACACTGTCTCATACACATACTCTTTTTCACATACACACACACCCTTTCAAACAGTCACACACACATTCACACACACAGTCACTCACACACAACAGGTTCTGATGAAGTTTAAGTTTTATGAAGTGATTGCTGAAATAGAATTACAAAATGCTATGCATGCTATTTCGCCTCAAAGCGCACACATGCAAAATCAGGCAAAAAATCACTGGAAAAGCAACCTCATTTCATGTGAGAAACTACAGGTCTGAATGTTTACAAGCTATCTATAGATTTTTAATTAATAATGGCATTAGCCAAATATCCCGCAGTCAGAAAAATATTTAGGTTAATTATACAATGCTTAGACCTGATTTTACAAAGTTGTGGTACATTAAACTTAAATAGATGGAGATGAAGAACAACAATTATTACATGTTTGACACCTGTAACATATTTACCTTTGCTATATCACTGCCTTTCCTGTACTTAAAGGAAAATGCATTGACCAATATATTACATAACACCATTCCCTCTTCATTGAATTAATTCATTGCTCTACTTTTGTCAATATCAATGTAAACAAAAATGGTTGCCAGAAAGCAACTGTTAAATGTTAAGTGAATATGGCACATACAAATGCTTTTTTGTTTGTTTGGTATTTTCCGTCACAGTCAACGATTTTTCAGTTATGTGGCAGTGGCCAGATTTTAAAGCTGGAGGAGATAACCCAATTACAATGTATTCGGAAAGAGACCACTGACCTTCCGCAAGTAAAGTGGCAAACCATCTCCAGCGGGACTCAAACCCACGCAGACTAGAGGTAAAATGGTTTAAAGCCACATGCTCTAATCACTCATCTCCTTCAGATGAAAAAGTAAAAATCCAGTTGGTGTTGACATGTTAAAGAACCCTGACTGCTCAATGGCTCTAGGTGCCAAGCATAGGCTAAAATATGAATCCCTTCACTGGCATTTGGTAACGTCTCCATATAAGTGAAAGATTCTTGGGTGAGATGTTAAACTACAATACAACAACAACAACAAGCACTCAGGAATCGAGGCCCCTGCATAATGGTTATGAATATTATCACAAGAATGAATCTTTCAATATGTTTAATAAAAGGATAGTGTCTTCTATGTGAAAATACTGATTGAAATGCTTTAGGCATGTTGAGGTTGAAAAACAATGTGTTGAGATCAGCTGATCAAACATATATTGCTTTGTTTCCTTGTAAAAGGCCGACACCAAAAACAAACTTGAAAGTACTAATGCAATTGCTTATTCTGTTTGCCAGCTAACAGTTGTCCAAATAAACAGCCATGAATGCCATAAGATAACAGTTTATTGGTAAAATAACACAGCAATCACTACAGGTAAACATTTGAAATACCATGTAACACAACAATTATAACATTTTTAACATGAGGCTTCCTTCGCCAAGTGGTTAGAGCATCATATTTGAACCATGAGGTATCTCACTTCTGGTCAGTGCAGGTTTGAGCCATGCACTGGAACCTACGCTGATTTTTGGGAGAATTTTTGCCAGTTTACATGTGAAAGGCTGGTGGTCTATTCATGGGTACAGGTTCTCTCCTACACCACTTAAAAGTGGCTGCCACCATTTAACTGGAAAATTAGTTAGTGTGGCATTAAACAATGTTCAAAATTAAAAAGAAAAATGCAACACAAGAACTTTTATGGATAATCTCTCTAAACCTTAAATTCAACTTTTTATTTTTTTCATTGATGTTTAACGCCACACTCAACATGTATATGGTGGTGGCAATTTTTTAATTGTGGAGAAGAGAACACCATTACAATGTGTCCAGGAAGAGACCACTGGTCTTCTGCAAGTAAATTGGACTGATTCATGTACCACGGGATAACCGATAACATTTGTGCAGTACTAGTATCTCCAATGGTGATGGAACGTAACTCTGCGTAATCTTCCCGCTGAAATGATGTTAGCGTGGGATATCATCTTCTAGTGTCATTCCATCACTAATAGAAACAATTAAGTCCTGCACAAACATTATTGGGTATCATGTGGTACATGAATTAGTCCCACTGGAAAACTTTCTCACAACATCAGCTTAGGTTCCAGAGGGGTTTGAACCTGCGCTGACAAGAAGTGAGAGACTTCATGATTTAAAATACTCTTACCACTCAGCCACTGAATCCCATCCTAAAATTGAAACTTGTTTATTGAGATTCAAGATTTACCTGTTTTCGTAATTATGATAGTTTCCTGTTATTGCCTGTTTTTCAGTCATGACAAAAAGAAAATTTCATATTATCTATTACTTGGTGTTTTTTTTAGCCAAATTAACACCTTTTTTGCTATATTGTATTGTTGAGTATTTTACAAAACTTAATTATCTTCCAACATTTGTATTTGTCGTGTAATTACTAAAAAACCTTCTACAGGTCAAGAACCTGACAGTATAGTTCTGAAAATAGTCATTTTCTCAGAATTAATATCATTTAGCAATTCCGCTGTAGAAAAAATGGAACCTCTATAAACTTACACAAAATTTATCTTGCATTAACACAAGTTCTTGCATTTTTTTGTTTTTCCCTATTTGATATATGTACTCAAAAATAACCAAATGAAAACAAATCTTCACTAAAGAAAAAAATTAAATAAAACACCAATAACTTATTTTGGACATCTAAACAAGATTAATTTTTAGCTGTGGTAAAAATTTGCAATTACTGAACTAGATAAAAATAAGAACCTTCCTGCTACAGAATGCTTGTCAGTCTTTAAATACATGCAAATGGAGTTCATGTTGTGCGGTTCACATAAGATGGTGGGGCGGAGTAACCTTTTGATTATCATATAGATGATTCTACTCACTTTTCCATTATGACAAGCTGCACGAGAAAACGTTTTATTCCTCACTGGATAATCTCCTATGTATGATGACAAGTAGAAACGATTACTCTAGTCAGTGTCATTTTAATGTTATGCTTTATTACATGTACCTAAAATTTTAACTCGTCCAGGTCAAGAAAGAGTTCATAAGACTCCACCCGCCAGGCCAGGGCCCGAAGTCACCAAATTTACTCAATACTCAAGCTCAACTTTTATTTCATTATTTTGACTATAAAATTGTTTACAAAATTTTTGGATTTTAGTAATTAGGAAATGTATTATGATTTTTAATTATTTACATATAAATTTTTGCGTCACACTTACGATTTTCCTGTAAAAAACGAATAAATACGTCGAGTACGGTACTCAAGATTTGAGTACGTACTCAAATATTTTTTTAATATATCCAAAGTTTTCTTCAAATGAGCAATAATTTTTATTATTATTTACAATTGTATGCTGACAATATACAAACATGTCCAGTTACAGAATAAAGTTTGCATTTTTTTATCTTAAAATCGTGAAAAGTTAGTTGAGCTTGAGTATTGAGTAAATTTGGTGACTTCGGGCCCAGGTTATATGGATTTTACTGTAACTCTATTCAACATTTTGGACGGGCTTGAGAAATGAAGACTTGTAAGAACTGTCATGAAATTATTTTAAACGTTTTGGCTTTTCAGTTTTCTGGGGTCGAATTTGGCAATTCTGTCTCACTATTAGTTGGACTTGTTGGAAACAAATTTTTCTAGTCCTATGACAAATTCTCTAGCCCCAAATTAAAGTGGTATAACATATTACCTTATTGGTACCAGAATTACTGAATTGGGAGTTTAGTAAGTTATCTATTTCCATATATTTATATTCTTTTGAGTCAAAATTATCTTAGTTTGGAGTTAATTAAGAAAAAAATTAGGGGGCCATTTAGGCACATTTAAACTCTCATTAATCATAACTCATTTTCATATAGTGATGCTAATACAGATTTTCTACTAGTCAACCAGACTACATTGTAGCTAAAGCACAACCTTGACTAGTCCGCTGCAAAAGTTATTAGTCTTGTACTGGTCGATTACTGATAATTTTGAACCCTGGTTTTCCTTCTTTTGTTTGTCATTTTCAGTTTTGTTGTTTTAAAACAGCACCAAACGCATTTTGTCTAAGTGCTACGTTGTAATACCATAACCCTTCAGACCCAAAACAGTTCAAATCCTGTTTAGCTAAATGATTGGGACCACTTGCGACAAACCACTTACGGTGGTCTAGTGGTAGAGCATTTGACTCACAAGTGGAAGGTACCGGGTTTGATTTCCGGAACAGATCATAGAAATGGCAGTAACTGTTCCTTTTCCAAACACTCGGCATAGGAAGTGAAAGTTACAGGTCTTTTGGATGAGACTTAAAACCAAGCACCCTTGACAAGGAACATGTGGCATGTAGAAGAACCCCCATTGTATTGGCATCAGTCCATAGCACAGGTCAAAATTTGAAGCACTTCAACTAGAGCTGGGGACATCTCAATTTAAGTGAAAAATTCTTGGGGGGTGTTTTTTTTAAACAACAATCAAACAAAGCAACGAAAAAGCTACCGGTAAATGATTCCTTTTCATATGCAATGTAAAATACCATACAGGTGTTATCTTCCTACATATTTCATGTAAAGCAAACTCTGTTATTACTGCTTTAACATGTTTAATGGCCCAGGTGTTTTCATGTATACAAAATTTCCAGCTAATACCCACATTGTATTACACAGAAATATAAATGCATGGTTACTGTTTAGTGATTATCAACAATTTTCAGTGATCGCTTTCAAATTGATTTTTCCCCTTGCTCAAAATATCCAGGTGAATACATTTGTAAATATTTCATTTGCTTTTGGAAATGGAATTCTGATCAAATGGAAATACATGAAGAATTTTAAACTGATTCCTGAAATATTCATTACAATTAAGGGCTTATATATGCTGATTATTATTTCAAGCAAATGACAACTACAAAAATTATAAAAGCATTATAAATTTCACACTACATTCAACAATATAGCACTCAGTTTCAATGGTAAAGAGATAGACCTAGTTGCAAACTTGCAATATACTCAGAAAAAAGACAACTTGGACCTTCCATACTGACAGTCAGACTAGCAATATACCTAGAAAAAGACAACCTGGACATTCCATATTGGCAATTAGTCTAGCAATCTACCTGGAAAAAGACATCCTGGACCTTCCATACTGGCAATTAGTCCAGCAATCTATCCAGAAAAACACAACTTGGACCTTCCACAGTGACAGTCAGACTAGCAATCTACCCAGAAAAACACAACCTGGACCTTCCATATTGACAATTAGACTAGCAATCTACCTGGAAAAACAAAACCTGGACCTCCGTTATTGACAATTAGACTGGCAAAATTCCTTATGTTACATAAACAGTTTAGGTTCTTGCAAAGCTTGAAGCCACATTCACTAGCTCTAGGTGATCTAATCAACCAGATTTTATTGTGTAAAATAACATCACTGAACTGTAAGTACAGCTGATACAAAGTTAACATGCTGATACAATTACACATTTCTAACATCCCAATCAATGTTGGGGAGGAAAGGATTTCCTATTTGCATCGGTTCAATACTTGAATGATCACAATCATACAAAGTCATTTACACTTGAGTTTTTCTGGTTTAAACCACTACACCATTACACGCTTGATACAGTAATTCTCTTTTTTACGTAAGTAACAGCCTTCAATACTGGCAGATCAGTATGAAACAACTCTAATCTATCTGCTGATAAGTATCAGCTACCTGAAGAATAAACAACAGAATATAAGGTTACATAAAGAGTCACACGGCAGTCACCATCCTATTTGTGTTATACCTGAGACCTATATGGAACATCAGGAGACTTGAAAATAACAATAACTTGATAGATAAGATACATTGTCTATCACTAAATCTGATACCTGTATTACAATAAATATGCAAATTCTTGTTCCTGGTTATATTCATCCTTATACGACAGAAAACATTTTCACCATGTCTTGAATTCGCACTAAAACACTTATCATCTCATGTGTAGCATTGTATTTCCATTCTTCAATACTTTAGCTTATAAATTTTACTTTTGTTTTAAATTCGCCCACTCATCAGGGGGCGAAAAATGGTGAAAATTTAACGGAAGCAAAAATTTTCGGGTTTAAGGTATGATATTGATTCTGTAATTACAACATCATGAACAATACCATCATCCCATTTCTCAAAGAACACAAACAATAATCGTCACTATCACAACACATACATCTTTAATGAACACACATCACTTTGAAAGCATCAGTGATGCCATTATATACCCAATTAGTTGATATATACAAATAAGAATTCATGATCTTTTAACAAAGGGTTTTGTATGAATATACAAAAGGTAGGTTTACTATAAAAAAAAAAAAAATGTACCATAACAACCTTTCTATTACATGTATGCAAATCACATGCCAAGTAACACACACACACACATACATATATATATATGTGTGTGTGTGTGTGTGTGTGTGTGTGAGAGTATAAATATATATATATATATATATATATATAGAAAACAGGCTTGACAAAACACTCTCATGAAAGACCAAAAGCCCACCTATCTTCTGATCATGAGACCACATTCTGAAAATCACTTAGTCTAGTAATACTGTAGATATGGCCCTTTTGAGAGACCACGTTTTAGTGGCAGATTTAGAAGGGATGGAATCTCATGACAGGTTCCACTGTATTATATATATATATATATATATATATATATATATATATATATATATATATATATATATATATATATATATACCGTATATATATATATATTTGTGTGGTAGTGTGCACGTAAACACAACATACAGAAGCATGTAGAGAATGTTGATGGTTCAGATAATTATCCGTTAGATGTGCAATTCTGTTGGCCGATATTGTAATTCTAATGAAATGTTTAATACTTCGCTTATACTTTTATTCATTCAAACACAAAATATGTTACTATGTGTTTACATCAAGATGTAATCAATAAACCTATATAATTTACATGTACTTTATGTGCACACTTACTTGATACATATATAGACAATGTTGCATTAAAGACCACCTCTGTATAAAGGGCACCTGCCTATAATTAAAGGTCATTCCAGTAGCCAAGCATTAAGTGAAATAGAATTTTTCTTCAATTCAACAGAATTCAAAGATATCTACATTTATTTCAATTAATTTGTTTAATTTTTAAACTTATTTTAAGACTTTGAAATTTTAAACCAATAAAATCTTATGATTCTACAATATAATATTTTGAGCATTTTTTTCAGTGCATCTACCTGTACCAATTATTATCAGGTGGTCAATCTTTTATCTTATGTATCAACAGATTACAGTATACAGCAAATAAACTTACTGAACCTTAACCAGAATGTAAACAAAAACAATGTGGCAACACAGATATAGGTAAATAAGCCTATCATCAGAAACCAGAATGTAAACAAAAACAAGGTCTACCAAGATAACTTGGCTCATGTTTACAAACATGATAAATTCATATTATATCATAGCAATTGTGAGAGGCTAATTTTCACACAAAAATATTAAAACTTTAGTGATGCATGGAATCAGAGGTAGGAAAAATGTTTTACCTGTACATATTTTTGAGAATTGAGAGTGCATATGTTGTTTTGGTTTTTTACTGGAATCCCTGAAATGCCACTTTAACTTGGTACAGTGGAACCTGTCTTCAGACACAACTCAAATGCCATGAAAGACAATCTGTCTTGATGAGAGACAACATACTCAAAACCACTTGGTTCATATCAATCCTTACTATTTAACCTGTTTTGAGAGACCACCTGTCTTGTAAGACCAAGTTTCAGTCGCAGAGAGGATGGTCTTTCAAGAGAGAGGTTACACTGTAGAAGTTGTATGTTTGAACCAAACCAGAGATAAGTAAGTGATAAGAGTTATGTGAAAGATAGAAGTATCCCCGTGGAGATCAACATACAATATATGCTGCTTGTTTATCAACACAGAATGTGACAAGTGATAGATCTAGAGAAGTCAGCCAATCTCCTATTTACCAGTCTTACATCACACATGTTTACACAGGGAAATATTTTACTTGTTGGAAATCAGCAGCTGGCTATTTAGATTTCTGTCACATGTCTTGTAAAAGAATCAAACCAAGGCAAGGGACATGAGTAGAAATACTTACAGTATATACTGTTCAGCAATATTGTACTTATCTGCAACCAATTCTCGCCAAGTGGAAATTCTCAGCAACTGTTTTGAACTGGCGTGGCACCTGCAAACACGCACATGCTTTCCCAGAATTTACCGGTACATGTATTTCTGTTCAGAAGACAAGATGCTGTTGATTACCAAACAAAAAGAGAAACAAATTTCTCTGACAAACCAGAAAATATCAGTTAAATAAGATGAAATGGCGAGAATTGGTATTAGGCAGGAATTGATTGCTGACCAACACCGTTTTAACTGACACAGTTGTAGTGCAGTGAAAAGTAATGTCATACAATCAGCGATTGTATACTTACAATACTGTATGTCATCAACATACTTACAACATTTTCTCCATCCCATGTTATTCTTCCCAATTTATCTACTCGTTGTACACTGATTTGATTAAATTGCAATGATTACTTTTAAAAAAATAAATCCTTGCATTTTTTCTGCATAGGTTTCACTGCCTTTCCATACCTAACTCAATTCCATTGTCTATTAAACAAAATTGGTGTAAATAAAATGGTTTCAAAATTCTCCCCAGTTTTCTACTGAAACATTTAAATAATGGCGTAATAGATTCGTCTTCCTTGTTTAAGCCCACCATGGACTTTTTTCTAAAGAGCCAACTGTACTTAGCTTTACTTCTATAAATAAACTGTTTCCCAATAATTTGAAGACTTAATTGAACGGAAGCAACACATATATAGAATAACGCCAGAAGAGACAGTTTAGTTTACCTATTCTTTTTTGTTTTCCACATTCACCCCTAAAGACACATTTGGAGTGGTCAAAGTCATTGATTTACAGAAGAGACCATTGTTTTCAAGGGGTTGATGAGTTTTAAAATAGAATGATAAATCTGATATCTCATTATACTGTTCTAATATGAAATGATCTCAGCAAGATCTTTGTTTAAAATTGTTTTACTGGAAATATGAAATGATCAAAGACAATTGCTGTACAGGGATATTGTTCTAATTAGCTTATTCTCCTGGAACAATAATGCTTATTGGGAATAGCTTACTATGACATCACATCATACAAAGACAGTCCGTAATATATTCAGTAGTTTATATACAATATAAAATTTCATTAAACAGTTATTCACTTTTTCTTATATTTACAGATTCATCAACACTGTATATATAGCGAATATTAACACTGCGAGTTATTTTCCCTCTGTACACTAATAGTATTTCACCAATACCTATATACGAGTAATGAGAACAAGACTTAATAATTATAGACTACAAATGAATTGACCTAATCACCTAATGTCTGACACATGGCTCTCTATGTACTCTACATTTTGTATTTGCACTGAAGACAGGAAGATAGTCAGAGAGTCTTACAGTCAGAGGATTTCTATTTTGAACAACTGAAAGTCCATATACCATACACCATGCATGTCAATATGACTAGAGGATGCAATTTTCAAAATGAATGACACCACCTAGTAAACAGAAATATTCTACGATACAAAAAAGTTTATAAGAATTTTACAAAATTATGAACAGGAACCTTAAAGGGGCATTAACTGTGTGTGTGGTGTTTTCAAATCTTTCCTTTTTAACTGATTAGATTGATACATTATACAATAATACAAAAGATTTATACACAGCCATAAAAATCCTTAAATTCCTATATATTTTGTGAGAATTACTTCTGAAACCTAGTTTGGCAGTTTTTCACTTGATTAATTCAACTTCACTAATGGTATATCCACACCACACTGGAACAGACCTTAATTTCACAAAACATATAGGAATATAAGATTTTTTTATGCCTGTGTATAGCTCTTATTTATTATTGTACATCAAGTACAAGTAACCTAGTAAAACATCTTTATTTATTTATTTTTTTTTTTGATAAACAAAACTAATGCCCCTTTAAATGAAACATTCTATATAATTATCAGATAAATTTTGAAGTCATGATACACAAACTGCTAATAGATATGACTAATGTGATTATGAATACTGGTCAGTGTAATTACATGTATCATTTACATGTTAACTCGTGTCCCAATTTTAGGTCAGTCAATGCATTTATCCAAGCTTTGGTGTCATACACAGCTTTTTATGTCTCAACAACTTAATGTATTGCTAATGTTAACATGCGTCCCAGTAGACAGACAAATTACTTACGTGAGAGCCACAGTCACATATATATGCTTATCTAAACATGTCAATGTCAACCGCAATTTTATAGGTCTACCAATAAAAAGTGGCACATCCAGGTTCTGTTAGAAACCAAAACAATACTTGTCTATTTTCCAAAAATAAGGAGAGTATTACAGGTAAAACATTTTGCCTGACTGTAATAGCACACATTGCTGTAGCTGTATTTTTTTTATTTATTTTTTTTTGGTACCAAAAAGTAGCCTGTCATCCATTTTATGATCTAATTTAAACTTGTTGTGCTTGTAAACATGTGCTAATCAATCTTGCTATTTTATTTTTATTTTTAATTTCTAATAGTGTTAAACACTCCATACTCAAAAATTTTCCATTACCGGTACATGGTGGAAGTCAGTTTTAAAAGGTACATGTAGAGCAGAGAAGCCAGTTACAATGTAACCATGAAGACACCACTGGCTTTCTGCAGGTAAACTGCAAAAAGTTTCAAAAAAATCAGCTAAACTTCCAGTGGGGCTAAAAGAACCTGCACGGACCAGAAGTGAGAGACTTCATGGTTCAAAGCACAGTGTTCTAACCACTCAGCCATGGAGGCTCTGGTAGACCTATAGAGTAAAAGCATTAGACACGCAAGCTAGATGTTTGGGATTCAACTCCAAGTCAGACCTAAAATATTTTAACATGTACAGTGACATATCCTTTACCTAGCAGCAGGTGCTTTCAGAGGTCAGGTCAATGAAGGCAAGGTGTACTATAGAACCCTAGGTGCATTAACATCAGTACACTGCACAAGTCAAAATTTTGTGGCAGGTCACAAAAGTAATGAATATCTATATTTAAGCATTGAACTGCTTTCAGTTGGCATTCATTGGCTTATGAATGAGAACTGGACAAAGGCGAATTCCATGAAGCATGATAGTGTTAAGTCCTTGATTACCACCTGAAAGCGGTTCAATGCTTATATTTACTTATTCTTATATTATCTGACTTTTCATTTTTTTTATTTTTATCATTAGAACAGTTGTTAGCAGTTATGAAATGGTGAACGACAATTTTTTACAATGATTATATAGTCGCAGTACCAGTAGATGGTAAATATTTTGAAATAAAACTTTTTATATACATGTAGAGATATTTTAGAGAAAGCCTTAAAAGCTTTATACTGGTTCACTGTTTTACACAAATGTACAAACCAATCAATATTGTTAGCGTCAATCGCCACAAAATGAATAACCAATAGATTCTGCTACCAATGATTGAACTTTTACTGAACTCTTTAACTCAGAATTCAGTTTAAACTTTAAGGTTCATGCAAAAACAAATGATCAATTTTATCACAAACCTATCAACTTCCTACCTGACTGGTCTGTATGTCCGTTGCAATGTATACACACATTTAGAAAAGAGCTGATATCAGCAGTAACAAAAACATAAAAGGCAAAAGGAAGTAAAAGGGGAAATATTTTATCTAACAACATGTTGATTTTTACTTCAACATATACACCAAGAAAGCTTATGAAAAACATATATATATATATATATATATATATATATATATATATATATATATATATATATATATATATATATATATAAATATGTATATATACACAAACACACAAAGTCAACTCCACTTACCGGTATATCCAAATGCCGTATATAAGCAAATGCCAGTTATAACAAGGATATAACAACATCTCTCTTCCCTGTGCATTTCTTACATTATTCTTTATAAATCAGAATAACGAAATCCCGCTACAACGAAGTTTAAATCTATCTCCCTTCAATCTCGTTATAAGTGGAGTAGACTGTATATGTATATACCCATAATTTATCTAATTTTAAAGGCACCACCTTGAACAACATTGTGTTATCCTTTAAAAAATCTTGCCCATTGAAACAGGCAAAAAAGCATTTAGCAATAGTTAATAATACCAAATGTACTTTTTACCTTGGCTTGATTAAATCATTAGATTTCATACATTTATATTTGAACAACAAACTGCAATATACCGGTAATTTTATTACTCAGATTACAGACACATCTTCTCTCCTTCTCCATCTTTAAATACAGTATTTATATGATTAAGTCTGTAACTTTCTATATAAGCAGAATACATGTATCCAATTTAAGCTTTATATAAAAGAACCAGGTCAAATCAGATGTAATTGTATGTCTCCCTATACTTGTTGATGTCTGACCTATAATACTCACAGAATGGCCACTGGCTGACAACAATTTCCTGACCAATCTAGCTCTGAAGTAATCCTATGATGTTTTATGTCTGCCAAATGATCAATACATTATATATAACTAGCATCAGAATGTATATAGATACCTGAATCATGCCAACATTTTACATTTATAGACATTTACCTGGCATTATTATGTTCTGACCCTAATTGGTTCCATATTACAAATTAAAGATTTTGTCTACTAATAAAACAAAAGCTGTAATATGTATATTTGTACATGTGACATTGTAGCTTATTTGCTTCGTTAATTTTTTGTGACACTTTCAACATTTTTTTCTTCAGTTTTTAAAGGTGGGGAGGAAAAATGGTACAATATACCATTAAAAGTACCACCAAGCTTTCTGCAAGTAAACTGGCAAACCTCCCTTCAAATTCAGAGTTAAAGAGTTAAGTTCCAGTGAGGCCCAACCAGTTTAATCCCAGATACGGTATACATATTGTTTACATTTATTGTATATTGTATTTAATTCTGACAAACACATGTATATGTAAACCTACAAGGTCACTAACAGACTTCTTATTCTTTTGTCATATTCCTATTTTGAGTATATATGTCTTCTTGAAAGTCTGTAAATCGATGTCCAATAAATAGATACAATACTGCAAAACATAATACGATACCAATGGCCCACGCCCACAAGTTTAACCAAATCAACAGAGAAAAGACTGAAATAAGCCAATGATACAGTGATCTATTGCAGGTTTATAAAGAACCATTATGTGTTGATTCTGAGCACCTGATACAAAACTGAATTACTTAATTGGAAATAGACAATGTATACCTGGATATAAGATTACTAGTTGTGTTTGTCCATTGTCTTGCAGCCAGACAATAACAGGTTCAATGTCAAGTATCTCATTAACTTTACAACAATTAATCTGCTTATCATTTCATCAAATCAAGTATATTTGGCTGGTTCCTTGAATGGAAGGCAGAATTCTCTCAAGAACATGTCTTCAGTGAACCCTCCCTTGTTATTTGATGTTTGAATACTGTTTGAATGTTAATTTCTGATTAGAAAATTCACTAAGTATACACAAATTTTTCTGTATCAGAATCTACAGTGTATCATGAACATGAGCCTCAATGTTATCATTTGCAATTCATCTGTAAATATGTTTTTATTTGGTTGTGAGATTTCAAAATAAACTTGTAAACAGTACTTGCTGAATATTTCTAGCCACAGGAGAAATAAATCAATTTAGGTCTCTGGTGTGAACTTTGAATATTACAGCCAAAGTTCCTTTTATGTTTACTTTAATTGGGATATGTGTAGGTCTAGAAACTTGGTTGTACACGTAAATCTCATTTCAAGGCCTCTGTGGCCAGGTGATTAGAACACCACCATTTTAACCCTTTCAGCTCTACAGACCATAATGGACTTGTCTAGGACAGTAGAAAAGAGCATTCCATTTTGATACTTAGGGTTGACAAGATTAAACAATGATGTACATCACCTCTTGTTAGTGTGAGTTCCACTCTGGATAATAATCTGCTTACAAGGAGGCTTGTCAGCTTATCAGCAGATAACCAATGGTCTATTTTGTACATTGTAGCTAAAACTTGAGGTATTTTCTTCCGCTGTTCAAAATTGCTTGGCACCAAGTCCATGTAACTGATTAATTCTTGAGTGCAAAGGAAAACAATATCTCATATCACAACAACCCCTTAAAAAATTAAGTTTAATTCCACTTCCAAAATTATTATCTGCATTCAAGGAGGAACAGGCATTATTTGTGTATTTAAACTCTAAGATCTAGACCAAAAGTAGCAAAATTTTTCAATACTCAAAGTTTTTTTTTTTTATCTTACTATTTTGACTACATTTATATGGTCTTCTGTAAGACTTTTCGGTGTGACAAATTTTATCACATGAAACAAAATGATGAAAATTTTCTTTAGGTGATTAAATACAAAATTACAATATATAGATTTATATAATTCACAATCAAGGTAGCAAAATATTATTGATTTTATCACTTATGTACATGCACACCTTTGGAAATAATTAATGATAAAATATGTATATGTTAAACTACACATTTAAACATACCTTGGTAATTTTTTTATTTTGCTTACAAGAGACGGACTGATAACTCATGTTGAAATGACTTTCAACTCATTACCATATGTAATAAGATTCTACATTTATATCTATAGAAATTTATCACTTTGCAATTTTAATTTTTTATCTGAATAACCATGATATATAGCTATATGTAATATAACAAATTAAAACCTGCTTTAGCAACCACCTGTGTATAAAGACCACCTGGTCACAAAGACTGCTTTTTTGCTGTCCCCAACAGCACCATTTGTGTACAAATAAACCTCTACATAAAGACAACCTCCATATAAAGATCAATTTTCATGTGTCCCTAAGGAGGTCGCTATGTACAAAATTCACTGTGTATCTCATGTACCCAATCATTTGTATGTGTATCATTTATTTACTCATCCTCTATAATATTGTAAATGTATCTACTTATACTATATACATGTAAACGTAGGCCTACAGTTAAACTTGTAGAAAAATGACACTCAAGGAAAGAGGCAGTAGTAGCTGTTATGGACAGTTGGCTTTTATAAAGAGGTTTATTCATTATAAAATGTTAACAAAGGTTATATTATTTGAATGACCTTTATAGGCAGGTGCCCTTGATACAGAAGTGACCTTTAATGCAAGTTTGACTGTATATTGTAAATACAAATTGTACATGTATGTTCAAAATAAAGACTATGTAATCTTTGATAAGAAGACAAATAAGCAACAACAACAACATGTGGGCCTAGCATCTTTCCTAATACACATACTTGATGCATATTAAAACATTAAGTGCAAAACCATCAGTACTTGATTAAATTCTGACAAGGCATCAATCTTCAAGACATTATTAGTAAATTGTTCACCTCATCTTTTTCTATCTTTCTTTTCCCTTTCTCTCTTTTTTTAGATATACAATACAAAGGTACAACTATATTAGATAAACATACGTATAGTAAATGCATTACTATATCAACGCATGTACCAACCAACTTATTACTAAATAATGTATAATTTATAGAGTATATAATGTACATTGTATGTATGTAAAAGTATGTGTGTGGATGTATAATTTGAGCTACATGTATGTATGAATGAGAAAGAAATATATTTTCATTTTATATTTTTGTACACTTTGTATTGCAAGTATCTTCAAAAATAAAATAAATATAAAAAAAAAAAAATTGTTCACCTCGATGATGTACATGTAGATATACCAACCATCACATACAAGTAAAGGCTTTAATCACCTGTAAACCTATAAAGTCATAGCATAAAATAATCTGTCAGATAACCCTAAAAAACAATGGATTCTTCTGTAAATCAATGACATGGACAAGTCCAAAAGTGTCTTTAGGGTGAATGAGTTAATTCAAGTACATGTACTTGTCTCAATCTTCTTAATTGTTAGAGAATTGTTAAGTGAAATTTGCATTATTTCATCAATTTTTTTTTACCATTGTGTAGTCTATATTTTTAGACACCAATTCATTATTTTAATTGCTATTTTGTCAAATATGATAAGTTTATTTGGTACTCCACATAGTTTACATTAGATCTGACATGAAAATCACTAGGGATGTTTACTTGAAAGATTGCCTAAGGAAGAATCCTAGAATTTCAACAAAATGAATATATTTCAAGTACAATTATTCAGTTTATGTCTTTTTTATCTACAAATTTAAAATCAATTTTGATTTTCTCCATTCCTGAAGGTAATGATATTTTACATGCACATGTATTAATATCCAGAAGACCTGCTATTTTTATTTCTTTTATTTGTTTGTTTGAATATTGTTTTAAGCCATACACAACAATTTACATGTATAGTAGAACTTCAACGAGTCAAATTTCTCAATGTTTTGAACTACTCACGAAGTCCCGAATAATTTCATTTAACACTACTTATAAACATTCTATAATTCGAATTATTATGAGTTGAATTTCTCAATGTTTTGAACTATTCACAAAGTCCCGAATAATTTTGTTATTTAATGCTGCTTATAAACATTCTATAATTCAAACTTTTATGAGTCAAATTTCTCGATGTTTTGATTAAATATCTGGGCCAATTTCTACAAAAACAACAAAAATTCCTACATATAATTCAAAGTCAAAATTTGCATGTGTATGAAATTGCCCCATAATTTTTCTCCTTTTCATAAACACTCAATGTTTTAATTTCATGAAAATTTAGTTAAATCTAGCACTAATTATTAATCATAATACCGTACATATCTTAAATGGTTTCGAAACGGTCATATACACCTTACAGAACCTCTGAAACTAAAAACGTATCATTCTTAGTTACCATCCATGGGACGAAGTCCCGATGTTTCAAACTTTTCCAGGTGGTCCCTTGAACTTTGACTCATCGAGGTTCTACTGTATATGGTGGTGGCCATGATGGAAGGGAGAACCTGATTACAACACACCAACAACCTTCTGCAAGTAAACTGGAAACTTTCTTACAAAATCATCTTAAGAATCCAATGGGGCTCAAACCTGCACTGACTTGATTGAGAGACTTCATGGTTTTAAGCAAAATGCTCTAACCATTGGCCACTGCAGGCCACCTCATATTTCTTATATCTAGCCCTTGGCAAACTAGTATGCGGAAGGACAGCGGTCTCTTTCTAGGTACATTCTAACTGGGTTCTCTCCTTCTCCAATAACAACTGGCCGCCACAGTATGACTGGAAAATTGTTGATTGTGGTATACAACACCAATAATACAAACATTAAATAAAAGCAAACAAGTAGTCACCAACTATTTAACTCATTCTCCCCTAAAGATACATTTGGGCTGGTCTAAATCATTGATTTACAGAGTTCACACAAAAAATGAAATTTTATCCTAACCACCTGAGAATCCATCAAATTTAAATGATGTTAAAATCACACTAGGTGTAACCAGCGCTGGCTGCAGGACTAAAACTTGAGAACCACCGAAAGCTTAATCAACACCAGATGATGAAGATAAACTTCAGGTATATAAAATATCTCACTCCACAGTAACAATACCAATCACCAGAACAAATTATGACAACTCTTGTTGGCGCTATCACATCTTGTTTATCATGATACAGACACTTATACCACATGTACAAGTGTATATATATATTATATATATATATATATATATATATATATATATATATATATATATATATATATATATATATATATATATATATATATATGCAATTTACTACACTGTGCAATGATGATGAGTGATGAAGTGATAAAGGTCAGACTTGTGTCTGGAAATGGTTAATACAGAAGGTCATCTGTACTGTGTGAACAAAATCAAAGTACAAAAAGATATATCTTGGTTACAAGAGCTGCAGGTAACTTGGTTGGAAGATGACCCTAGCGATTCTAGAGTTCTGGAGATCTTGGTCTTAGCTGTATGAAGAAAATATCTAGTTTAATAACTCACAATGGAATGAATGTAAAATATGCA
Source organism: Atrina japonica (assembly GCA_030159075.1). Lineage (NCBI taxonomy): Eukaryota > Metazoa > Mollusca > Bivalvia > Pterioida > Pinnidae > Atrina > Atrina japonica. The sequence continues at coordinate 960,536 of BROG01000054.1, forward strand.
CATTGAGGCAGAAAATTCAGTTTAGATTGTACAGACAAATAGTCCAGTACCATGCAGACAAATTAAAACTGATCGAACTTAAACATACCAGTAAATGCAGAATGTATTTCATTTCCTATCCAATGGTACTCCATGTTATGGACATCTGATCTCTGGGGACCTGATCCCATATATATATGTATGTATATATATCTTTGGGTATTCAGTGTTATTATTACAGTATTGGACATCTGATTACACATATATTGATAAGTAATCAATGTTTGTATTCTTTTATTCCTGGGCACCTGGTCTCACACATAGTCAATGTTATGTAAATTTGCACTTGTTACCAATATCACTCATTTTGACTTAATTTTATCCTCATCTTATAGAGTTTAAGCATACAATATGAGCCTAAAAACAAATCAGATAATGCTTTATGTTATCATTATCCTTTGGACCTCATCTCTCCTTCATGTTGAGATGTCTAGAAATTAAAGGTAGAATAAAAACCACTGGGAAAGGTGATAACTTCAATGCACTAGATGTGGCAGGTGCCCTGGAGGGAATTATATAATGTGTACCAACTTGTGTTCAGGATCATTCATGGAACACTGAATACAAGATAGTAAGATATTATAGTAAGATACTATATTCAAAGGATTTAGATCGTAAATACATATTAATAGATTTAATTCACTTTTAAAAATTATTTGTGTACTTACATATTACTACATACCAATAACTATTCTTGTTCAATTTATAGGTGGTCCATGCCCTACTTTTTCATCAAGGTTACTTAAACAAGGATTTCTAAGTTCTAAGTAGTTTACCTCATTGAAAGATCTGATAGATTTGAAACATTACAAAACTATTATGCCTCTGAATCTGGCACAAGTAGTACTGATTGATACTTTTAATCAATTCGGCACTTTAAATTGTAAGATATTAACTTTGTCCATTAAAATCCATGATATAACCTTTCAATTTCCATCACAATCAGAGTGAAGTCTGGTTGTGCATACAAGTACATGTTGCTTATTGGGCCCCACACTTGAAACCGTTAAAACATCCTATTAAGGTGCTCTTTCAAAGAACTTAGGTAAAATGTTCTTCATTATTTTTCTACCCTGCAATATTTATATTAACTGAAAACAAGATGTGTTTGTGAAACACAAATGCGTGCCGACACCTACTGTGACACGGGACCTCCAGCTTTTACTGTCTCATCCGAAAGACTCATGATCTCACGATCCAGAGTCGAGCGCGCTACCGACTGAGCCAGGCCGGCTCAAAAAGTTAGTGTGTAAGTTCTTTATATACATTGTAAACAATGTAATCCCAATATAGAAAAATGCTAAATTCAAGGCTTTTAGCAACTTAATAAATTAAGTCTTCCTTATGTTCTACTTTTTTATGTTTAGTTATTATCAGGAAGAAAAAACCTGAAGATTTAGATTGACCTTGACCCCAAGACTGAGGTCTTGAAAAGTTTGCTTTTAAATGAAGGTCTGAGATCTTCTCTTCTGTACATGTACCATACATTATATTAATGTCAGAAAAGTATTATCTCTGCCAAAGTAGTACATTGACCTAAAATATTTACTATAATTCTAATTTTTATATCAAAGTTAAAGATAAAAGGCTTAGAAGTTTAGTATGAATAATTCCATGGCTCAGGTTCCCTTGGGGTATATAATAACAACGGACACTTGTGACATTAAAAGTTAATTTGGGTGTTTTTTTTAACCGAATAAATGCCTACAGCAGCAAAAAAAAAACAAAAAAACATAGGATAATTTATCCATATTTTTATGTGAAAAAAATTCTCTTGAGGGGGAAACTGTGCACACATACATTCTGTACATTCATGCAGCCAATAGAATAAAGATGATATCTCCAACAAAAGTCTTCAAATCGGAATAACAATCTAATAACAATCGGTAATGTGCTTCACTAAATTGTGTTCATCTTCCTTAAATATCTGACATTTAGCTGTAAGAAACAACAAAGAAATCTACACCAGTATGTTGCCAGTTCAATATTTCATTATTATCTACCGCATGAATGGTATAGGAGTTATATGTATAAAAATAGCTCAAAATCAGATCTACCGGGACATGTACACAAATGTATACATGTATCTATATATATATATATACTTTAAAATGTAAAAAATGAACAGCACTGGGTTTTCAAAAGGTGATAGGCCTACTCTGCAGTAAACATTTTTATTTCATTTATCTTGAAAATTTAATCATTGATTTAGTTCAAACTTTGCACATAAAGACAACACTATACTAAACACAGTTGTGTACAAAATGACACGTTTTAAACTTTTGTATTTATGGAATCATCAGAGTTTGAAAAAAAATTGCTAATCACTGATTACGCTAATCACCTTTTGAACAACTCAGTTCGGGCATAAATATGTCATTTAATCACACTATCAATAGATCTGGTACTATATTTAGGTTTTCTTATAGCATCAAATCCCCACTGGAACCTAAGCTGATTTTTGTGAGAATGTTTGCTAGATTGCTTAAAAGGAAGGCCCATGGCCTCTTCCCAGGTAAAATGTCACCAGGTTCTCTCCTTCACCACTTAAAACTTGCCATTGCCATTTGACTGGAAATTTAAATTGTCGAGATTGACAAAAAACAAAATCCCAATTCAAATTCAAAATCAACAAAGCTGGGACTGATAAAACCAAAAAACATGAACTCATTTACCCCTAAAGACACATTTGGACTGATAAAATTCATTGATTTCCAGAAGAGTCCATTGTTTTTCAGGGCTTGATGAGTTAAATAGTACAATATAAAACAAAAAATCTCATTTGACCAGTATTCATTCATTTTTGACATCTTTTTGGCAAAATAATAAATAATCAATAATTAATCAATTTTTTGTAACAGAAAATTTCAAGGAAGTTGATGACTAAGTTCAGTGTAACCCTGACTTTACATATCTCTTCACTTGATAGAAAACCTTGACCAAAATCTTTATCTTCTTATCTGATGTGGTATGGCATGCTTTCTTTGGCTATCATCCCTTCCTTATTTCTAAGTGTCACTAAGAATATAAACCTGTTTTCATGATTTAACAGGTGCTCCAGTACTTAACAGCTATCTCAACAGTATTTTTATCTCAAACAAGTTCATGCCATGAAAATAAACAATATGACAATAGCTTGTACAAAGCTTGATTTAATGTTGATCTAAAATATGTCTCACATTAATACTACATTGTTTGGTGCATATTCTTAAAAAAAAACCACCCAAATCAATACAATGATTTTCCTCAATAGAAAGTAAATTTTCATGTTGTGTATATATGTACATATGTATACAAAAGAAAGTTCAATACAGTTACTGGAACTGAAGTAAATATATATACGAAAAAAAAAAAAAGAAACTGATTCAGTAGAAAACTTCATTACAACAGTTTTCAATCAATATCAGAATTTGTCCAAAGGAAATTCCATCCCTTACAGTCAAACATTTTAAAATTAGCCTTATATTATAACATACATATCAAATATATGCACTTTATACATCTAAGGATCAAAGCAAAATGTTTGTCTTTATTGAACAAAACCAGTGCTCATATTTCAAATCCTGCTTTGGACTCCAAAAAAATATATAATAATTTCACATAAATTTTCAACCCATCTGATACATGTACTAAAACAAAATAAGACTACATCTATAAAACATATTGAGAAGTGGAAGTCAGACAACTATCGAAAATGGATAAGAATGATTAATCCCAAGACCTCAAAAGACATTTGCCACACTCCCATTATCCTTATCAATCTAGGTTAAACATCATTAGCCTAATATGCTAGCCTTGTGTAATGACTGTGGTCAGTTCTGTACAGTTGTATAGGGTCTGTCTGTACATCAACCATTCATTAACCCCTTAAGATTCATATGGACTTGCCTAAGTCATTGACTTATTGAAGAGTTCACCGTTTCTCAGGGGTTGACGAGTTAAATATGTAACTAGTTTAGACCAACAATAGACCTGTCTGTAGAGAATTCTGTGTAAATGTTAAGCTCAGTCAATGATATTACAGATCACCTTGTCAATCAGTCTCTAAAATCATAATTCATTTAAAGGATTATTTAACAAAGATGTTTACAGAATGTGGTCTCAGAAGACAGGTAGTCTTTCATCAAATTGGTTTCTCAAGACAAGTTCCATGGCATATATGTATGTGTAGTCTTACTCTTTAATGTGCAATATGCACACCTGCCAAAATGCACACCTGCTAGGTAATAGTGTCTAAACAGTAAAGGTACTAAAAATGACTAGGAAAGCATTAAATTCATTTATTATCATTCAGCTGACCAATCTGACACAATATGATATTACTTACCCCATATCTTCTAGATTATGATATGCTCGATAACAAATGTCAAGTTAAGAGAGAAGGAAATCCTCGGGGAAATGAAATGTACTCAGGAAAGCAGACATACACAGGAAATGAGCACTGAATCAACAAATGAGCATTATGATCTATACACATGTATATACCGATATATCTATAATGATGAATGTCTGGTATCCATGATGATAAAGTGATGCTCAGTCTTTCAATCTCAAAGTGTTCAACATTCTAATGTCTTGACCTTAACTGATTAGTTTTTAAAGTCTTGACCTTTATTGTTTTATATCTTATATTTTATAAGTCTTGACCCTCACTGTTCAAGTCTTGACCTTCACTGTTTTATATCTTCAAGTCTTGAACTTCATTATCTTATGTCTTCAAGTCTTGAACTTAACTGTTTTATATCTTCAAGTCTTGAATTTCACTATTTTAAATCTTTGAGTCTTGACCTTCACTATTTTATATCTTAAAGTATTGACCTTTACTGTTTTATATCTTGACCTTCACTATTTTATATCTTCAAGTCTTGACCTTCACTATTTTATATCTTAGTCTTGACCTTTACTGTTTTATATCTTCAAGTCTTGACCTTTACTATTTGATATTCTGACATCTTGACCTTTATTGTTTAAATTTTTGTCTCGACCTTGACCTTCACTCTACTATATCTTTAAGTCTTGATTTTTACTGTTTTATATCAATGTTTTGACCTTTTACTGCTTAAGTTTGAACATTTTCTGTACCTTAAAAATATATTGGAAAATATCTTGAAACCTACCTTGAAGACAACCCTTTATGTTGCTGCATTGTTGTCTCTCAATATAGGTACCCCTAGAACAGAGATTTTATTTACAGAGGTGTATAACTGATGGTTTTTTAAAATGTGATCTCAAAAGATAGGTGGAATTTTATGACAGTGGTCTCTCCAGACAAGTTCCATTGTTAATTTAGTTCATTTACCCCTAAATACAGATTTGGACTAGTCTAAGTCATTGATTTACAGAAGAGTCCATTATTTTTCAGGGGTTGATGTGTTAAATTTCCTGTATGTTTATAGACAACAAGTGCAGAAGAAATGTTTTAAATTATAATGAGTGACATTTACAAGCATGGTTTTTTTACACACTTGTACCAAAATAAGTACCAGCAACCATCTTTGAACTGCAATAAGTGAAGTCATTTTTAATGTGTGGCAACTTAAGTTTTCGAGGATCTGCTTCCCAAGATTCCAGAAACACTTAAACATTGTACAAGTATTCTTACTGCTCTTCTATTAACCAAAGGAAAAATCTTCGAGTACTGGTATGATGTTTTTATGTGTGTAGTATTTACATGTAACTATCGCTGAATACAAATGTTATGATTTTTCTTGCTTCCAATTTTATCAAACTAGTGCCATTTTTTTTTTCAAAATATGAATCTGTGAGAATTAATTCTTATGTGGAAAACATCCTTGTTGGTTTCCCTTGGTAAAATAAGTCCAATCTCAAAGATTTAAGTACATATCTTAAACATTGACAGGGATTAATATCATTAACATGTGGTTCTGGCAAAAGGCCCGTTCCCACTGCAAAATTTCCTAATTTTCCCAATTTTGAACAAAATTTCTTAAATATATTCATTGTAAAATCCCTGACTGAAAAGGACACACGACCCTGTACAACAAAGTGTCTTCTAACTCATCAACTTCATCTGGACCTGCCTATTTCAAAGAATGGTTAAGTCCACTGTCATAATTCAGGGGTGTATAATTTATAATCAAAATTTCATAATAATTTCACATGCAATATTAACTTGTCCACCCCTGAATTATGACAGTAGACCAAACTATTTACTGATTTGGGTGAGTCTAAAAGTGACGACAGGGGTTGATGAGTTAGTCTCTGACTGCAGTCGACTTGCAATTGGTAAACATTCCCATTTCTAGATTTGGACTATCAGTCTCTACTACATGTACAATGTCAACTCAATGATTGTACCGGTACACAGTGTAAGTATACATACTTAGACCAGTCCAAATGTGTCTTTACGAGTGAATGAGTTAAAGTTTCAGAATTTCTCTGCATACTTACATGTATGTAAATACATGTAGGCATACTCTACATGTCCGTATTTTGACCATCAGTACATGTATAGAGGCCTTGGATTACGTGGTTGAACTGTGTTATAATTCTTGGTAATCATTAAAAAAGAATGACTGTCATACTGACGTAAAACACTGCAACGTGAGTACGGCCACTTTTGCCACGTGCAAGATGTTTTTGTTATTTAGAATGACCCCATGCCCTAGTTTGCATTGAAAACCTGGACTGGACTTTACAATATATACGTGAACCTATAAATACAAACTCTATGCACTAGGTAGATGTCAAGCTTACAATAGTGACAAACAAATTTAAATGTACACTATACTTGGGTCATTTATCATTAATACCTGTTATTTACACTGACCACAGGTACTTAGGTAGATCATTGTTAACCCTGAAATCAGCTGATCAACGAAATTTAAATAATGGTTTTAGTGCAAAACTATATACCTTGAACAAAAAAGGATATACTATGTGTATTAAAAGTTTAACTTGGGTCACATGTGGGAAAATGTGCAACTTCTGGAAAACAAAATACTCAAACCAAGGTTACAAAAGTATACTTCAGAACCTGATATTACAGAATCCTGTCTGCCATTGTCATATATTGCAGGTGGTTTTTCCTTACAGTAGTCTATTTAACTAAAGATTCTAGAAGACCTCTTATACATTTACATGTAGCTAGAAATGGCATTCTATAGTTTAAAAGTAAAGTTGGCAATGATAATAACACATGTACAATACATACTTATATATGATGTAAATGTGTACCTTAAATATATTGTACATGTACATTGCATAACGGTACAGTGGGACGTTAAACAACAATAAACAAACAAACAAACCTGGAAATTGTCGATCCCACTTACATGTAGATGAAAGGAGGAATTTAAAATGAAAGCAAAATTTTCAAGCTAAATAACTGGAGCACGGACATATATGCCATCCATGAAAAAATGACGATTTAGGGCAATTTAAGATGGGTGAATATGTTTTCTGTCATAAAAGAGCGAAGATTACCAGATATGTGCATTGTACATGCAAAGAAAGAAAATGCTTTAAACATAGCTGTCACAAATGTTTGAGAATTTAGTGATCCTGAAGTAAATCGATGACTATATTTTAACACTTAACAAAATACTAGCAGAATGTAAAATAAAAAAGATATTATCACTGGTACTAGTAAAACAATCTACGTCTTAAACTATAACATTGTCCAATTCCGATTTTTTTATAGGTCACTAATTCTTTAATCTAAAGCCAATAAACCCACTGATTTCTCTTTGTTTCTGTAACTGTATGTCCTTTGTGGCTTTGTTATAGTTTTCTATAAAGTCAACCTCTAAGTCAATCACATTAGGCCTATTCTTAATGACTAAACCAGTCAATTTCATTGCTTGGTAACAGAAACGGAACTAAGTAGTCCATAACAAAATCAATCGTTTGATGACCATATATAACTAATTCATCTAAGAATCAATTTCATTTTGGCATTTTTCACTTCCTTTGACTGAACATGATATATAATTGATGATCTTGTATATATTTATGTATAAATTATTAAATTTGTATACACACATCTATATAAATTGTAATAAATACAGACCACATAGGACAGTAAAACTTGCTGACGTGAAAGGCTAATTTGAATAATAAGCAGCATTTCACATTATACATGTACATATATGCTGAAATTGGGTGATAAATATCCATTTAACGGATTTGAACCTTAGGGTACAGGAGTTGGTGTTGAGGTTAATAAATGTAAAAGCTGATAATCCAGCCATACATGTGTAACAGTCATGGATATAGACAGATTAACTGTCTAGTCCAATAGCTAGCTTCTGTGACTGGACGGTTAGGGTTTATATCCATGTACTGAAGTTGAGCAACGGGTGAGCGGGTGAGTGCTGTCAGCATCTGGATGGGTGATAATCCAATGCGATACGCTTGGCACGTTACACATGTATGTTCATACAATTTATAGACAATCAAACCCCATGGCTGAGTAGCTAGAAAATCTCACTTTAAACCGTAACGTCCATCACCTCTTCAATGTGTATTGAATATTTGACTGCAAATAAACTGAAAATCATTGGGTTTGTGAACCCTTGACAGGCAATGAAGAAGAAAATGTATGGTATATTTGAAAGGTTGAGAAACGAGAGTTAAAGAGAACAAAGCTCATTGATATTGGTGAAAATGATAAAAATAAGTATTTCAGCTATCGGTTTTTAAGGTCAAATGACTGGTTAATATTTTGATTCCTTCTGTTTAGGTTAAAAGTTTTGAAAAGTAGGTCAATGTCCAAGGTCAAGGTCAGTAGATCATAAGTCAATGTACCACATGAAAGCCGTCCTCATAAGAAATCTACATGTACATGTGAAATATCAAAGCCCTGTCCCCTGCAGTTAAAAAGATATAGGCCAGGTTAAAGTTTTGTCTACAGTCGCCGACAACAACAATCGACACATGCCGGGAGGCGCGAGGGGGGGGGGGGGTATGACATTAGCTCTCCGGACTTTCATCCCAGTGACCTAAAAAGTGGTTTTACATGTACATGTAATTTCCAACTCAGTTAATATCTACATAAACATCAGAAACATATACTGTATAGATACAAATCCAGAACTACATACAGGTAAATTTAAATGCAGGTCTACAATATCACTGTGCTACTCATTATGAAATATTTTACAAGTCTACATATGTATATGTACCTACAGATATGTTCTATCAATATCCATATACATGTAATTGTATTATAAAACCTGATGAAATTAAAATGATTTAACATATAACCAAAGTAATTGAATTTGTAGTCAGATAACACGTACATAATAGAATCTATAAAAGAACTGGCAGGTGCCCTTTTTGCTTGCACTTATACACTTACATGACGTCATGCAGTGCATTAATCTGTTTACAAACTATAGGCCTATTTACACTGCTGAACTCACCTTAATGGTATACTGCTTCCATTGTGATATAAATATCAATATCATACACATTCGGAAACTATGGCTATATTTGTACAACAAAGACCAAGTCCTATCAACAGTGAAACCTAATAAATGATTTGCTTATGTGGGTTTTTAATCATGTTTAGCGTCATTCATTAATTTATTTTTCAGTATAATATGGTGAAGAGGAAAACCGTGTTAAAATGTAACAGGAAAAAGATCACTGCCCTTCCACAAGTAAGCTTGTAAGCTTCCTCACTTTAAAATGGGAATTCCAATAGGACCAAAACCAGTGCTGACAACAGGCACTTGTTCTATCAATGGGGGGAGGGGGTGTGTCAAGAATTACAGGTAGATGTATATATTGTGTAAGGGCTACACAATATGTAATTCTGTACCCTGTATTGATAGAAACAAGTGCCTGTGGCGCTGACTTAGAGATGAGAGATTATGTGACTTTCATGATGCTCTTAGCAGTGCTCGGACACAGTACTCAGCCACAGAAGTCTCCCCACCATATTCATTACGGAATCTATTGGTATAACCTGTTTGATATCACATCATTTTGTACTTCCTAAGTTCCTTTATCAACCTTTACTGATACATGTGAGTTTATCTTTTGCAATACTGTAAATGTATCAATAATATGATTTAGTATTGATCCATTATAACAGGTTTCACTGTAACACATCAACAGGGACACACTTGATTTACATGCATTCATACCACAAGCACTTATGTCATGCAATCCCCCCATCGTAATAACACCCCATTCCATCCAAGGATCGCATGACACAAATGCCTGTAGTTCATACATGTGCATATTCCATATATGTTACCCAATGATTCCAGACTATGATTGATAATAATGCCAATATAAAGATATTCCCACTTATACATACAAGATGAGAAAGTCTGCTGACATCAGAAAGTAAACACTAAAAATAGCTTGCCCCAGTATTATAATGTTGATATATTGCTCACGAACTATACCTTTAGCACTGCTATCAATATTCCTCTACTGTTTGACCTACTTTAAGATGTAAACAAACCACAGCTGATCTAGGGGATTATATTTATCAGTCCATTTTTGTTATTGATTGTTAGAACAGCCACAAAGCTCCTTACCACGCTGTTAAATCAATGATCCGAGAATGTCAGCTGTTAATATTCTTTATTCAGTGCTACATTGATATTACAACATAGTCATTAGTTACACTGAATACATAGAATTTGCCCCATTACTCTCAAGAACAGATCGCCTAATTCTTTGTCACACGTAGGAACAGACCCTGTCAGATTTGAACAGGAAACTTTATTTAGTCTGTATCTGAACAACCATTACCTATAATTAAGCCAGTTCTCAAATGAAATATGGTCATACTGTCTAGGTTTGAAATGTAACAAGATTTCTGAAATCATAGGACTTGTATATATAATGGTATATATCTTCATTTCAATGCACATGAACATGTACATGCTTACATTACCTGGTGTTTTACATGAAACAAAACACTCATAATTTTTGCTGTGATAGAGTACAGTGATGGCCACTTTCTAATAACAGTGACAGCATATAAATCCTTGGCACAAGTCAAAATTTTGTAGCATTTCACTTAACTCTCCTTTTTTGTTTGTTTTTTTTTTTTTTTTGTATCAGTGTTTAAGACCACACTCAACATTTTTTCAGTTATAAGGTGGCAGCCAGATTTTAATGGTGGATTAGAGAACCCACTAACAATGTAAATTGTGAAAAAACCACCTGCCTTCCGCAAGTAAACCTGCACACTTTCTCACAAAATCTGCTTCGGTTCTACTGGGACATGAACCTGGGCTGACCAAATCTTTTATAAACAACATTGTGTGTATTCTTCAAGTTCAGTTTCGAATAAACATGTACAGAAGAGAGTGGACTGCATCAAAACTGCATCAGTCATGGTTTAGATGATCAATATTTCATCAGATTTCTTTACACTGCTTGGACACAGTAATTTAGAAGTGAAATAATATTGTACAGGAAGTGATTGAAAGCTCAAGGTGATAAAATGTTCATTATCATCTGGTGTCTAGTACAAGCAGTCAATTATATTACATATACGGACATACATGATATATATTCTTATATATAGACAGAGTGCATTACCTTTAGGGGTGCCACATCGCTAGACCTCCTCTAACCACAGGAACCAGAATTTCTGCCCGTATATTGATAAACAAGTCATTAAATAGCCTGCCCTCTAATGAGGGAAGAAAAAAGGATCCCCCTCATTATAGATAGAGGCAGGCTATGTTAATGACTTGTTATTGATACATGGACAGAATTTCAGGTTCCTGTGCTCTAACTAAGCAAGTTATAGTATTACCCTGTAACTTGTCTTGAAAGACCACTCTCATTAAAACCACCAGTCTTTTTGAGATCTTATTTAGATATCCACTTGGTTAAATAATTGATTAGATAAAATCTCTTTTGAAAGACCACCTGTCTTGACACACCACATTTGAGTGGCAGATGGGGTGGTCTCTCAAAAAATCAAATTTGCTATTGAATAAGTCCCTCTCACTATCTTAATACAGTAGAACCTGTCTTGAAAGACCACTCTGGTGATAGATCCCCTGTCTTTCTGAGACCACTTTATGGAAGTGCTTGGTTAAGTAATTCCTTACATAAAAGCTAAAACTTTTTGATAGACCTCCTACACAAACTACAATGTACATGCATATACTTATACTAACAATATATTTTTTGGCACTTCACACATTATAGTGTGTGCAAACTATACATGAATGCCAAACAAAAACTGCTTACAGAAGGTAAAGAAAGGCTGATATCACTAATTGCCTATAGCGCCAGATAATCTACAGCCTTGCACTAAATGTGGAATATAATAGATGGATACATTTGTACAGAATATATTTAACGAATGAATGCTTGTCAGAGTGCATTTATTGTCAGTTTGGATGCCGTTTAGGTGACAGATAAATAGAATTGTGCTCACATGCACTGTCACAAGCATTCATTCATTATATTTACATATATCATAGTTTTCAAATTGATAAATTAAATAATGGAATAGAATTTTTCAATGAAATATATCTTGGGTGTGACGTCATGTAATGAATGAAGCTACATCATTGTGTGACGTCATATGAAGAACTTCATTTATAAGCCATCTAGTTTGACACTGAGTCTATGGGAGACTGCTGCGGGAAATGTAAATATAGTGTAAATCAAAAGAACAAACAATGAGGAAGTTTTTGATGTATTGTTTCTCAGTTTTTATTTACAATCTAAATCTACTTTTGAAAAAATATTAAGGTACATATTTACTAAGCACAGCATGACACCAATATGTTTGACAAGGTTCAGGAAGTAATTGTTGAAACATCAAAATTGCAAACTTGTTCCTTCTTGATCAAATGTGATTCGATCTGCTAAAACCTTTGTATAAATCTGAAATGAATTTAAACGTCAACACCCTACATAATACCCTACTTTGTCCTTCAACACAAAACTAAAGATCAGTAGTACCGGAGCTTATATATATCAAAGTATACAGGGTATAATGTGTTTGCTCTACTGTAACTCAGGCTGTTTATTGTATCTGCCTTTTTTTTTCCTTTTGTTTGTTTTATTACTCTTTTAATATTTACATGTACATGCTTCACAACGTGTGTATGGATATAAGTGGCAATGCAAAGTGGTTTTTGTGTTTACGTGTCCTAAAACAAGACTCCATTAATACAAGAGAACCTCGTTATTAAGACCACCTAACACTAAAAGACTGACTCAAAATGGTCTGATTAGTGAAGTGGTCTCGTAAGTGAGGGCCTGGACTTTCATAATATTTATACAGAAATTATCAAGTCTGAATATTTATGGTCTTAAAATTTGAGGTGGTCTCCTAAGTGAAGTTGTCTCCTAAGGGAGATGGTCTCTTAAGTGAGGTGGTGTCCTGAAAGAGGTGGTTTCCTGAGTGAGGTAGTCTCCTAAGGGAGATGGTCTCGAGCACAAAACTTCTTGATATCACTCGTAACTTGACGTAAATGTTTGTGCGCGGATGAGATAAGTAGGAACTTGGTTATCATGAAAGAGTCTGTACAACAGGATACTCCTATCCAAATTATCAATTTAATCTATATATAATATCCATTCATCTCCTTAATTTGAAATGAAACATTTAGACAAAAATCATTTCTTTTTGTTAAATATTGGTGTGTAACGCCACACTCAACAATTTTTCAGTTATATGTTGGTGGCCAGTTTTTATTGGTGGAGGAGAGATCCCGCTTACAATGTACCCAGGAAAAGATCACCGAACTTCTGCAAGTAAACTACTCCACGAAATCAGCTTAGGTTCCAATGGGACTCAATCCCATGCTGATCAGAGGTGAGACACTTCCTGCTCTAGCCACTCAGCCATAGAGACCTTGACAATCTTTTACCCAAATTCTTATAGACACCTTCACTAACCTAATATTTAGGAATCCTAGACATGCACATGTATATAGATTTACCTGTTCAAATAAGACGCCTTACTTAGTAGGCCCTAAAGCAACTTAACTTGTATTACACAAGTACCGAGACCTCCAGTAAAAGCAATTGTCTCATTACAGAACCAAATGTAAAGCTACAGTTCAAATTTTCCAGTTGAAATACTGAAGTAGGATTATGCAAAGTAAAAGTGTTTACTTTCAACAAGTCTGTAGCATAAAAATTACTGATAAAAATCTGTGTTTTTTGTTGACCTGTCCAATAAATTATTTTTAAAGGTATGGAGACATCACTGATCACAATTGTCATATCATTTTAGACCAGTATTGTAAATGAGTACAAATGCAGACCTCAGAACTGGACATTCAGATAGGCCCAATATTTCTTTAACCTGCACTGTCAGGCAACTCTCCTTTAAAACTACTGGTATATTTACATGTACATGTGTATGTAACCTGCCTCTAAAGGATATAAAACTTTCCTGATAAAATTTCAAAGATTCAGTAAAAACATACATGTATTTCTGTTTCAAAAATAGCTTTAATGCTGACAATTAATTTTCTTTGAAAAGGAAAACAGAGTTGCATGTAGCTTCATTTGACTACATATATGCCAACTACATGTACAATGTACAGTAAAACCTGCCATAACTGACACCTTTATTCAGCGGACACCCTCTGATAACGGACAGTGTCTAGGACCTGATTTACACTGTTACATAGACTACTAGCATCTGGTACTGATTACAAGAATGACTGTGTTGATTATGCATATGAATGTTTTAGCAGTGAATGGTCATCCTCTATAATGGACAATGTTATTAGTCTGGCAACTGTTCACTAAACACAGGTACTGTATTTCAAACTTCCAGGTGCCTAGTAAGGCAAGTAGAGGATGTGTTTACAAAATAATTCACCTTCCCAAATGAAGGTCCGATCTACCACACACAGTCAAACAATGGTGGATGTTGGGCAATAATGATTGTGAAACCTTGGACTCTTTGATGAATCTACTTTGAAATGGATGTGATATTTCTGTAGAAATGTCAGCTCTTAAAACTGAAAATTGTGAGAATCTTATCAATTACACCAGTCTCTGTGCATTGAACTTTGCTGATGGATGATGAGAACTGACATTAGATTTATCTATGTCAGTGCCAGAAAGAGCATCAACCCCAAACACCTTTCATCTTTCAGGTCAAAGTAGTCTACATAGAATGATTTACAAACATATACAATACCTGTTACTATTGAGGTAGTGTTTAGTATAAACATGGGATGTATTGTGCACATTCACTATTGTGTGCACACTCTTGTTGATAAAGTGGAACCTCCTCTGAAAACTGCCTCACAATTAAGACCTAAAAATTCAGTCTAATGAAAATTTCTTTATAAATAAAATATTGTATAATCTCATTATCAGACCCTCACTTAACACATTCACCCCAAAAAGACACATTTGGATTGGTCTAAGTCATTAATTTACAGAAGAGTCCATTGTTTTTTTAAGGGATTGACAAGTTAAGAGACTACCTGCTAACCAGACAACTTTGAGACAGATGAACTTATTAGCAGGGTCCCACTTTATCTAATTGAAAATTGTTGGAATTGTAACAGAAGTTAGATGCGATTTCCTAAACTTAGTCTGTGAAACAATTTAACATATTAACACTGATATAGTGCATTTAAGTAAAGTGAAACCTTGCCTACAGACCATCTCCGTTAGAAGACCACCTCTCATTTTAGTCCAGATCCACATTTTAGAGACTCTGAGTCCCTAAAGTGGCAACTGAGTACAGTGGAACCTCAACTTAAGGCCACTTCAGCTAGGAGATCACATCTCATTTAAGTCCAGACCCTCACTTTAGAGACCATCACACTATTCAGACAACTCCAAGTCCCTACATTGGCATTTGAATACAGTAACCTTGCCTGTAGTCCAGATCCTCCATTTAGAAACCACTAGAGAAAGTTAAAATTTGTGGCCCTGCCTTAAAATCTAGCTGCCAATATTCCAATGTAAGTGACAATCTTGTGTAGATAAAGCAATAATAAAACAATATACATTCTGTTTACTCCTTTTGGAATAAAAACAAACTAAAATTACATGCATCATGACATGAACTTGTTTAAATGATGTGCTCCAGACAATAGGAATACATGTAATTATTATACATGTACATAAAGATTAAATTTTAGTATTGTTTGCACACCCACAAGTAGATCTAAAGCAAAGGTTTTTAATGGAAATAGAATGTTTGTAGGCATATCCCTTCTGTAAATAGTCAGAAAATGCATTAACATTTTGTACAAACATGGCAATTTCTAAATTTACATGGTGCTCCTTCTCCCTTTAGCTCAATTGCAAGAGCTTCAGATTTGTAAACATGGGGTCCAAGTGCACTGATATTCTTATTACTTTACATTTAAAGTTTGATTTAGACAACCTGCTGTAGTGTGTTCTGAGTCTTATGGAAATCCTGGGGTCAGAAATCTAATTAAGGGGGATTTTGAGAGTGTAATTGTACCGCAAGTGTCAGTCCGGTTAGCTCAGTAGGTAGAGTGGTCAGATAGTACTTGGATGGTCCTAGGACTGATACCCTTGTCTTTTTACACAAAGATTTTACAAATTCCATATTTTCATTAAAATAATTAATAAATAAAATAAAAAACAAACTTGATACCATATCAGACTGGATCACAAAAAATCCTATCTTGGTTTAATTGTTCACTTGTAAGCGCACGTGTTGGTATCACAGGTGGAAATGATCACCTGATCAATATTGATAGGTGAGAAATTTAATTAATAATTAGTAACAATATTCCCTTTTATGACATATTGTACATTCTTCTTTCATCAATATTTCTGTCTGAAATAGTTCCGATATTATACAATATACAATACTCAAAGGACCCTCCACATGCTAGAAAAATGAACAAAGGAACAAAGGTTTTCTCTTTGTTGTGTGTATTTCAATACACACGTTTGATAATTACGGAGTCAATAATCGGAAGTGCAAAATGAAGAAATGACGGGGAAAAATTATTTTACTAGTAAAAACTCTAAAGAAAAAGACTATGTGAGATATAAATAGAGACACGACGTAACCCATTCTTTGTCTTTAACTTATTATGATTTCTCGTTTAGCGCCATTTAAGCCAATACACAAACATGTCTACATCACACAGAACAATAACATTGGGAAGAAAATCGTGTTACAGGCTTTAACATGCAATAAAGCAAAGTTCTACTCACCCAGATCTGTTGTATGGAGTCTTCGTAATCAAATTACCAGTAAGAATTCTTCAGAATAGGTTGTTAAACGACGAAATCACCAAAATCTGACAGGTCACGTAGCATACAGTATTTTGTTTGAGGTCGTCTGTTTACCTTCTAGTCTATGCGGAAATGAAGTGACGCGTTGTACCATGTGACTTTCACGGCAACGTAAACAAAACCATGTGATTCTGTTGGCGTTAAGGTGATCGAGCTATATAGTAAATATTTTCCAAGTTTGTTCTTGAATAATTAAAAAAAAACGAATAAAAGTAAACACCTGGTAGCATGCACTTACTAAATGTGTAAAAACAAACAGCATACATGTTAATAAAAAGAAAATCCTTTAAAAGCTTTGCAGAAAGATGGGCTGACGGCAGTATAGTTACAGCTGCGAAGAAGAAGGTATTTTTCTGATAGAAAAATTAAAATAGTAAAATGCCTTCTTCGTTGCAGCTGTGACTTACGGGGGTAAAACAATATGCTGACATTTTGTCTGGGGGCCTGAAAACAACAACAACGGGCGACACATTGTATCAAAAGCATAGGAAATAATGCAGAAAGTACGGTAACACTTTTATGTTTACAAACATAGTTTTCAATACAACCCAACTAATTTTTAGGGGGGGCAAAGACATGAGCTACACATAATACGTCTCTGTTTTTACAAACAATAAAGAAGTGAACGAATACCTTAAAGGGCGTAATTTAACCGAAGCCTTTAGTATTTTTAAGCAGACATTCATATATAAGTGAATTTTACCTCATCCAACATTTTGACAAAAAAAAGAAAATAAATAAATAAATAAAAGTGAATAAATCGGTCTAAACGATAGGCGGGTTACCCCATATTAAAGATATATGTACAATATATATGTAAGATGATGATGTACACTATTCCAACGCTAAACAATCTTATGACACGATAGAATAAATATAACCTAGAAATGCCCAGGTACATTTTTAAATGTTTACATATATATAGCAATTATATGCATGTATGTAAACACAAGGCGAGTTTCTATTTAAAAGTCAATTATACCAAGTCATGCTTGTCACGTTTCGTACTAAAAAATAACATTTAATATTCCTGCATCATTTGTTTGGAATTTCCGCATCGGAAATCCTCTATATTTATTTTTAAAGAGCTCTGTCGTTCAGCGACGTCGAATAAAAATAACAAGATGTTGTATGTGAATTATTTTTTATGCAACGTTAACTTTGAAAACTTCTCTCTCTATCCATCTATTTTCTTACACATTTTACTAAACAATGATAATGTTAGGCTTTATATATAGGTCATACAGCGACATGAGTCATACTGTCCATTACATAAGACACTGCATCATTTCAGATTATTCTAGTTATAAAGAAATTAAATATTACAACTTTTAAAAGTCGGTTTCTGCGTTTGTTTTAATTTGTCACTTCGCTGTAGACAAAATTAATGGGTCAACGTGAGTGTTTGTCCAACAGACAGGTATGTATATGATTATAAAGAGATACAAAATCCAATGAACTTTGATAAACTACTCATTTTATAAACCGTAATAAAACAATAAACAGGTGAGATATGCTGAAATGTTGTACAGTAAAAACGTAAATAAACAATCTAATGTAAATAGCGTGTTCGTGTGAATGGGTCCAGGCCGCTTTTACAACCCTATGCAAATGTATATACATGTATGTTGTTGATATTTGTACACATGTATATGTATACGGAAAGGTATATACATGTATATTTTTGATATTTGTATACATGTACATGTATACGGAAATGTATATATACATGTATATTGTTGATATTTGTTCACATGTATATGTATACGAAAAGTTCGTTAGCTTTAGGTGACTTGCCACAAATACGGACTTGTGCTACTGACTGAGGCAACTGATCCAGTGAGGGTTTTTCAACGTGCCGCGCCTACCGTGACACGGAGCCACTTTAAAAAGAGTGGTAGAGAGGAACTCTCTACTACATGTACTTAGACAGATTCTACCCCAAAATGAGTATAATTCAGGCTTACTAGATCTACTAGACCACCATAAGCGATTGTTCGCTGGTATAAATACGAAATATCAGATAAATATGTTCAATTTCTGTATTATACATGCGGATTTAGGTCAGATTGTATTTCTATTGTGTTGAAACAGCTTTTTGTGAATACATTAATTCATCTTTTAAAGAAAAGCTTTAAATGTCGTTGAATACATACGTACGGCAGCTGGTATAGGGACGTACATGTGTAATCAGGAAGTAAGCGCAAATTAAAACCAATCACACGGGCGTCTATGGTTGGTTAAATTGATCAAATTTAACTCTGAGTCAATTTTTTTTTTTTTTATTCTGAGTAGCAATGGACAGTATAAAATTCCTACTCCAGTACAAATTATTTTAAGCGGAATTAGAATAAATAATTATGAGTAGTCTCTCTCTCTCTCTTAGTATGTTACCATTTCTACACTGATAACATCAGAATTATGTATCAGTTGGCTATTCAGGCCGTTTTTGACGAATATTGGATGTTTAATGGTGCATAAAGTATTATACAAAAATATCTCTAGGTTTGGGTGAATTAGAGGGTTTTTATCAGCGACTATAAAGAGATAAGTCCTGGTGTGTAAATTGTTACGTAATATCTTATATCATGCACTAGCATTATTATCTAATATACCAGACTTTAATTTCACAGTCATGTTCAACTAAGTTGTACAATTATATGTCAAAATGACTTGGTCTTTTTATATATTTTTGCTTTGGTGTGTTATGGGGAGTAGGGGTGGGGTTGTGGTGTTAGAAGCAACAAATTCTCACATGGGTCATGTTTTGATAACAAATTAACGATATTCAAGCATGCACAATAATTTGTGTAATTTATTAGTAAGTTACCTGTCGTGTAGTAAATTTTTAATTTAATGACAATATTTACACCTACCCAGTAAATTCAAAATTTACAACATGACATATCAGTCGTGCAGATCCCAAATTTATCGCCAAACCACACTTTGTGTGGACTGACCCCCAGTAAATTTCGCTGTGAACTTCAAGTTGTGCATTTGAGATAACAAATAAAAATTTAAGAATTTTACATCAAATTTGCGTTATCGCTGATAGATTATTTTTATGTTATATAGAGTTGGGTCAGACTGAGTAACCAAATTTAGTCAATACTCAAGATCAACGAATTTAAGATAAAACATGTATAATATAGGTTGAAAATGAACACTAAAATATCTTTGTATAATTATGTATTACACTTGTCTTGTATGGGTAATGACTAAATTGATGTCGCTCGTCTGAACCGATATATTAGGCTTTGACCCGTTAGAACAGAGAATGTTTTGTAAATTTCCTCGGAGTATTTCATTCAACTCCCAAAGCGCAAGTGTAATAATTGGTGGAGAATCCGGGTAACTTAACAGGCCACTTGTCTTGGTCCTTGTCAAGCTCTGAGACATTGTATTATTGCACTAGGTATTCGGTGCTAGGAGTAAGACTTCATACAGTCTTGACCTGTGTCCAGTGTACAGTTGCTGCAAGAAGCAACTCGGTATAGAAGGACTATTTGTGACGCGCGCAGTCATATCATCAACTACTACGTACCAACATCATATTATCAGCGACCCATCCATCCGGTGATACATACAATAATTGTAAATAATTATGAAAAATATTGCTCACTTGAAGAAAACTTCAGAATATAGAGTATATTACATACCCAAATTTTGAGTACCATAGACCTATTCAAGGCATATGAAAATCATGAATTTTACTCCGAATGTTTTTTCGTATGTCAATGAAAAATGATAATAATGTGTTTACCAGTCAGTAAAGTCCAAAACTTGTAAAACAATCAAATAACTGAACTAATAAAATAAATGTAATATTGAGTAAATTTAATTTAATTGACTTCGGGTCCACTTATATTCATGTTTCACACTGATGTGTTTTTCGTTTTATAGTCATTTTGGTGAATTGAAAAAGACTAGGCTACTCGACATAAGCCCTTGCTAAATTTTCCCCAGTTTAAGTAATCGTATACGTAATTTTATATACAAATATAGAAAAGGTCATAATTAGATAGATCAAAACTAGTTTAATTACTTTTAACATAGGCGTCGGAAGCAAATTGAAAGTGTGTGTGTGGGGGGGGGGGGGGGCTAAACCAACTTAAAATACACACACGCCAGAAACGTCTGGGGGCTAAGCCCCAATTTTCAACACCTATGTCTATCTTTGCAAAAAAGGTGGGGGGGGGGGCTAAGCCCCCCCCCCCCCCCCCCCCCCCCCCCCCCCCCGGTTCCGACGCCTATGTTTAATTAAGTTGGTATTGTGACAGAATTTTACATCAAATTTGAGTTATCTCTGATAGTTTATTTTTATATTGTATAGAGTTGGGTCCGACTGAGTAACCAAATTTAGTCAATACTCAAGATCAACTAACTTTCTATGATTTTAAGATAAAACATGCATAATATAGGTTGAAAATGAACACTGAAAGTATCTTTGTATAATTATGACATGTATTACACTTGTCTTGTATGGGTAATGACTAAATTGATGTCGCTCGTCTGTACCGATATATAAGGCTTTGACCCGTTAGAACAGAGAATGTTTTGTAAATTTCCTCGGAGTATTTTATTCAAGTGTAATAATTGGTGGAGAATCCGGGTAACTTAACAGGCCACTTGTCTTGGTCCTTGTCAAGCTCTGAGACATTGTATTATTGCACTAGGTATTACGTGCTAGGAGTAAGACTTCATACAGTCTTGACATGTGTCCAGTCCAATGAAAATCATGAATTTTACCCCGAATGTTTTTATACGAATGAAAAAATGATAATAATGTGTTTACCAGTCAGTAAAGTCCAAAACTTGTAAAACAACCGAATAACTGAACTAATAAAATAAATGTAGTATTGAGTAAATTTAATTTAATATATTTACATACCGACTGCAATTCCCTTCATTGCAAGTATATAGAGCGATATATTGTATATTCCGGTAAATGCAGTCGCGTGCCCCGAGTACTAACCGCTTTACTTTTCAGCGTAAGAATACATGAACGAATCAATAAAGAATAGAATATCACATGTTTATTTCTTATATATTTAATCTTTAAAGCCATACATTAGGCCTACCACAAAACAAATAAAAATCACAGAAAGAAATCGGAAACACGAGATTACATCTGTAGCACATTGTACAGCCTACAGGCCCATATCGCGATATATCTAGGTCATGTTATGACCAGAACCACAGACCACTGTCTGGCACAGAAATGAAAGTTCGCTTCATAGTTACAACAGAAAAAAAAGATAGTAAGGCCTAGTGCAACTTTGTCAAGCATCTCTTGATAAACAAGTCGATTTGTTTGCTTTCACTGGATATTCCTATCGGAAACAATTCGTCACCCGCATCGTGTGAAATCAGGTCGTGTGAAATAGGCCTACTTACGTAGGTTACGTACCAATCAGTCATCATGGTTCCCAGCTGCTTGGTAAAAAATGTCAAATAAGATGGCTACTTTCAGTTTTCATGAATGAATATTAGCTGTCTCACTTCTTGTAAGTCACACTCAAACTTTCTATAGTATATCCCATTAATAATATATCAGAATTCAAACGCAAATTCGTTGTAAATACATTATACAGCATACTCATGGGCGCGGCCATTTTGCATTTTCAATTCTCTTCTGACACATTTAACCTTCCGGTTACCAAGCAGACGAATATTCTAAAATAACTTAAAAACAAATCTGACTCTTATTCAAAATTTTCCATATCACTAGTTTCTTTCAAAATGATATGAACATAAGAAAATAAACCTTAATTCCATTTAGTATTTCCGGACAGAAAAGGGGAACTACTTCTCGTCTCACACAGCTGTTTAGCTGTTACGTCATATGAAAAAACTCCTACCGCAAAGCCAATTAAATAGAATGAAATTCGTAACCAGCTGACTACAGATTAACAGAAAATGGTAATATATATATAAATATAAGGATCGTTTCTCATTTTTTGGACTGCATCGAGTATAAATGCAATGGCTTATGGAAAAAAATTCAATGTACAGCACTTCGTGCTGCACAGAATTTTTTTCCATAATCCATTGCATTTATACTCGATGCAGTCCAAAAAATGAAAAACAATTCTTAATTAATTCGTGTTCATTTATATTCATGTTTCACACTGATGTTTTTTCGTATGTAAATGAAAAATGATAATAATGTGTTTACCAGTCAGTAAAGTCCAAAACTTGTTAAACAACCAAATAACTGAACTAATAAAATAAATGTAGTGTTGTGTAAATTTAATTTAAGAGACTTCGGGTCCACTTGTATTCATGTTTCACACTGATGTATTTGTCGTTTTATAGTCATTTTGGTGAATTGAAAATGAGTAGGCTACTCGACATAAGCCCTTGCTAAATTTTCCCCACTTTAAGTAATCGTATTCGTAATTTTATATACAAATATAGAAAAGGTCATAATTAGACAAATCAAAACTAGTTTAATTGCATTCAATTAATTCTAGCTGATCCTAAAAACCATGATTTTGTAAGTAACTGCGCTTTACTTCAGTGCATTTAGTTCGAGACAAAAGCATGATTTGTCGATAAATCAAGATATATAGGGTTTATATTATGATTGGAAGTAGTTAGCATTTCAAGAGACAATTTAGACATGATGTCCTGCAGTAAAACATATGACTAACGCTGATATATTGCATTTGAGTAGGCCTACATGTATTCAACTGATTCATGATAGCTCATATAGTATCTGATGAATCTAAGTTTTCGAAAAAAGCCTGACATGTAACCTTTTGACAGACATTTCCGTTATGATGTCACAGTTGAACTATCGCCAAATTTCCGACACGGCACCTTTTGGCAAACTTTCCCATTATGAAATCACAATTAAATGGCTCGTCAAACATTTGTGTGATTATGAGATCACAATCGAATTACGTCAAAAAGTATATGGACAGTCATATGTCAGACACTTGGCGATAGGTCGGATAAATGAACCGTTAAACATTTGTGATTATGACATCATAATCGAATGACGTAAAAATGCACTCGGTATAGTCATGTATGATGATATCACAGTTGGATGACGTCAAACAGTGTACTAACAATCCAGGTACCGAACACTTGGCGATAGGACAACGTTTGACGGGCGATTCAAATGTGACGTCATAATGGAAACATATGGTATGATTTTCTTTTCACATCATCAGGGACGTAACATTCAGCTAGATTTAGTTCATGTTTACCAAAGATGGCTGTAAAATATGATAGTAAAATGCCTTGTATCAATAAAAGGTTTAATAACATCCCTGACTTTGCCCTTTATAATATAAAAACTCAAATCATCTCAGATACAGTATGCCTATTTCAATATATATAAATAATTACTTGGCCTATTTGCATCACTTCACCATGGCGTGGTAAACTCTGCAAAATGAAGCAATCAAAATGTTGATAGATCTTATCTTATTTAGAAATGCTAAAATAAAATTTTCAAATTAAAGTTTTCGCAAAACCAGAGACATATATAACATGTTATATGTCTCTGGCAAAACTAAACTAGATCTAGATCTTACTCGAAAAATATCCGACTGCTTATCGCCTTAAATTTCAGTCTTCTTTCTACCTTTGATACAAAATTAAGTAGACTAATTTTTTTTTCAATTTTGAAAAATGGGCGCAACGATCAGTTCATTGCATGGCGTGATGATAAGGCGATACGATTTACTTCACAAAATCATGTCATGTGACTGCCATGTGAGTAAGCCTTGTTTAAAAGATGGCGGTCTTACCAGTGATATGTTATTTTTTGTTCTGTTTAAGTTATGGAAAATGTGGTATGCTTTATCCACGAGAATCGTTATCTCGGACAGTTTTTAAAAGTTTAAATGGAATGTGGAACTTCAGGGCTGATGGATCGCCTACAAGAAACGATGGGTTTCGAGAAAAATGGTTCGAAAAATCGCTTTCGAAAGTATTATGACTTATATATTATACCTATAATAGATCTTCTATAAATAGAACTACACAGTCACTATACATCAGTTTAACACATCAATAGTAGCCTACATCTATCCATAGACATAACCGACTCACGTTTTATACAATGTACCAGGTGTCTGTTACACGCCAACTTTGTTTGTTTACCCATGTCACGTGTTTATGTCCGGCCTATCTTTATGAGACTTTGTTATGTTTATGTAGACATGTTTTGTTGATAATCTCAGTTTTATTTTTAATTTGGTGACACCTTCATTAGAATTATTTGGGGCATTAAACGTGATGTTAGTCTGAATGTATACACAGACAGTGGAACCTCGCCTTAAAACCACCTTGCTTAGGAGACCAACTCACATTTCAGACCATAAATTTCCAGTCTATTTATAGATGAATAAGTACATACATGTATGTAACCAAGACAAATACTGCCTCAGTCCTATGCTTGGAATTGAACCTATGACCCCTGGTTTATGAATCTGTTGTTCTACCAATCGAGCTTAAAAGGGGAAACCCCCACTAGCTCAAGCTAGTAGGAACACCATATAACTTACCATGCCACATTATCCCTCTCCATTGAAAGAGTTGTCCCGACTCTCTTTAGAGATAGCAATCACCTGTGGGGTGATTCAAAGATAAACACTTTCACATTACCAGGAAGAATCTAGGCCATTTGTAACGGAGACAAATACTGCTTCTGCTTGTAATCAAACATAGGACCCCTGGTTTACCAGGTTTAATCGTAATTAAACCAGGAGTCATGAGTTCGATCCTCACTAGGGGCTACATTGTTATGATCTGGTTTAAATTCTTGCACAAATACATGTAAGAAGTAAGTGTTAGTTCTTTCAGATGTATATTTTATTTATATTTCAGCATTATTAAACATAGGCATAGTGCATGTAAAGATGTATAACTATAAGTACAAAATGTATAAACAAAATGATACGAGATAACAAAGCAAAGCTTTTCTCACAATTTCACGATACTAAATTAATTCAATTCACTAAACCTGAACAGAAATATAAATGTAACGTATCTACCTGTGTGTAGTACAGGGTATCTCAAAATACAATACTGTAACATGTATAGCACCAATTGCAATTTGTATAAGGAACCAAAAACCTAAGGAAAGAAATGATAATTGTCTTAATCTACCAGAAATAAAAAAGTAATAAAATGGTTAAGTTTGAAATCTCGATAATAATCAAAATTTGATACAAAGAGCACAATAAAATATAATTTAAACTTAGGTTTTACGTGCCACTGTAACTCGCTTAATGAAAACGTCCAAAGTTTAAATTAGAAAAAGGGGTCCAGTACTAAAACTTGCAAAGGATTATGGGAATTTGACCAATGGAAAATCTTTTAAATCAATAAATCACCAGAGTGAATAAGCATTCAGACACAAAATTACTTCCCTTTTTAATATGTATCAAAAACATAGTATAGGTCTACCAAGGTAAAGAAAGTGGCACATCAGTCAAAAACCAAAAACAAAACGATCTACTTTCCAAAAATAAGTTATACAGGTAAAACATAATTGCCTTGCACGGACTCCATGCATTACTGAATCTCTAATACTTTTGTGATTACTATTATGATTTGATTTAGACTTGTTGTGTTTGTAAACATGTGCCAATTTACCTTTGTAGACCTGTACATTCATACTCTATGATAAAAAATATAGAGTTATGTCTCTTTCCAAAACAGTTCGCTTATATAAACAATGATAAAAAGGATGAAAAATATACAGAATACGTAAAGTAAAATAAAAAGAAACAAGCAAGAAAATATACAAAAAATTACCCAGTTACATGTAGCCTCACAAATCAGACCACTTTGAGTCAGTTGATAAGATGGTCTTAATAGCGAAGTTCCACTGTACAGGAATAAGTATTGTGAGCTTTTATGTATTTGACTCGTCAGACTTGTAAACAGCCTGTTAACAGAAAATATAAGACTTTTAATTCTTGCTTGCAACAATGCCCATCATTGTAATAATGATGATTAAAGTAATAAAAAAACAACATAAAAAACAGTAATATTACAGCTCTATTTACATGTATAACAGTTATAATTGTTTGACAGTATCTCAGAATATGGATCAATAAATTTAGTGAATATGTTGTAGCCAAAATTATTTTTTGTAGCCAATATTCAGGAAATATTTAGCCAGTTAATTTTAGGCTACATTGGCTACTGACAGCTCCAGCCCTTTTAACTCATCAACCCCTGAAAAACAATGGACTCTTCTGTAAAACAATGTCTTAGACCAGTCTAAATGTGTCTTTAGGGGTAAATGGTTTAAAACACATTGGTTCTGTATAAAAGTGGTACATGTAAGTATCTGAGTGTTAAAAATCCCATTCTCTGTAACACGATGGAGAATGTGTGATGTGAACTGTCACCCAATGTTTCTGGTTGACTGTTAAAAATTATTCTGTATGTCATGCAAGGATACAAATTGAAAAACATCACATACAGTGAAACTGGTCTTGAAAGACTGCCCCTTTCTGCCACTGAAATATAGTGTTACAAGACAGGTGGTCTCTCAAAAGAGGTTTTATTTAAAGGATTATTGAATCAAGTAGTTCTGAGAATGTGGTCTCCTAAGACATGTGGTCTTTTACGACAGTGGTTGGGAAATCAATCAGTAACATTAGTATATACTGTATCACAAGTACTTAAACCACCATTTTCTTTTTATATAAAGGTACGAAGCATTTAAAATTTTCAACATTTTAAATCATACTGGTGAGAACATAAGGGAAGTAGCCAGAAGGTCAGACATTTGAGTAGTACTGGGTATATTATGGCTGTAGAGACACATATTATAACACTATACAATAGAATCTCGTTGTCTCTAAGTTCGTGGGACCACTCCTTTTCCTTTGAGATATCCGGAATTTGAGATTACTGAAATTTAATGAACGATTATTTATCTATCAGTCAAAATCAGGACTGGTTATTCAACTCTCTAAGTTCGTGGGACCACTCCTTTTCCTTTGAGATATCCGGAATTTGAGATTACTGAAATTTAATGAACGATTATTTATCTATCAGTCAAAATCAGGACTGGTTATTCAACTCCGATATAACCAGAATTGCGACTCATCCGATTTTGACATAACGAGATTCCACTGTATTTTACAGCAGGCAGTTAAACAAAAAAAAATGTATAATTGTGTTATAGGGGCTTATAGACACTATATATATATATGATAAAGTATAGCATTTAAACACCATACACGTAATTTGTATCATGTAATGACATTTAAAAGATTGGGTTGTTTATTATACATATATGACCTTGTTTGTAGGGTAATATAAAGGTTTATTTACCAAAAGTCCTATTTCCCTGTAGGTGAAGCCTGCGTGCTGAAGGTAAATTGTTCATTATAAAATGTACCAAATTTCATATTTTCGCTAAAGTAATTTATCTATCTCTCTTATGTTGGGCACAAATATCATTTGACATTTGTTGTTGTTTTGGTTCATTCAAAGAATGATAACTCTAATAAAGATACAGGTACATTTATTACTGAGGCACCAGGCAGGGACTTGTTACTGAGGCACCAGGCAAGGGAATATGCTTGCAAAGGGAATATGATGATTTTATTCCCTAGTGCATGTGCAATTATGAGGTACATGTATAATAATAAACATACAAGTTCATTATGATGGGAGGGGGTGGGACAGAGTGGTATTTCATGTCATTAGAGACCCTTTGTATAATTACTGATAAAGGTCACATCTTTTAAACTGTATATATACATGTACCTAGAATTTTTTGCTCACATCAAATGCATCTGCTCTTTTAGATGGTATTAAATATACTATGACCTTTGACCTCATGACCTAGATTATGCCCTCTGTCCTAGTTTTTAAAACTTTGACCTTGGCTTTAGTTTTTGAAATACATGGAGAAGAACTTTGATATTTCATATAAATGGCAATCCCTATGATTCACTAAACATAATAAAATGATGCATTTGTTTTTTTTTAATTGAAATTAACAGTTCCTGTTATGATGGTGCAAGTCCTCATATAAAATTTGATTAGTGTAAGCATAGTCATGTGCAGAAATGTTAGTCATGGTGAGTTAGTGAAGTTTTAATAATCCAGAGATAAGCAAGGCACAGAATGTGAACCATGTGAGTTGATCAAGAGAGATATAAAAGTTTAGACTGTCCTGGACACTGAAAGTTTAGATTATAGAATCCAGCCAAAACTGTGAAATAATGACAAGCAAATTTTCTGTGATTATTTTTGTATGTTTGGCATGTGGGTATGGATATTGTGGTATGTTGTATCCCAGGGAATCTCAATATCGTACTTTTACTAAAGTGTTAGATGGCATGTGGAACTTCAGAGCTGATCTCTCTGAAAATAGACTTCAAGGATTTGAACAATCTTGGTTTGATCATCCATTATCACAGGTTTCAATTTTACTGCTTTGTTTTTATTTCTCGTTCAACTGAATCATGAATGGCATACATTGTATGACGGACAACTATCTGTTTATAATGTAAAATGATCCTTATACATGTATATCTCTCTGTGATTTCTGTGTATCGGATAATTTGTACTTTCTATGACATCAGTATACAGTCCATCTTGCATCAAAGGCCACCTCTGAGGCTCTGTATAAAGAGCACCTGCCTATAAAGGCCATTCAGACATAACCTTTGTTAACAACTTACGATAATTAATTCTCTTTGTAATGACCACCTTTCTATAACAGCTACTTTTATCTGTTCCTCTGAGTGGCCTTTATAGACAAGTTTGACTGTACATGTTATATAAGGACAACTACTGTATACCTGAGATTTTTGCCTCAGATTACTTTTGCCCCCCCCCCCCCCCTGTTTTTTTGTTTTGTTTTTTGTTTTTTGCCATTTTATGACAGAAAACATATTCACACCATCTTAAATTTTCCATAAGACACCATATAGTCTCATGGATGGCATGTTTATCTGTGCTTCAATTATTTAGCTTGAAAGTTTTGCTTTCATTTTAAATTTACGTTTTCATCTAAGGGCAAAAATGGTGAAAATTTCCAGGTCTACATTATCTGTTAATGATATACATGTAAAATGATCCTTATCTGTATATGATATCTGTAGATTAAATGTATCAGAAACGTTTTCCATAAACAGCACCTGTAGATAAGTTAAATTTGTCTGTAATTGACTTCTGTATAACAGGAACCACTTATTTGTTTAAAATGGCTGTCACAGCAGCTAAAAGAAATCCCTGTCTGTTAATGACATCTGTGTCATCAGTATGTGAGGTCATGATTATCTTTCTATGAATGATATCTAAATAAAGAAGGAAGTCTGACTTTTGTAAAAAAAAAGTTAAATTCGCAAAAAATATAATTTTAAAAATGTTGTAAAAGGTAAATATCAGAAAATTTTTATTTCAATGTCCATTTTTACCTTGCTGGATTTTGAGTTTCTAGAAAATTAACACAGACACAAGTTTGGATATTTCGTTTTCGTAGGTATGGCTTATTGGAGAATCACACTCCTCATAGCAGGTATTGTTTTCTTATTTCATTGGGTATAAAGAGTCATGTGACTGCCTTCCATGGTTACACAATTACATAATACAAAATTCTGTGTAGAGTGGCAGTTGAGGACATTTCCTAAATGACAATATGGTTCTGGACAAATAAAATTGTTATTAAGTTTATTACTGACAGTCTACAGTAATATGTCGAGTTGGTCATGTCCATGGAAGGTAAAGTGAATGACTAGATAAGCCCGTCATATTCCCGTTGATGGCCAGTAACAAACCTGAATAACTATCCAGTAATAATGGTCTTTCACCTTATACCTTGTAAGCCAAGTGGAAGAGCTGACATAGACGGCATCCCTTGTCCTGAAAATTTCTTGGCATGATGGAAGACAAGCACAAAAAACTTAAACTGTTGCCATGGAAATATGCAAAGTTTTATGATTTATAACAAATTGACAAAGTTTATTTCTGTAACTGTAGAGAAGAAGTAATTCGTTTTTGTTTGTTATTTTTAGACCGGACCAGTCATACCAATGCCAGTACCAGCCAGCTACAATGACATCACACAAAATAAACAACTTCGAGATTTTGTCGGTTGGGCATGGTATGATCGAGAATTCTACTTTCCATCAGAGATGTTAAATAAACGTATCGTATTGAGAGTGGACAGTGCCCATTATGAGTCTGTTGTGGTATGATTTGTTTTGTTTAAGTTTTCTCACCACTATAGACATTTTGTAAATAAATGGTATTTCGAATCAATTAATCAATACCAACTTTTGTTATACTTCAGGTGTATTTGATTTCCTCCAAAATTAATTAGATTAGGATTTTACATCAAACAGCTAAGTTGATGGTCTAGCCATGAAATTAATACTAACGGTATTTCCGCTGTGCACAAATTATGTTTTACATCTTTTTTGGATTTGATAACACAACATACACACAACGGTAGATTTATTCATTTAATAGATCATCAATATCTTAGCGTAACTAATTAAAAATAAGTTCAAAATTCTTATCATATGTTCATGTGTTATTATATGTAGCAGTTTACTTGTGGATGCATTGTAATCAGGTTTTCTCCTTCACCATTAAAAACTGACCATCACCATATAACTGAAAAATTGTGTGTGGCGTAAAACTCTATTCAAAATGAAAATTATGGAAGGCCAGTGATCGATCTCTCCCCATGTGTTTTGTAACTTGGTTCTTTCCCCACCATTTTAAATTGGCTGCCACTCTGTAACTGAAAAAATGTTGAGTGTAGTGTAAAACACTATTTAAATAAACCAAGAAAAAATCTTGTTTTTGGAGGTTGAGAAAATATCTGGAAGTTACATACTTATGACCAATTTCTCCAAATAAATCACACTATCTTACTTGGAGGTTCATTGGCTTGCGGTGGTTTAGTGGTTGAGCATTTGACTTGCAAGTGGGAGGTCGTAGGTCATACCAGAGACTTTAAAAAATGGTATAGACTGTTCCTTCGCATAGCATTTCACATAAGTGTGAAATTCACAAGTCTTTCGGATGAGATGTTAAATGGAGGTCATGTGGTGTTAGGCATGGCATATTTAAAAACCCTCACTGCATTGCTATCAGTCCACAGCACAGTTAAAAATTTGTGACACTTCACCTAAACCTGATGTTATTCTAAGTTACTTTCGATCTGCGAAATGAAAAAAAAATCTGATATTTTCAGGAGAGACAAAAATGTGAAAGTTACAATCCATGAAATGAAATCCGTATATAGTAATATCTCATGCTTAGTGATATACTTGATGGTAGTATAAAGCTGTAACCCAGATCTTGGTTATCAGTCAAATTACTACACTGGAATGAAAGTGTAACCATATACAGTGGACCCTATTTTGAAAGACCATCTCTTAAAAATGTGGTCTTAAAAGACAGGTGGTCTCTCAAAAGAGGTTTTATTTTAAGGATTATTTAACCAAGTGCTTTTCAGAATGTGATCTCAAAAGACAGGTAGTCTTCTACGACATTGATCTCTCAAGACAGGTTGCACTGTAACCAGCTATGTGAATGCTGCATACCTGGAAATTTCGCCCCTAGTTATTTTCGCCCTTTTATGATTAAAAAATATTTACTCTGTCTAAAATTCGCCCTAGATCATGATCATCTCATGGATGGCATGTCTGTCCATGCATCAGTTATTCAGCTTTAAATTTAGCCTATTTAGCATTTAAATTTCACTTTCATCTTAAATTTGCCCTATCTTCTCAGGGCAAAAATTAAATGGGAAAAAAGAAATTCCTGGCATACAGTAAAAACCCAACATGATATAATTTTGTACATTAAATGGACAACATGGAGTAGAATGTTTGAGATTTTTACTTTTTATTTGTGACAGTGGATCAATGGACAGGAAGTGGTAAGACACGTAGGAGGACATTTACCATTTGAAATAGAGGTAAAAAATTCATCCCTGATGACCGATGTTCCAAATTTGATAACAATAGCTGTAAATAATACACTTACTCCGACCACTTTACCACCTGGCACCATAGAGTATAAAAATGATCCACTCAGGTAGATACCATTTTATATATTAGCATCCACTGTGACATACCTATTATGTGACAATTTAGTAAAATTCTAAATCTGAAGTTTGTAGTATGCTATAAATAACTAATGTGCACACTCACACAGACACACACACACATACTCACATGCACACAGACACACAAACACACATGTGCACATGCACACAGACACACACACTCCATTTTTGTGTATAAGTGTGAGTATGGATGTGCAGATGTGTGTGTGTGTGTAGGTACTTGTGACAATTTTGTGGACTCCCATATATTGCCATGAAACTGGATGTATCATTACCATACTACTCTTCTATCAGGACAATGGGTTAAAGGTCAAGGATACATATGTTGCTATGAGATTGTCACTTGACTTGGCCCTTCTTACATTTTAAGATGAAAAAATGTGTGTCTGTGTGTGTGTGTGTGTGTGTGTGAGAGAGAGAGTGAGAGTGAGTGTCTGTCTGTGTCTGTGTGTCTTGGATTCAAGATGAACCTGTGAGTATATTTGGACTAGAAGCATCCAAGTGAATGATGTAGATTTTTGCATCACATTATTACAGATACCCAAAAGGATATTTCGTACAAAACTTACAAATGGATTTCTTCAATTATGCTGGAATTCATCGTTCAGTGAAATTGTACTCAACACCAAGAAATTACATTGATGACATTACCATAGTAACAGATATTCAAGGGCATAATGGTATGTAGTGTAATCGGAGTCAAAAAGTTCTTGTTTTTATTTTTGTTTTTAGGTCGCCTGAATGGGTGACCTGTTACTATCATCTTTTGTCTGTTGTCCTGCATTAATTCATCCAAAACCCTGTTGTGAAAAGGGACTAGGACTCCTAGGGGCTCCAAAAGGGACAAAAAAAGGACTAAAAATAATCTGATGATGAACTAATGATCAGATGACTTTGAATTTTGTATGAATGATTGTTAAATCAATATCTATAAAGTTTGTGAATGAAAACATACATGTAATACTTCCATTAACAAGATAAATAATATTGTCAGAATTAAATTGGCAGTATATTGTTGTATCAGTGTATTGTTACACCACTAACATGCGTTGTATTGACCACTGTATTGCAATAAAAAGCTAAAACTATATAGGATTTAATCTTATCCATTATAAAATATGGAAAAACGACTTAATTTTAATTTTAATTTGGGGGGGGGGGGTGGTACCCAAGATGTGAAGTAGTTGGTGGGAGATAGTTTTTAATTCAAAATTCATTGGTGATACACCTAAATTTCATGGGTGTTCTGCCCCATTTTTTTCTGGAATAGCCCTTATTAAGTAAAATCTGATTGAATTTTTGTATACAAAGATATTCGAGAATTTGTTCCAAAGTTTCAATGTCATGGGGTCAAAGGTCAGAGTTACAAGCACCAAGGTAAACAGAAAATAAATAAAGATTTTTTGTCAAATTTAGACATTTTCGACTTACTCTCAAGAACCAGTAGACCAATTTGAACCGAACTAGAATAGCAGGAAGTATCCCCATATGAAGCAAAATATACATGTGTATTTTATAAATGAAAAGGGTTAAGTCCAAAAAGAATCAAAAGTTAACTCCTTTATTACCTAAACTTCAGAAAAAAATTATGATCAGTCAAATATGTCCCAATATTGTATATTATTCACATCCAATGTAACTTCCTCAATATCAATTTCATCTTTGCATCAGCAAATATCTTTTTATACATGTACATCTTCATTTGTACAAGTCTGTATCCATGACAATGATCAGATTTTAAATCTTTAATGTTTTATGGCATATCACTCCTCTACCATTATCTACGGTATATGAAGGCAACCTTGTTTTAGATGAATGAATAAAATCTGTATTAAGTTACCTGAGCAACTTAGGATATGTGTTTTGTGTAAACCTGTACATTTTCTCTGAAAAAAAAAACATTGGTTGAATTCACTTCTTCTGAAAAAAAAAACATTGGATGAATTCACTTCTGAAAAAAAACCATTGGATCAATTCACTTCTTCTGAAAAAACATTGGATTAATTCACTTCTGAAAAAAACCATTGGATTAATTCACTTAAAAAAAAAGCATTTGGTCAATTCACTTCTTCTGAAAAATAGCTGGATCAATTTACAAAACACATATCAGCTTTCTTAGCATAGCATTGCGTTACATTTCATTACAGTCAAACCTGTCTATTAAAGCCACTTATAGTAACAGGCAAAAGTAGTCATTATAAACGGGTGGCCATTGTAAAGAGGTTTATTCATTATAAGTTAACAAAGGATATGTTTGAATTGTCGTTATAGCAGGTGTCCTTTAATGCAAATTTTACTGTACATTGACATGAAATAAAATGTACATGTAAAGGTTCAATTATGACAGTCTGTAGTCTTCGCTTAGAAACTTTTACTGCCAGTCAATGAAGAGTATTCATGTACATGTATCTTGTGCGTACAATGACACAATTTATTCTTATTTAGAGGTCATTTCCTAAAACAATCACATAGAATTTGTGTGCCAGGGAATACCTTGGGTTAACAAAAATCTTTGTGTCAAGGTCATGGATAATGTATATATTGATCAAATGGGCACATACCAATTTATATCATTTATTATATAAGATTGCATAAAAACATTCTGGAAGATGTAACTTGCTCTTTTAATTTCTTCATTATTGTATTCATAGGCATTGTTAAATACACAGTAAATGCCAGCTCGCCGACTAATGTTCAGTCAGTCAGCATCAATGTTAAGGACAAAGATGGAAATGTTGTGGGTAGTGCGACTACATTGCAAGGTCAGATTACCGTACACAACCCCAACTTCTGGTGGCCCTACACCATGAATTCATCTAATCCAGCTTATTTATACTCACTGGAGGTCAGTTTAAATCTGGACGTGTTTGATGATTTTCGTGTCAGTCTCTTTGTCACACACCTCCGTATCCTGTATACATTGTTATTTTTGCCATTTTTTCCATGCTTTAAGAATTTAGCTTTTATTTTAAATTCGCCCTCTAATCTAAGGGCAAAAATTGAATGGGAACGAAAATTTTCAGGTTTACAGTTGGTCATTATGGCCTTGAACTTGACCCTGTTTTATAACTGAGTTATGCCACAAATATTACTTCTTGTATAAATCATAAAGCATAATTTTTCCATAGTAAATATACTGCATACTATTACATATATTAGGTTGCCGTTCGACCTCATTACCCTGTAGCACTGCTCACAGACTCATCAAACCTGGAATTGTGGGCATCCGTGGCTGAGTGGTTAGAGCATTGCACTTTGAACACTGAAGTCTGTCACTTTTTGTCATCGTAGGTTCGAGCACCGCTGGAACCTAAGCTGATTTTTGTGAGAAAATTTGCCAGTTTACTTGTGGTAGGCCAGTGGTCTCTTCCCATACCAAGTTCTCTCCTCCACCATTAAAAACTGGCTGCCACCATATAACTGAACAATTGTTGAGTGTGGCATTAAACACTATTCAAAATTAAAAAAAAAAACCATGAAAATGTTATGTGGAGTATTTCAAAATTCTAGATCTGGTTTCCTTTACAGTGTATGTTCCAGTATCTGGGCACCTTTATGGTGGCTCTGTTGTGTAAAATTTTCAGGATGTGGTGTAAATAGCAAGAGAGTGTGAAAAGGTCATTATGAATGTTGAATAGCACAAATATTGTGTTAATGGGATTATCAATGATAATAGAGATTTTTAATTAGCCTGTATTAATTTTCTTATCTTTGTCTCAAGGTAACTACAACATCCATGTCAGGTGAAAAAGACAGGTATATACAACCTTTTGGTATCCGAACTGTCAGTGTCACAAATACACAGTTACTTATCAACAATAAACCATTTTATTGTCACGGTGTAGCCAAGCACGAAGATTCTGATGTAAGTATCATCCATGTGTAACTTACGTTTTGTAAAAATGATTTCCATCAACTAAACAATTGATGTTTATGTTGGTATGATGATGGTGATGAAGATCAGATTAAACAGGAGCATAGTTGCTACAAGATACGAATGAAGCTTGTTCAGATTAAGTCATCTGTGTCCCAAAATACCAGATAAAGAGATTGATGATCTACTTACGTTGTATGTTATTCTATACAGATATACCACATAACCGGTAATTTCTGCGGTACTCCAATTTTTTGCCATATGTCACAATAGTACTGAAAACACAAAAATTGAAAACACAAAATATAAAAATATTTGATCCACCAAAATCACGACCCATTTTATTAACATACATGAAGAAACCACTCAATCCTAATTGACTTGTCATGATGCAGTATCTTATCTTATACATAAGGTGTATTGAATTAAGGTAATGCTTAGGCATCAGTAAATTGCAAAATTTGGAATCACAAAATAAAAAAAAATGACCTTTGACTACTGAAATCGAAAAAATTTCATTACATACTGCAGAAATAACCAGTATGTATTTTTACTGTCAAGGACTTAAAGTGTGTGCTAAAATTCTAGAGTTACCCTCCTTTGATAGATTGACAATTTCAACTAACTCTGTGAAAAAGTTGTATTCTTTTTGCTGTCTTAGTAATTTTATTCCGTGCCATATCAGTTTTTATTTTGATTTCATCCTCTTTTTTGTGGGGCCAAATATCAATTTTTGTTTTCTTTTTGAAGCCATTGGATTAAAAACAGGAAATGAGTTGGAGTCAGAATTGAAAGAGATCACCAGACAAAAAGAAACAACCAAGTTTCTTATCTTTTATTGTACTTTTAATTAAATCTGATTTAAAATGATGTCGGAAACTGATTTACGTCTAAAATTTGGCTGCCATTGCCAGTAATAAAAGAGGTAATTTAATATTGGATCATTAATTTTTAAATCAGAATAAAACCACTCCCTGTGGCTGTTTTGTTAGAGTATTTGTTTTATAAGTGAGTGCCACATGCCAAACCTGATACTTTTTAGCTACCGGTAAGCATGTAACTGATCCTTTATCAAATACAGTAGAACCTGTCTGGAGAGATCTTAATGTCATGAAATCGGTCAATGATCTCTTGAATGACAACTGTCCCTGAATTAGTTGTGGTTACCCACTTTGATCACACCCATCTCATCAAGGTCCAATTTCCTTCGCTAACAAGTTTATTTATACACGATATTGCCGACACACCACCAACTGTGAAACTGGTACTCTGTAGAGGTAGTCTTTCATCGGAAACAATTGAGGACATGTTAAATGAATCGTCCGGTAATTTAAGGTAGTGTGTTGTAACAGAGTTGTCTTTGACAGGTAGAATAAAAAAAGATTTCGTCATCAGCCCATGAGTTCTACGTACTGAAGATTTACGAGAGACGTACCGTTGCCTGTGTGCCATAAACGAAACATCCAAGCGCATATCATTCATAAAATTCACACCTTTCCTCAAGATTGTATTGTCTTTTGAGGTCACATTTAGAAAACCATGCAGTTAATTATATCCATGAAAATAAACCTCTTTTGAGAGACCATCTGTCTTTTGAAATCAAATTATGAAAAACCATACAGTTAAATAGATTTATGAAAATAAAACTTCTTATGAGAGATCACCTACATGTATCTAGAGACCACATTTCAGTGGCAGATGGGGTGGTCTCTCAAGACAGGTTCCACTGTATCATCAGTTAGGCATCAGAAGTGAATTTTAGTGACGGGTCTTTTTGATGAGATGTGAAATCTGAACTCCCTTGTTGTGGTAGGTGTGGTATGTTGAACAATCTTCCCAAGATTGACATAAGTCTGTAGAACAGGTCAAACTGTGTGAAACTTCACCCCTAGCTGACATTGTCTCCAAACACAATACAAACATAAACTCTGTGAAACTTCACCCCTAGCTGGTATTGTCTCCAAACACAATACAAATATAAACTGTGTGAAACTTCACCCCTAGCTGGCAGTGTCTCCAAACACAATACAAATATAAACTCTCTGAAACTTCACCCCTAGCTGGTGATGTCTCCAAACACATTACAAACATAAACTCTGTGAAACTTCACCCCTAGCTGGCAATGTCTCCAAATACAATACAACAATAAACTAATGTACAGTAGAAACAGATTTACCTGTATTTCAGATCAGAGGTAAAGGATTGGATTTTTCACTGATAGCTAAAGATTTCAACTTATTGAAGTGGTTAGGAGCAAACTGTTTCAGAACATCCCACTACCCATATGCAGAAGAAATCATGGATCAGGCTGATCAACAAGGAATTGTTGTTATTGATGAGAGTCCAGGTGTAGGAATAAGGAAGTGAGTTCACAGTTTGATTGGTTAATTGTTACCATGGTAAAGTTCAGGGAGTCATATAAAAAGGACTGAAAATATAATCTAAAAAGATCCAATAGTTGTGTTGTTGTTATTGATGAGTTTTGGTGTTAGAGTAACAATGTAAGTTTTCACAAATTGATTGCTTCGATAGTAAAGTTCAGAGGTCATACAGGTACATCTAAAAATAGAATCTGGAGTGGTCAGAGTGCTATGAGTTATGCATCAAATTCAAATTTATTAAAAATTATTGGCAAAGGGAACTAAAGAGAATTCATTTCCAGACTTAATTGGTTGAAACCTGTCCTGGAAGATCATGTTCATGAAATATAAACTGTTGCATGAGACCATATTTTGAAAAATACTTAGTTGATAAATCAATCACATGAAAGTTCTCTTGAACCACCTGTCTTCAGGGACAGCAATGGCATATGTGTTGGTATAGGTACCGTTGTATTACTTTGGCAAGGGAGGTTCAATAATCAGAGACAAACGTCAAAGTAATGGAGAGGTCACTTGGTTGAACCCCATGATGGACCTTGGACTTTTCATCAATGTTTCTTGACCTCTAGAACCATGTAAACTGGGTTTAAGACTGGCCTTATCAGTCTTAGGGAAAAATACAACTTTATGTGCATTATATGTGTTAAATGCAAATGTCATATGATACTACCTAATTTACATACTTTATGTATTTGACTTTGTGTAGGGATAAATGTGAATTTCAGTGTTAGACAGCTCTCATTGGTCAGATTGTCTATCATGTGACAGGTACATATTTCATTTATTCTGAGGCAGTATTGCCAAGTGTCAAATGACAAATCATGAGATAAAAGGTCAAGGTCATTTAGAAAAATGTCAAAGTCAAATTTACTTTTTATGATCTTCCATTAAAATAAAATATTGGTGGAGTTTCATGATGATATTTATATTTTCAGGAAAAACAATTTTGGACAAGCATCTTTGACACACCATATGAACGTGATGAAGGAACTCATACAGAGAGATAAGAACCGCCCTGCAGTGATCATGTGGTCCATTGCCAACGAACCTGATACCACCATACCAGAATGTGTGTCATACTTCAAGTAAGATTTTCGTTTATCAGAAATTCAAACAAAAACCAAAAATTTTATTTATAGAAATTGACCCAGTTATCATCAAACTAAAACATAAGCCGTGTAAGAAATGATAATTAGGTCTTTTATGAGTGTTTTTCTGTCTGTGTCTATATTTTATCATTCATCATTTTATTGAAAGAAGATAATGTCATTGGTTTTTTTACATTCTAAAAAATATAACTGTTTCTTGGTAGTCTAGGATTTTGTGACATAGCTTAGATACGCCTAGATACAGTTAGATACACCTAGAAACACTATATTTAGTTACATTTATTATTTTTCTACTGATTAAACCAGGGGGATGAGATTAGTGTCTGTGTTTGTTAGTCTCAGTCTGTCTGGATAAGATTTCATCAGTGTTCGCAGAATGCTTGTTTATTCAATGATGTAAAAAGTTTGTACTATTATTGTTAATTTTATTGTTTATTCTAGCTAGAGCTCTATCTTGAACCTCTTATGCAGACATTATTTACATTTTTTACAGAACAGTCCTTTTGTACACAAAAGACTTGGATCCTTCGAGGCCTGTGACATTTGTAGCAAATTCTGATTATAATACAGATCTTGTGGTATGTATACAGATACTGTCATACCTATTTATATCATTTATATCTCTTACAGGCAAACTCTACAACTCACAAAATCTCTGGATCCTACTCGACCTGTTACTTTTGTTGCCAACTCAACATATGAAACTGAACTTGTGGTCTGTATTTGGTTCTTGACCATTGTTATCCGTTTTAAAAATGGCATATACTTTTACTTTTCCAGGAGAGAGCGAGAGAGAGAGAGAGACAGAGACAGACAGACAGACAGAGAGAGAGACAGACAGAGACAGAAAGAGAGAGAGAGAGAGAAAGAGACAGACAGACAGACAGAGAGAGAGAGACAGAAAGAGAGAGAGAGACAGAGAGAGAGACAGACAGAGGCCAAGACAGGGAGAGACAGAGACAGAGAGAGAGAGAGAGACAGAGACAGACAGAGAGACAGACAGACAGAGAGAGAGACAGAGAAGACAGAGAGAATGAAAATTTATGGTTTTCCAGTATTACTGGATATTTTGTTCCGCAGGTGAAGGTTGCAGGTGTCCACAATATTAGCTCTAGCTTTTGTTGTCAATATGCTTGGCACAGTAACTGATGTCCAGAATATTAGCTTCACCTTTGCTTGTCACTGGGGACTATTTTTTGTACATTACAGGCATAGTATGTAGATGTACTGTGTATAAACCAGTACTATGCTTGGTAAAGTGACTGTTGTATGTTGCAGATGTCCAGTGTACTGATATTGGCCTCAACTTTGCTTGTCATTCGGCACTTTTTTTTGTAGCGACTATTTTTTGTATATTACAGGCGCAGTATGTAGATGTATTGTGTATAAACCGGTACTATGCTTGGTACAGTGACTGTTCACACACAGAGCTCATACAGTTACAGTTAAACAATGACCTACATAACTGGCATCAAAAGTTTAACAAACCAATTATAATGGCAGAATATGGTGCTGACACAATAGCCGGGTTCCATCAGGTATATATTGACATTTACATGTGTGTTTTAGTAAATCAGGTATAACCACATCAGATCCATGCAAGTATTACAGTTATTTACCCGTGTGTTTAGGTACACCAGGCAGGTTTAACTAATTATCTAAATGATGGTCCAATCTAATCAGGTATTACAGATATTTACTTGTGTGTTCAGGTACATCAGGTGTACTAAATATCTACATGTATGTTAAGATATACCTGTAATTTAATCAAGTATTACATATATTTTCCTGTGTGTTGAAGTACAGTAGGTGTAGCTAATTATCTACATGTATGTTCAAATCAAATCTAATCAGGTATTACAGATATCTACTGGTGATTTCAGGTATGGCAGGTATTACTAATTATCTTCATGCTTGTTCACGTGAAATCTAATCAGGTATTAAAGATATCTACTTATGTGTACAGGTAATGTATACAGGTGTAAAAAGGATATCTACATGTATATTTGAGTAAATCTAGAACTTGTTCAGCTTTAACATGGATATATCCATGTCTGAGTAGATAAAATATGGCTGATAGCTCTTTATATTTAATGCTATCCAAGATCACTTGACTGGATCTTTTATACTTGCTTATCTAAGTTCACATCACTGGATCCTTCACACATGCTATCTAAGTTCACATCACTGGATCCTTCACGTATGCTATCTAAGTTCACATCACTGGATCCTTCACACATGCTATCTAAGTTCACATCACTGGATCCTTCACACATGCTATCAAGTTCACATCACTGGATCCTTCACACATGCTATCTAAGTTCACATGACATGGATCTTTTATACTTGCATATCTAAGTTCACATGACTGGATCTTTCACACCTGCTATCTACGTTCACATGACTGGATCTTTCACACATGTAGTTTTGCATAATTGTACATTTTTTTCAGGACCCTTCATTTGTGTTTACAGAAGAATTTCAGGTAGAATTCATGACAGAATACCACAAATCATTTGACAGTATGAGAGGAGAGTTTTTAGTTGGAGAAATGATCTGGAATTTTGCAGACTTCATGACAAGTCAAGGTGGGTTAAATTACTCATGTTACTTTAAACATAAAAGATGTGCCTCACAAACACTATTCCCCTGACAGCTAAGTCAATCATGGAAAATTTAAAGTCCC
This sequence comes from Atrina japonica, assembly GCA_030159075.1. Taxonomy (NCBI): domain Eukaryota; kingdom Metazoa; phylum Mollusca; class Bivalvia; order Pterioida; family Pinnidae; genus Atrina; species Atrina japonica. Next base: position 1,003,920 of record BROG01000054.1, read on the forward strand.
ATAATACTGGCAAATATTGCTGTATGCTGGCTCACAGGGGCTCAAAGTTATGCAAATGTATCCTTTATCGAACTCCTGTTTGTAAATATATGCGACCTTCACATGTAAACAAACTGATGAAATAGCCCCACATGGATTTAGTATATATGGAGAGATCTACCGGTAAATCCATGTGGGGCTATTGTGTCCTCAAATGTTAATCTTCATTTTAGAATAAGTAAATACAGTAATGTCTTGCTTTTCTGTTTTGTAGGTATAACTCGAGTTGTTGGCAACAAGAAAGGTGTATTTACACGCCAGAGACAACCAAAATTGTCTGCACATGTATTACGAGCGAGATATCATAGAATGATCAATTCTTCATATACTGACTATAATATCGCTGCAGTAAATCATTATACTGATATTATACAGAATATCCTTGTGGGATGAATTAAAGTTTTATACAAAGAAATCATGTTTTTATGAACAATAGGTACATGTATGTACAAAATTTGATTGTGATATAGAGACATTACAAGCAAATGAAAATGCAGTAAAATCTTTCTTGAGGGACTACCATTCTCGTGAGAAATCACATTTTGACAACCACTCAGTTGATAATCCTTTAAATAAATGGTAAGGGACAACCTGTTTTTAGAGACCATATTTCAAGCAACACCTGATTTTTGACAGTTCCTGATTTTTCCTGAATTTTGAAGACCAAACTCGTGACTTTGGGCCTCCCTCACAAAAAAAGACATGGTGTAAAACAAGTTACTTGCTTATTATAACTGTATGTTATAGATATCATATATATATATTTGTATACATTATGTTTTAGATGTTAGTTTGTTGTTCAACATTCAAATTGTGACATTTTTTTCTGTAGATGTCACAGCAGCCAACATTTAAATTATTGCTAAAAGTCATATTATTGGTCTAAAATTCTTAACTGAGGTGAGGAAGGTGACCATTTGTGGGTTTTTTTGGTGTCTCATTAGATTTTCTATATAACAAATTCCTGATTATCTCCTGATTTTCAGCTAAAGTCATTTGAGTGATAGATGGGTGGTCTCATAAGACAGGTTTCACCTTGCTTTCTCTTTTGGTCATCATTTGGTTTTCATTATCATACAAGAAATTATGGACTGAGAAATATTGATTCCACTATCAATATTTTGCATGTCAGGCCAAAAATAAACACAAAATGACTGGTAAAAGAGCAGAAAATGTCCTTGAAATTAGGGCCAACATAAAAGATAGTTTGCTTCTGTGCATAAAACCTATGGATATTTACAGTGAAGTATGCAACATTTATGGGGAGGGTCAAATGTCACACAGGTCTGTAGGTGGGTAGCTAAATTAAGGGCTGGACAGCAACAACTTAAAGCTGCTGCTTGCCCAGGTCATCCTGCAATAACTACATCTAAAAGTAACATCGAAAAAATCTGCGATATCCTTGAAAAAGACGCTGGATGGACAATTATCATTAGCACAAGTTTGTGGCGTCTAAAACTTAGAAAAATAAATGCAAGATGTATACCCCATTTGTTAACAGATGAACAGAAGTAAGCCTGTGTTGTAAATGCAAAAAACCTTAAATATACAAAAAAAAAAAGCACACATTATGACCAAATTTTTGGAGTCTGAGTAAGTTACGGTCCTCCCACATCTCTTTATTCACCAGACTTGGCCCCTGCGACTCTTTTCTGTTTCCCAAACTCAGATATCATCTATCTGGAAAGAGATACAATTCACGGAATGCCCTTTGATCTGCTGTTTATCAGTATCTTTATAGAGTCCCCATTGAAGAGAATGAACTGTGCTTCCAATTGAAGCAAGTTAAAATGATCAAAATATTTGTAGTATAGAAGAAGCAATGCGTGTGACATTATTTTTTTAACACCCCTCGTATATATTAAAATTAAAAGGAAATTGAAATATAATTTGTCTTCCCACCATCCCATTTCTAGAACTATTGTTTGGGATACATCTAGCATACATGTATGAATTTTTTACGATTTCCTCATCATGTGATCTTTTAATAGGTTTTGCTCACTTTGGTTTGACTACTTAAGCCCTTGCCACTAGTCCCCGGGGGTAGGGAGAGATGTATATTGTGTGTTTATGTCCTGCTTGAGTGGTCCGTATTTCCTATGACACAGAACTTGTACAATCTGAAAAAAGGTATCAAACTATACATCCTAGACTATTTACCCTCTATCAAGGCATAGAGCCGTTTCGGACAGCAGATGAAAACTTGGATCTGAAAATCTGGCACCATCATCAGGGATTGAACCAGGGACCTTCGTGTTGACAATCTGGTGCTCTATTACTGAGTTATTCTGTCCACTCAGCATGTTTTGTGTGATCCATACATCACACATCTTGTTAAATTTGGTTCACAACAAATTAAAAATAAGTTAAAATTCTAAATTTATTCCATAAATGCTGTACATGTTTTTAATTTGAACATACCAGTAGTTTGCTAAATTTACAAAGAAAATATATATCTTTCATTTATACAAATAAAGATAAAATTACACCTGAACCAGCCAGGAGATTATTTTGTAGTATTTTACATGTGTATACATTTACAAATATACTGGTACATAACACAGATTAAATTAGTTCTGGTAGCACCACCTGATAGATAACTGTATGTACATGTTTTATTTTATAAGCATAAGGAACCATTATACATGTATATTGTGGCCACTTGTAGTCTAGTGATAAGAGTGTTTGACTTGCAAGCAGGAGGTTCCAGGTTCAAATACTGGTACCTGCTCATACTAAAGACATTTAAAATGGCAGTGACTGTTCCTTTACCAAGCGCCCAGCATATGAAGTGAATTTCACAGGTCTTTCAGATAAGACTTAAAACTGAGGTCCTGTGTTACACTGAAAAACAAGTATGACACGTAAAAAACCCTCAATGCATTGGCATTAATCCATAGCACAAGTCAAAATTTGTGGCACTACACCCAAAGTTGGTGTCCGAGTAGCGCAGTGGTTAGCACTGGGTTCAGTCCTTGGATTTGACAGGGGAATACGGTATGTGAGATGGTATGATGGTCGGAAATGTGGGATTTTCTTCCCGTACTCCGGTTTCCTCCTACAGCAGGACCCTGGCATGCCAACATCAGAGCCAACAAGAGACATTGATATAAGTTGACATAACTTGTTTGTCAGTGCTTGTAAAATAAATAAAGTAAACTAAATTTAGCTGGTGTCTTACTCATATAGGTGAAAAAATCTTGTTAGGATGTAAAACATTAAAACACAATAAATCAATGTATTATGGAGTACACATGTACTTGCTTTATAAAAGATTTAACAACCAAATACAACATGTAAAAATTTCAGTTAAATCCACAGTAACAAGAATAACAGTGAATCAACCAATTTCTGATTCTACAGTATAGAAAATTGAAACATTTGCTTCTGTAAAATGCTCGACCATAATTATGAAAAACAATAACTTCAATGCATTGACCCCTTTTGCCACAGTTAGGCTCAACCAAGTCAATAAAATTATCTACTGTCACTTTTCAGGAGTGATCAAGTTACACATAAAATTATTGTACAATTTTGATTTCAAATCATACTCCTGAATCATGACAGTGGACTTTACCATTCTCTGAAATGGTTGAGACCAAATGAGACTTAAGGGGTTAATGAGATAATCAAGTTAACAGGAACACACTGATAGGCCCACACATGTATAAAATGTAATTCTGTAAAAAATACTGTAAAATTATATCACAGTTACAAATTGTTTTGACAAATGCAGGTCAAGTAAAACATTATACGTGGATAGGGAATATAACACAATAAATAAAATGCAAAGATTAAAACTTCAAGAACTCCGATAATTTCTGTAATTGATAGAATAATAGATGTACAATACATGTACATTTTAACAATGTGATTGCTACCAGTATACCTGTGGTGAAATATAATACTACTAGTATATTTTCATTCATTTGGTTACATGTATGTGCTAATTGATGAACAAGAGGCTGAGAGGGCCTTATCAGCCACCCAAGTCCCAGCCCTATCTAAAATCAGACCCAGGGGACCTTCTGATTATAGAAAAAAATTAAATGTTCAAAATTTTACCAACCGATGTGAATAAAAATAGATCACCAAAGTTACTTAGTTAACTTACACCCTTGTGTCTTTATTAGGGGTCATCTATCATGAAATCCCACTTATCCCGCAGGACAAGTAGTATTGAAATCCACTTGTCCCAATGCAAAAATCACTGTTCAAAAATCAAGTGTAACGTTTAGGGATATTATTTTGTGTTTAAAAAAGTAGTCTTTATTGAATGAATTTCCTCTTTAACAATTTCACTTGTTCTTTCGGACAAGTGAGAAGTAACATCAAATTGTTTGACCCCAAAATGGACTTGTTCCAGACAACCCTGATTATTGAGCCTTGCTTATATGGGGAATTTAAAAGACATCTAGGAATCGGTGTTCTAATACTAAGAAAGACATCTACCCTATTTTTATGAATCAGTAGTCTTGCATTTAGCATATACATTGTAAATTGTCCAATTGTACTTGTTCTACAAATTATAAGAAATCTTCCACAAGGGTGTATGTATGTTAATACTACATGTCTTCAGGGGTCATTTAGTTTTATTCGGAGGTTTTCTGTCTTTAATGCTGTCCTTAACATCTGACATTGATTTGGTATCAGCTGGCGGATATTCTGGAAAATGACTAACATTGCTCCGCATATCTTTCTTGTATATTTGGAGTTTTTCACCAACCAAGGAATGAAAGCCTGACTGAAACGGTTTGGAAGAAATCTCTTTAGGTATTTCAGAGCTGAAAAGTCCATGATTTAAAATAAACCACAAATAAACAACAGCTGATGGGTTTAAGTTTGGAAATACGTGTCTCCCATGTACATTAACATAATCATTGACAAATAAACTTGTTGAAAATGTACTTTTCAAGAGAATATCTTTTTCACAGTCATATAAAAATAGACCAAATGATGTCTTCTCCATTATAATCCCAGGGGTAAGGTAGTGCTGCCTCTTCATAAGGCGTCTTTGTAAAAATGAAAACGTAATAGTTTGTGCTACGATTTCATTCAATATTTGTATTTTCTGATCATGTTGAGGATCTGTGCTTTCTTCCTCTAGATCGTACACGCTTGGGTCACATAGTAAAACCTCCCACACTGTGTCCTGTACAACATCCTCTTTCTTGTCCAGTATGATGGACGATGGACAGAATTTTATCACACTTTGTCCGTGATGACAACCATCAACTATTACATCCAGGTTACCGTGCCATACCAAAGGATTACCTGTAAAATTGACCAAAAACAAAATAAATAGGTGAATTTTACTTTAAGATCATGTAAATGATTCATTCGCTTGAGAAATGAAATTTTCTTGAAATATTGGGGTATAAACAGCTGGTTGGACTGTTATTATTAGTAGACAAACCACTTGCGGTGGTCTAGCAGTAGAGTGTTTGAATCGCAAGCAGAAGGTGCCAGGTTCGATTCCAGACCAGGTCATACCAAAGACTTTAAAAATGCTTGTGACTGTTCCTTTGCCAAGCACTCTGCATACAAAGTGAAAGTCACTAGTCTTTCAGATTGTACGGAAAAATGAAATAACGTGTCGCGGAAGGCGTGGCATGTAAAAGAACCCTCATTGCAGTGGCGTCGGTCCATAGCACAGGTCAAAATTTGAAGCACTTCACCTAAAGCATGCGACATCTCGGTATAAGTGAAAAATTCTTGATGTGATACAACAATAAAAAAACAAACAAACAAAATCTGTAGACAATAATATTAGTTATATAGTGTTTTTTCATGGACCCAATATATTTCTGTATCACCCCTGTAAAACACTTTATAATGAATTTATCTCACCGATGGCCTGCCTTTTTGTTGCTTCTTAAAGTATTTTTTAAATGCAGCTCTGTTTTAACCTTAGTTATTTCTTCTCCGCTGCGTGAAGCAAACCTGTCCGTCATGTTTGTTTACATCTCTGGTCTGCGAATAGTGACATCACCAGTGAGGGTGATATCAAAACTAATATCATGTGGATAGGTAACCTGATACATGTACAAGAATATGTCGCATCTTTCTAAACCAATCAAATTCCGAGTATTTTGCCAGAGGTGGGATACTTGTTGTTATTACTGTTAGCAGACAAAAATAATGCCTAGCATATACATTTACATGTACACAACATGAAACACCACATGTGTAAAATGGAGATTACTGGATTAGCTGCAGAGCACATACAACTTAACTACAAATTGATGATCAAGAAATGTTCTACAATTCTTACAGTATCTACTTCCATTGTTCAACCTGAAAATTCTTTATCTTTAAGACGATTTACCTGAGCCAGTTGCACCATAAGTTGATTTGGTGCCACAGGAACAACATCCATTTCTAGTTTGTCGAGAGCTTTGATCAATGATATATTTTTTCGTTGGTACGAGCCATTTTAGTAGATGTTCTACTAAACACACTATAGTCTCAGCTTCTGCATCATCTGAACAGTAATACTGCTGGGCATAATGGACATCTTTTATAATTTTCTCATGTTCCGCTTAAAGTAAAATTCAGATATTTGATAATGATGTTTTAAAAATATAATTCTTAAAAGCTAAATGTAATATGATTTATAAAATATACAAATACATGAATTCAAGTATTTTTGGCATCAATTAGGTAATATTGCCTCCGAGTAATTTCGGCCATTGGACTAGTAACTGTTATTTAACTTTTATATCAGGCAGATGAACAGGTACATGTAATATCAGCGCTAATATTGATTAAGATATATCAATTAATATATCACGAGGAATTTTAATTTCTAAAAAATCTTAACATGAGTTTTTGGAAACACTGAAAATACTTATTTACAATTGCTGAAATCATTCAGCGCCAGATTTACTTGACAGATGCTGATATATATGTAACCTAGGCCTGAAGCTTCACTGTAGGCCTAATGTACATGAACATAACAAATAATTGCAAGATTTTCACATAAATTTTTTGTTGTTTTTCATCTTGCCAGGAATTTTTCACATGTATAGAGACATTGCCAGATGTAGGTGAAGTGTAACAAATCCTGACCTGTGCCATAGATGTCAGTACAATAGTGGTTTTACTGTCAGACCTTGTAGGATACCAAAGCTGGTTTTAAATCTCTACCAAAACACCTGTGACAATCACTTCTTATGCCAGTAGATATAGAACAGTCAGAATTACCAAAAACTCAAATCTCTCATTTCCTTTATAATTTGTTTCTAAATTGAATGTTACAATAAATAGCTACTTTCATAATTATCTAGTTATCTAAATCAAACGCCCATTCAAAATCACTTTATCCATCTTCATTGTTACAAAGACATTGCTTATCATCACTGATCAGAGTTCAACAGCAGATCGAGGACTTGATCAGCTGTTAACACAGTTGAGTGCCTTTTACTCATAATGTTTAACCAAGTTATGTTTTTAGAATGCTCTACTGTTTCACTAAAGCATATTTGTTATTTATCAAATACAAGATTTTACAGGAGCCAACTAGAACTATATAGAAAATTCTAAATAATGGAATGACCTCTAGGCTGGAAAATGGCCACCAGGGTATACAGAAGTTTCTGGCATTCCGACTTTTTCCAGACAATCATGTATATTGTTGTAATACATCAGTCATCGTTGACAATCATACATGTGGTTACCTATAAATTGCGACTTAAAAACAAAGCAAGGTAGAGAGAGATCATCGGGGTGTGAGAGTCAGTACAAAAACACAAATAAAGAAGATCTTGACCAGAAACTTTCGTTGGTGTTTCACTGCAAAATTTAATCCATAATTATACAAAAGTCATGTTACAAAATACATTTAAAATAATTACTTAAACATTTGTATCTTGCTCCGGTCATTGTGGTGTGTTTCTGTCTGCTTCAATAATTTTCGCTCTTACCAAATGAGCTATCCGGGCAGATACCCTCTGCACCACTACACTCTTCAAGCGTGTAGCAGTGCAGAGCATATTGACCCAAATTGCTCGATGGTAAGAGCGTAATGTTAGGAAGGTCCTTGGTTCGATTCCCGGTCTGACCACACAATTTCCTCACCTACTACATTTGGTGCCCAACTAAATAACTCATGATGATGTGTGTTAAGAGTCTCGTTGATTTCTAGATCTGGGGTTAGAAATCTTGTTAAGGGGGGAAGATTGTAGTGGTGCAGAGGGTATACCTGGATAGCTCAGATGGTAAGAGCATCTTGCTAGTGTTATAAGGTCCTTGGTTCAATTCCCAGTCTGGCCACACATTTTTCCTCGCCTGCTACAGAACTCTTAGTCTTAAATGTTAGAAAATGGTGTCTCTAGGATACTACAAGCTACATGTAGTTACAGCTGCAGCGCAGAAGGTATTTTACTATTTTTATTTTACTGTCCCCTTCAGCAGAAACATCAAAATACTGTGTAGTTGTTTAATTTCTCAGGGAGAAAACTTTGCATTATTCTGAGAGGAACTATTCACTGGTATTAAATTTTGCACAAGATACTTGTATCTTTCTGATACTTCGTAAGTGTAACCTGTTATATTCACAGGTATTTAATTTCACAGAATTTTCGATGATCATGAATATAGCAAAATTAAATCCCCTGCAAATAAAAGCAACTATACAGTAGTATAATACCTTAATTCTTCGTTGCTGCTGTAACTACAAGCTAAATTAGTTAAAGATTTAATGTTCATTTTTATCTCTGAATTTATTATGGCCTGACAATACAAATCTTAAAACATAATTAATATATTTATTTTTGTTTCGTTTATTTTGCGCTTTTACAGGTAAATCTATGCCAACTGTGCTCACCTATATTGTCAAAATAATTTATCAGTGAAACCACGGCTTGTTTTTCGTCTCCTGACAGAGCTCCAATACCTCGTTTGACAAATTTATTTGCTACATCTACACCGTTCCTAAATACATCTTCAAATTCACAAAATGCCCTAATGCCCTGTTGGACTATTACATTTTCAGCTTCACTAAACAATCCACCTTGCATTCCATTAGTATACACGAACTGAATGTTACATAACTGGTGATTTGAGCACTCTTCAAGTGCTGTTTTCACGTGATGTTTGACATTTTCAGTTGTTAATGTCGATTGTTTTAAAATACTTTGGTGACGAGGAACAATTCTACTGAGCTTTGCCAAATCTGCTACCCGAAAACGTACAGGTACCATAATACAAATCTGACAACCAAAACATCAACACCGGAAGCTGCTGTTTAATAGTAAAAGCTAAACTCCTCTTCGGGGAGAAAATATTCCGGATATTGAAAACGAAAGCATACGTATAGGTTTTTGACGAAAGTAAAGAAAGGTGTGACAAACGGGCTATGTACATGCACTGTATGTCTATATTTTATGAGGTGTTATAGGAAATAATGACAAATAAAAACCAAACATTGCAATTTTAATCATTTAATGATTTTCATTCATACAAAAATATTGTAAGTGATGCAAATTACAAATGATGAATAGACAATGATAGATATATAGATCTTACAGAGTTACATTTTAAAATACCAAAAACAATTATGGGATAAGATCTCAACCAAACTAATCAAAAAAATCCACCATTAAAAACTAAAACACTGACCTATTTTTCTCCGACCATCAAAAACTAAAACACTGACCCAGTTTTCTCCCACCATTAAAATCTTAAAACACAATCTCGGTTATCTTCCACTATCAAAAACCTCTAATATTGAATCACTAAAATATTTGGATGTAAAACAGAGGTAAAACAAAGGGAATAAAAGGAACATATCTTCACTAGTGCTTCCCCATAATTAAATAACTGCTTTTAATAATGTCTCGTTACCCTCGGATTACTTGCCATGTAAGCTAAACTGTATAAAAACTGGCCGCCATCATATATTTCTGAAAGATTTTTTAGTATGGTGTGAAACACTATTAAAAAAAATGATAAAGCAAGATTGAAAATAAAACTTTTACAAATATAAATCACTTCAGTCAACTGAATATAACAAGTATAAGCACATGCACTCATTTTCCTTCTCCCATTCTGTTGCAAGAGATGACTATGCAAATGTATTTACAGATTACAGCGACCTTAAGGTGTTACTGGCGCATCTGAGGATGCTATTCAACTTCAGCCAATCCTGAAATCTGATTAGATTAGCAGGTCAAGTTAGGAATAATTTCACTTGTCAATCTTGTCATAAACCTGTGTCTCAGGTTATGACCTTTAACCATCTCGTTCAAATTTGATGTGGAATAACTTAATATGTTGCTGCCTAAATCTGTCATAATACATTGTAAAATGCTAAACATATTTTACCTTATCTTATTGTCATTTTAGTAATAAAAAAAAAAACAAGTTGTGTTTGTGAAACACAAATGCCCCCAGTCCCAAATTTTTGCAATGTCCTACATTTTTACCTTCCCTCACCCCAGGGGCATGTGATGTAAGTAAAGTGTGAGCAAGCCTTAGATGAACTTAGAGTCCAAGTTTGGTTACTGTATCACAATCCAAACTTGAAATATTGATCTTTATATGTAAGTGGGACGGAATTGCGGACAGACAGACAAACAATCCAAACATTATATGCCCCCTGCAGACCTTTCAGGCTGGGGCATAAAAATAAAAATGGAACAGTGGAACCTGCCTTGAGAGACCAATCTCATGAAACACCACCTGTTTTTAAAGACCACATTTTTTAGTGGCAAAGGGTTGGTCTTTCAAGACTGGTTTCACTGCACTTCAAATCTGGGCTTCACATGAGATTAAGATTAAAAATAATGCTGGTTGATAATATCTAACAGCGTCTTTAAAGTTTATATATGGCAAGAATACATAAAATGATGTGGCAATGACCTATTAACCTAATTAATGTCATTTGTAATTAATATATAATTGCTATATTAGCCATTTCTTATCAGCAGGTAGCTCTGAAGTACAAATGTATATTTTCTAATCTTGTGTATTGAATGTATACATGATGTAAGATAAAATTCTGTCCCACCTTTTAGCACTTGTGCTCTTTCTCTCTCTTTCACACACAGTTTACTCACTTCCCTATACATACACACACACACACACTTAAAAAAGAAAATATGAAACAAAACCAAACAGAATACAGTGAAACCTGTTGTGAGACCACATTCTAAGAACCACTAAGTTGAATAATTCTTCAAATAAAACCTCCTTTAAGGGACCACCTGTCTTGAGAGACTACATTTAATTGGCAGATGGAATGGTTTCCCATTTAAATAAACAATGGAAAGGGGAAAAGATGATTTCAGGGAAAACTGAATTTGACATTTGTGATAACAACAAACAATGGAGACATGAAAATATGTAATCTTTAATCTCCATAAAATCTAATATACATTAACATTGATAAATTTTCATTTGAAAATGTTGACAACAAATGGGTTTAGGTTGAATGCCCTGTCATATACAAAAGATGTCTGCAGACCACCAATATGGAACATACTATCAGTACTGATAATGTACATGTACATATGCCAAGTAACCTGAATTGCTGTTACTCGGTACTTATAAAAGCCAATCAAAATACAATGTACTTAACACCACTTTTACTTTTTTTATCATTTTAGTATGAATTTATAAAAGTTGAGTAACTAGCTACCAGTTTTACATATGTAACAGGTTCATGTCCTTCAATCAACATTTGTATTCCTGCTGGGGTGATGATGATTATAGGTGGATAAAGACACAGATTAAACTTTGACAAAATATATCCAGATTACCTGCAATGCTCCCTGTACTTACTGTTGTGTCCCAGTAGGTTGGAGCATAATCGATAGCAGCAATGCTCCCTGTACCTACTGTTGTGTCCCAGTAGGTTGGAGCGTAATCGATAGCAGCAATGCTCCCTATACTTACTGTTGTGTCCCAGTAGGTTGGAGCGTAATTGATAGCAGCAAGAGTTATTTTGTCATGATTCTGGTTACATTTGATGATCCAAAGGATATTGTTCCAAACCGACAACTCTTTGACAAAATATTTATGAAAAACCACTTTCCAGATTAATTTTCTGATTAAACCCTAATTTGACCAGTTTCTTTCATTGTAATTATTCTGTGAAATAATCTATGATGAGTGACTACAAAAAACATAAGTTCTCCCTTTTTCTTCCAGTTACACCTATGCAAATTTGTTTCATTACTTTAAGTTAAGAATAATAATGTTATCAAAATCACAGGACAACAGTGATGACACAACAGAATTTTCCAGCCATATGTAGCAAAATGGATGGAAATTTCTGTTGTGTCATGACATTGGACCAATCTGTCAACCTGACTAGACCTATTATAATGCAGTTTTCTTACTACCTGTTCTTGATAAATCATCATCACCACTGAAAAACTAGCACTCCTGTTAAAATGTTAATCATACAAAAAATCAAAAGCACCTCATTAAAGTCCTCAAAATCAACTACTGAGATCTTCATGGTCAATGAAATGAGAATAAGCACTTAATTACAATATAACATCAAACACATAATATCATTATCTAGACTATTGGAAAACTTGGATTCTATGATATTACCGTACATATCACACACCCGGCTATCACAAACCTGGATCCCAGATCCCCACTGGATCACATAAAAAACATGACTCCTAAATCCCTACTGGATCATATCACATACTTAGATCCTAGATCCCCACAGCATCACATCACATACCTGGATCCTAGATCTCTACTGGATCACATCACAAACCCGGCTCCTAAATCCCCACTGCATCACATCACAAACCTGGGTCCTTGATCCCTACTGGGTAAGCATCAGGGCTGTATGTCTCTCAAACAAAATCTCAATTATCAGGGGAGGTAATTACCACAATTTATAACAGGAGATTTACATTAAACACACATCATTAAATACATATAGCTGCACCTTCAATTGAGATACAAACATTTTGTTTAGAAAATAATTTACAACTTTATCATGAGTGATCTAGTGAAGTTTGAACATGTATTTTTCTATGGACAATTTTAGAAATCATGACATACATAAATCAACACTCCCTACACAAAATGAAGTCCAAAACATGTACTTTAACATACCATAATTATAATCTTTCCCAAATACACACTATGTCAAAATATAACTTCACAATGTGTGGTGTACCATACATGATAAGTGATGAGGGCTCAACCTGGACTGAGAAAACCATGATCCAAAAAATCAGCCAACAAAGATTTTTTTAGCCAATTGAAATTTGATAGGCAGGTCAAGGTCAATGGATATTCATACCAAAAATGTTTTTTAATCTTACGCAACATGGTGACAAGTGCAAAGTATATACAGTGGAATCTTGCCTAAAGATCACCTTGCTTAGGAGACCAACTCACCTAAAGATCACCTTGCTTAGGAGACCAACTTGTCTAAAGACCACCTCCCTTAGGAGACCAACTCACCTAAAGATCACCTTGCTTAGGAGACCAACTGACCTAAAGACCACCTCACTTAGGAGACCAACTCACCTAAAGATCACCTTGCTTAGGAGACCAACTCACCTAAAGATCACCTTGCTTAGGAGACCAACTCACCTAAAGATCACCTTGCTTAGGAGACCAACTTGTCTAAAGACCACCTCCCTTAGGAGACCAACTCGCCTAAAGATCACCTTGCTTAGGAGACCAACTTGCCTAAAGATCACCTTGCTTAGGAGACCAACTTGCCTAAAGATCACCTTGCTTAGGAGACCAACTTGCCTAAAGATCACCTTGCTTAGGAGACCAACTTGCATTTCAGACCATACATTTACAGTATCTTGATAAATATTTCTAATAAGTAGAGAACCTCAGTCAAGAGACCAACTCACTAATCAGACCACTTTAAGTCAGTCAATTAGATGGTCTTAATAGCAAGGTTACACTATAACCGTTTGGAAAACTATCTGAAGGTCTGGATGTTTACTTGATCTGTGGGAATGCTATATTTTTCTATTTTGAATGAGAGTGAGATATATACAATGCAAACACCAGACCTAGGACCAAAATTACTAGCCAGAAAATTAGCCAATTATAATTATTAGCCAATCTTGAAAAAGAAATTAGTCAATGGTTATATCTGTTATGACTGGGTGAGCTCTGTAAGTACATTCTGTATATTAAAAAGTCTAACTGTATTCCACCAATCAAAATCAAGCTTTAACTGGGTCAATACAATACTTTGACAGATTACCAAAAGAGAAAGTTTGTTGATCAATGGTTGACGTCACAATGAATGATGAAAACAACAATTTCATTTAACAAGATAAAATTCTGGGTTAGTAATGTGTTTTATCATAATATCAGTACATTTCAATTCTCTACAAACACCAATTCAAGTATAATAAAACTTGCACTAAAGGCCACCTCTGTATAAAGGGCACCTTCCCATAAAAATAAAACTTCTGTTAACTGTTTAGAATAAACTTCTTCATGAAGGCCATCTGTCAGTAACAGCCACTTTTGCTTGTTCCCTTGAGTGGCCTGTACAGACATGTTTGACTGTCACCACGGTTACTTATTCTATAAACAAACATGGAATGTATGAAGAAGATTAAAATGTTAACAATAAGAATCATATCTAAAATTCAGAAACATTTTAAAATCCACATAAAAAATCAGAACATGGTTTTCAATGATTAATCTATCAAATTGTTACAAAAATGTCAATCAGATGTGGAAACCTCTCAACAGAGACAGTAAAACTGGGAAATACACAAAGTCTGACAAAGTGTATGAAATAGAATAAATCACAGGAGGAGAGTTATATCTAAATACACGAACAATTTAGTGTTGTTTATGTGGAAAGTGATGATACCGAATGCCGTCAATGTCAATATTACGAAGCCAGAAGATTTTGCTCAACTTTCTGTTGAAGTGTACATTGTATTCTAACAAAAATGAACGAAATGGAACAACTCAAAAAAGGTTCATTTGACTGAAAAACTAGATTCTTTACTATATGATGAGTGAATTTACCAATATAAAATCATCAGCTGAAAATATTTTACGATTTTAGTGCGGATAGTATGTTTGTGTAACAGCTGAATATACAAAATAGAGATTTTTATTTAACATATTTATTTACAGTAAAACTTCAATGGGCTGACGTTCAAGAGTTTGAAACATCGAAACTTCGACTCATGAATGGTAACCGATTCAGCTGAACCAAATCAAACGTTTTTTAGTTTCAGAGGTTCTATAAAGTGTATATCATGGTATATGACTACCCTGAAACCATTCAAAACATATACGGTCATTATAATTACAATGAAATTTGTATATAAAGACCTAAACATATACGGTCATTATAATTACAATGAAATTTGTATATAAAGACCTAAACATATACGGTCATTATAATTACAATGAAATTTGTATATAAAGACCTAAACATATACGGTCATTATAATGACAATGAAATTTGTATATAAAGACCTAAACATATACGGTCATTATAATGACAATGAAATTTGTATATAAAGACGGTCATTATAATTACAATAAATTTGTATATATAAACGGTCGGTCATTATAATGACAATGAAATTTGTATATAAAGACCTAAACATATACGGTCATTATAATTACAATGAAATTTGTATATAAAGACCTAAACATATACGGTCATTATAATTACAATGAAATTTGTATATAAAGACCTAAACATATACGGTCATTATAATTACAATGAAATTTGTATATAAAGACCTAAACATATACGGTCATTATAATTACAATGAAATTTGTATATAAAGACCTAAACATATACGGAAATCATACGGTATAAATTACAATGAAATTTGTATATAAAGACCTAAACATATACGGTCATTATAATTACAATGAAATTTGTATATAAAGACCCTCTTATGGACACAACAAAACAAGTCTTTATAGGGATGTGGTCTTTGTATAGAAGTTGATTTCTACAGAAAACATATACCCATTATGGACAGCAAA
Organism: Atrina japonica; assembly: GCA_030159075.1. NCBI lineage: Eukaryota > Metazoa > Mollusca > Bivalvia > Pterioida > Pinnidae > Atrina > Atrina japonica. Next base: position 1,019,937 of record BROG01000054.1, read on the forward strand.
AAACATGACCAGGTGGTCGATAAAGGACAATGTTTTTTGTATATAAAAGCTAAATTTAACTTAATTTTCATGAAATTAAAGCATGAGTGTCTATAAGAAAAATTACCATGGGATGATTTCGTACACATGTAAATTTTGACTCCAAATTACTTGTAGGAATTTTCATTGTAATTATAGAAATGGGCCTAAACATTTATTTGAAACATTGAGAAATTTTAATTATAAAAGTTTGAATAATAAAATGTTTATACATAGTGTTAAATTACAAAATTATTCGGGACTTCGCCAATAGTTTTTAACATAAAAAAGATTTACTCAATGAAGTTCGACTCATTGTAGTTCTACTGTATTCTTATTCAAGTGCAATATAAGATGTAGAGATTTTATATAAGTCATATGGTGCTTAAATATGTTGTGTACACACCAAAGTGCTTAAGTATGTTGTGTACACACCAAAGTGCTTAAGTACATGTATGTTGTGTACACACCAAAGTGCTTCAGTATGTTGTGTACACACCAAAGTGCTTAAGTATTTTGTGTACACACCATAGTGCTTAAGTATGTTGTGTACACACCAAAGTCTACTGTGTATGTTATAAGTAATGCAGTACAGGCAGGGGTCACTTAAGTACAGCCATATATAGGAAGTATTGGAGTCAAAATATATAGTGTAAACAGCAATGCAGTACTGGCCAAGAGTTACTTTAGTACAGTCATATATAGAATGTACTGGAGTCAAAACATATAACTAGATTTAAATTGATTTGCTCCAAAATATTTGACTTTTCTGTAAAAGTTAAATTCTTGAGTTGAACTATATTTTCTATTGCAAATGCAACCTCTTCACTGGTTACAGGGTAGCCCTCAAAGTAAACCCATAATAGGTTGTTATTACCAGAAATAGAACTGTAATGAAGTCTACAATGTATACAAAGGCCTACATCAGAGTCAGTTATGTGTAAAATTAAAATGGTGGTGTGTTAAGTCAAATTTTTTATGTATCCATACATCTGTCCCTGTTTACAAATGCAAGGAGTTTATTTTGTCTTAGGGGGTGATGGGTAATTACTTGAATGGTAAAAGCTGACTTTACATTTTTTAATGATGATTTTCAAAAATATACATAGAAAAAATACCTGAAAATCATTTCTCCCCAGCTATCAAAATGGAATCTTCCAGACAATGTTAGAGATCAGTCTGTATGGCACATGTTCATAATGATGTAAGAAAATCTTGCACAAATTAAATAATGGCTGATAAAAGTATCAACAAGTGACATACTGAAATTACAATAACTTACAAAAATACTGCTTAATTGTCATTAAATCAAAGTTAATAAATTTTAAAATAACTTGTCATATAAAAAGTTATGTTCAAACATGGTAAAAATAAATCTGACATATTCTGGTTTATGGGTAAACTAATTTATACAAACTTTTTTTCCAACTATACAAAATCATGGAGACATGAATCCAAAGATCAGATGAACCAGAAGAACATGCAGGTTTATGTACTGAATACCTGGAAATTTTTGCCCCTGTTTATTTTCGCCCTTGTTTATTTTTGCCCTTTTACAACAGGAAACATTCAATTACCCCATCTTAAATTTGCCCTAAATCACCATAGTCTCATAGATGGCATGTATGTCTATACCTCACTCAGTTGGCTTGAATATTTCACAATTTGACTAATAATCTTAGATCAACAACCCAGGTGTATAATAAATCTTTAATTTTGAGTGACATAGTAAAAACTTGTTCCTACTTCCAGTACCTCTCAAGGGCTGAAACCTTACCCTGGGAACTTAAATAAAACATCTTGGTGACCAAACATTTCTCTTTACCCCTAGATTTAGTCTCATACATTAAGGGGCTGATGAACCAGAGAATATTATTATTATGGAAAGTTTTAAAAAGAGGATGAAGACTTAAGAACACATTTGAATAAAATCTTTCAAATAAGAATAAATTTAAAATTAAATAAATAAAGTAAGTCAGATATATGTCCTTGTTACCGTAATAGAAGTCTAAATTTATGTTACCAAATTTTTTTATCAATATGGAGCAAAAAAACCGTCACATAAAAAATCTTGGAAGAGATAAAAAAAAACTTAACATAGTAAACAGGGTGAAAATTTCCAGGTAAACAGTAATCATTATCTTAAGTAGGTCAAGCAGATGACAGACTCGTGCTACTTAGAAAAGACCTTCTTAACGTAATTAATCTCAACAGGTAAAGTTGATCAAGGTGATTACAGGAGAATATAAAGAGCTGTTGACACACACCTGAAGAACAATTAAAACGTTTTGCAGTGACAGACATTTCTGACGCATTTGCAGCACTAAAATATACAGCTTAAAATGATAAAATGATTTACAACAAATATCTTTAAACCTCTGTTACACAACTTGGAAAATATTTATAAAAATAAAACCAATTTGTTCTCTTTTCTTTGTGAAAAGTTTTTTAGCAGCCCTTTCACATTGTTTGATTGCCAACATCTCTACCTGATTACCCTTAATTTGGATTTGGTGTATTCCTCTTGTTCGTTGTAAGAATAATTGCACACACTGTATTATATATCACTTTTGGACATACAACAGACATCGAGTAGGTAAATTCAGTAAATGCTTAGCTGGTCTTACAAGTTAACAAACTTCACCAGATGACATCATTTCACGTGGTGTCTATTCTGATCATTCGCAATTTATAATTGTCTGCAAGTACACACGCTGCCTCATTTGATCCACCACAATAATGTGATGATGAAAATACGGTGAGTAATTTCCCTTGTTGATGAACCTGTTAAATATATAAATATATATCTCAACTACACTTAATCCAAAGTATTTTATCCTAGTTTATAGGATATTTGACAATATCTGAAGAATAACACTTTTATTTTAACACTTTTAAGAGAAATGAGAATAAAGCATTACATATTTACTTCTCATAAGACAATTAAAAGGAGCCGGCCTGGCTCAGTCTGTAGCGTGCTCGACTCTGGATCGTGAGGTCGTGAGTTTGAGTCCCGCCGGCGACATGTTGGTTTCCAGTCTTTCGGATGAGGTCCCGTGTCACAGTAGGTGTCGGCACGTTAAAGAACCCTCACTGCTCAATGGCCGTAAGTGCCGAGCATAGGCCAAAATTTGAAGCCCTTCACCGGCATTTGGTGATGTCGCCATATGAGTGAAATATTCTTGATTGGGACGTTAAACAACAATAAACAAACAAACAATTAAAAGTAGTCATAAAATTTTAAAATACTATGACTGGTGAGTGAAATTAACAGAGTTTACATTGATTTTAATTTGATCCTACAGTATACACAGCATATAGTTTATACTACAGTAAATTTATCTAAACTATCAATACTCTTAATAAATAAGTATGGATAGAAGTAAGTTAACTACTTGTTAGTAGTGTGACCTAGATTAAGTATCATATTTCTGGAGATGTAGTCATAACCCAACTCCTTTTCACCTGTGACCTAGTTTTAGCTATCAGAATTGGGCTTTTTTCTATAGATTCCACGGGGTCGAAATTTGGCCCTATTCCAAATGCAAAATGCGTGTTTTTTTCCAAATTTGATGAAAAAATTCCAAATTGGTGTACAGACTGTGACCGTAATGAAAAATAAATTATTTCTGGGAGAAATTCATTGAAAACAGAGATTCCATTGCATGTGGATTTACATGTATTCTAACTATTTTTCCTAATTTGACACAAATTCACATTAAATTTCCCAACTATGTCGCCAATGGCATTTTCCCAAAATTGGCAGAAAAAGGCCTGAGAGTTCAGTAAGTGTGGTAGTTATGGTAGCTAGTCCTAACCATTTTGAGTCTAGTTTAACGAGGAAGGAACATATTCTTTATGGAGTGCTAAACACTTGATGATTGTAGACCTATGAAGTCCGACAATACATAGGGACTGTATATGAGATGATTAGAATTATTCTGACTTTATACAACATAATGTTCAACAAATATCTATTTATGTACAATAAATGTAAGTGTCGTACCTGAAACCCTGCTTCCTGTACTTCATGTGCACGAATAACATGGGATAATCCGTTTCTCTCTAAGAAAGCTATCAGTGCATCACAGCTAAAGAAGTATGCCGTTCCTCTCCGTGTGTTGTAGATAAAACCTTTGTGTTCCTTTAATTCCTTCAGGTTCTCTGGTGTTATTAAATCCATACTAAATCAGAAAACAAGATAAAAATTCATACTAAATCAGAAAACAAGACAAATATTCATACTAAAACAGAGAGACAAATATCCATACTAAATCAGAAAAGGAGACAAAAAGCCATGCTAAATCAGAAAACAAAACAAAAATCCACACTAAATCAGAAAACAAGATAAATATCCACACTAAATCAGAAAACAAAAAAAAATAAAACAGACCACTATCAATTTCTGATGCTATTTTTTGTTTACTGGTGGTCAGTGTATATACACTGGAATCTCATTATGTCAAAATCGGATGAGTCGAAATGCACGATATGCCAAAGTTGAATGGCCGGTCCAAATTTTTATGGATAGCAAAAATATGTTAATTAGAATTTCAGTTATTTTGAATTCCAGGTATCTCAAAGTAATAGGAGCGGCCTGGTGAATTATGAGATAACGAGGTTTGACTGTAATTGTTTTTTTTTACAGATATGATCAGCTGTACACATGCAGTCTGAAAGTATTAATTATCATTACTTTTAGATCCATCAAGTGAATTTTGAGCAATTATAAGAATTTAGCTAAACCCTTCACCAGATAGACAGGCAGACTGGTAGGTGAAAAAACCAAAAATAAATACCTATGCTAGGGTATAAACTGATGCAGGTGAAATGAGGGCTCTTTATCATACCGTATACCTAGAAATTTTCGGAATTTTCGTCCTTAGATTACAGCGTAAATTGGAAATAGAAGTGAAAATTTCAATTCAAGATTGGATGAACATTTTTTCTGTCGTAAAAGGGCAAAAATGACCACTGGCTAAATTTTGAAGGTATACAGTACCTCTATGACTCTGGACCAAACTTCTGAGATCCAATTATTACATGTATTATGCGGAATACTATGCAAGTAAATAGAAGTTGTAAAAGTATTTATTTCTAAGTCTGTTCTGTGTGTTTTATTGGTGTTTTACACTACACAAGTTATATGGCAGCAGCCAGTTTTTAATGAAGAAAAAAACCTGGTTACGATGTTCCCGGAAAAACACCACCAGCCCTCCGCAAGTACATAATAACACCTTAGATTCCAGCAGGGCTTGAACCTAAACTGACAAAAGGTAAGAAACCTCATGATTAATAGCCCTATGCTCTAACAACTCTGCCACAGAGGCCCCATCTCTAAGTCTGAAGTTTGTCATATTTTCATGAGTAAAACAAGCCACAATTTTTAAAATCAGCATATTTCATACATTCAAAAGCAATTCTACTGCAATATTTTGAACACAGCTGAATTATTGAATCTTTTTAAATGATTCAGGATCATGTGACTGATTTGTGGAAAATTGGTTGAAGCTCAGGAGTCAGAAATATAGACTTGGCCCTTAATAGTTAATCAACTGGAATACTATGGTATTAAAATGCTACCTGACTGGATCACTCCACATTATTTCCCATGCAAGCTGACTTTCAATCTCCGGATCTTTGAGGGGGACTGGAATTTTGTTGATATTTTCTATATATCCTCCATCATTTTCAGGACTAGGTATTCCACCATGCACACAAAAGACCTATAGAAAAAGGACCAAAAATATACAACATTTATATCAAAGCAATAAAAAAATCTTCCTTGAGTGAAATATACTGATCAAATTAAATCACATCAAATCACATCAATGAGAATGAGAGAGAGAGAGAGAGAGAGAGGGGGAGAGAGAGAGGGAGAGAGAGAGAAAGAGAGAGAGAGAGAGAGAGAGAGAGAGAGGGGGAGAGAGATAGATAGAAAGATAGAGAGAGAGAGAGAGAGAGAGTCAAAGTTTCATCAGATCATGAAACAAATATTTTCTATGTTGAACAGAATCATGATGCAGCATTTTATCACTTTATATTGGATGCATTATATCATAAGTAATATGATCATAAAATCCTTTACCCTGTCATCTACTGTAGCTGCTATAGGCATGGCATCAAAACAGTCATTGACTGCGTCCCAAACTTGTTGTCCTACAGATTCCCCAAACTTCTTGAAACATTCTCTGAAATAAATGAATACCTTATCTGTTATGTATTCTTTATGACAGAGAATTCTGAATGCAAAATTATTACAGAAGAACCTGTCTTGAAAAACCATTCTCATCAAGAGGTCCTCAAACAGGTCCTCTGAGACCACATACTGAAAACCTCTTAGTTAAATAATCCTTTAAATAAAACCTATTTTGAGAGAGCACCTGTCTTTAACTTTTTCATCAAATAATAAATCCCTATACTCTGCAGGGTTACTCACTACCAAAGAAGTTTGGTTTGATGAGCATTTTGTGAGAAGACATAATAAATGTGCATGGCTAAGGTGAAATGTGACAGTTATAGATCACCAAGAGCCTTTGAATCAAGGGACCTTATAAGGATCACTGAGAGCCTTTGACTAAAGGGACCTTATAAGGATCACTGAGAGCCTTTGACTCAAGGGACCTAATAAGTATCACCAAGAGCCTTTGACTCAAGGGACCTTATAATGATCACTGAGAGCCTTTGACTCAAGGGATCTTATAATGATCACTGAGAGCCTTTGACTCAAGGGACCTTATAATGATCACTGAGAGCCTTTGACTCAATGGACCTTATAAGGATCACTGAGAGCCTTTGACTCAATGGACCTTATAAGGATCACCAAGAGCCTTTAACTCAAGGGGCCTAATAAGTATCACCAAGAGCCTTTGACTCAAGGGACCTAATAAGTATCACCAAGAGCATTTGACTCAAGGGACCTCATAAGGATCACTGAGAGCCTTTGACTCAAGGGACCTAAAGAGAATCACCAAGAGCCTTTGACTCAAGGGACCTTATAAGGATCACCAAGAGCCCTTGCCTCAAGAGACCTAATAAGGATCACTGAGAGCCCTTGACTCAAGGGACCTAATAAAACCATTATTAATAGATATTTATAATTTCTGTTAATATTCACATGTAAATTGGAAAATATCTCACCTGGCCCTCAGTTGACCCTCAGGTGAGCTAAAAAGGTTTTGGTCAAAGCTTTTAGATAGGTTGGTTAAGGTACATCAAACATATTTTTTTAGACTAATTTAATGTTACACTAACTGTAAACAACATATTAACAAACATTTGATACCTAACACATAATGAGCACAAAGTGTCTACAATCTATAGGTATGATATAATATTCTGACATACTTACGTTTTAAATGAAAACATCTCCTGTACAGAGCGGAGTTCATGATTGCCTCTCAATAAATAAAATTTATTTGGTGCTAACATCTTCTGAGCAAATAAATACGATATTACCTGTAAATCAATCAAAATAACTGTTAATCCATCATAACAAACACAGGAGAAATTAAATGTCTATATCATCCTTGAAAATTAAACCTTTTAACATTGTGATCGTATCTACCATTAAACATTGGAACCTGTTTTGAGAGACCATTCTCATGTAAGACCACCTGCCTTATGAGACCATATAATAAAAAACCTCCATTCAATGATCCTTTCAATAAAACCTCTTTTAAGAGACCACCAGTCTTGGGAGACCACATTTATGTGGCAGATGGTGTGATCTTTCTAGACAGCTACCACTGTACAATGCCCTTACAACATATCAAGCATTTTGGCCTAACTTACACACATTACAGCCATCTATTTCAAACTATATGAATAAGTCTCAGTCTACTTGTCACGATCTGGTTGCATTGGATGTCAGGGCAACAAATTTAATATCACCATTCACGACTCATTAAGTATGCAATGACATCATCCAGCTTTCTATACATATATCATGCAAGGAACTCCATGGTCACCAAATTTTCTTCTTCAGAGGCCTTATGAATGGCTCATAGTAAGTGTTTAACAGTAATAGTTTCCTTACTGAAAGAAAACCAGATACACTTTGAGCAAAACTCTGACAGGACATTTTGCTGCATGGCAGAAGATAAACTTATATAATAAGGGTGGTAGGGGTGGAATTCTTTTAAGTGACACTTAGTCTTCATAACATGTAAACCTGCAGCAAATATGGAGAGCTTATTTCAAGAATGGATAGTGATGTGGTCAGGACAATGCAGAAGGATGAAAAAAAAATACAACTTAGGGACAGACATAATGCAAAACTATAATGGAGATTAAAAAGACAACAATGTTTTACCTCAACACCATACTCTCCTCTGTCTACATAATCTCCCAGAAACAAAAACGAAGCTGGGGTCAGTAACAGACCCATCCGCCATAAAGCTTTCTCAAAACAGACCAAATCTCGATAATTGCCATGAATATCACCTAGGAATAAAAGAGAAATATGGTTTTTTTTATGGAAAAGTATTAGGAACAAAATATGGAAAACAAAATCTTATCAAATAGATAAAAATCCTAAAAAGTAGTGAGAAAGATGTAATATGCTATAATACTTCTCACAACAACATTTTATTTCAATCTTGTTCTTAATGTTAATAATGATTAAATTCTACCATGAAAAAATCAAGTTCCACTAACTCTAATAAGGTAGAAGATGAAATTTCACGGTATTGGCAGGAGTCCAAACCAGGAGAGTGAGACATTTATAACGAAATCATTTGTATGTTTTGGGTATATTTAATCTTAATTCAACAGGAGTCCAAACCAGGACTTAAGTTGGCCATTATGATGAAATTGTAATACATATAGTATATTTTATGACTAAATCATAAGAGTATATTTAATCTTAATTTAACAAGGATTAACCTGGAAGTAAGTTAGACATGATAATGAAACCATTTGAGTACTGTCGGTACATTAAGGGGCACATACCATTGGCACAGGACATGCTAGCACTAGCCAGGTTTTTTGATATTCCAGAAGTCAAACATAAATGGGACTGACAAGTTGCAAAATGTTTTCATAATAAATAAACAATTAAAAGATTCATTTTCTATTCTGATAATTCATTATCTTTTGTTTCTGATCAGTTTTAGAGTCATCATTTGTAAACATTGCTTCTTTAGAAAATCAAAGTTAAAAAGTCATTTTTTGGCAGTGTCTGCAACAATAATACTGTTGAATCATGGGAAGGAACCCAACTCAGAGCAGGTGCCAGTGGTGTCTGCTGTCTGATGCCTTACTAATAGTGGAACAAACTAGTACATGCTGGTTTGTTTCTAACAATGGTAAGAGCCTTTAATCATAAACTAACACTTGTTATCTCAATTGACATTTCTGTACTACAGCATTCAGTTATTCAATTGTTGGAGAAAATGTATCTGTTACATTTTTTTTTCTACATTTAGAGTACACAAATGAAACCCTCCTCTTATGTATTTAGCCCTTCCACATTTCTTCTGTAAATTTTAACCACCAAAATCTGTAAGTATATCTTGTACACAAATACAATTACAGTCAAACCTGTCTATACAGGTCACTCAAGGGAACAGGCAAACTAGGCCATTATAGACAAGTGGCTTTTATAAAGAGATTTATTCACTAAAAAAAAGTTATGTTTTAATGGCCTTTATAGGCAGGTGCCCTTTATAAAGAAGTGGCCTTTAATGCAACTTTAACTGTATATAAACAGAGGTACATGATGGGGGAGAAAAGTAAAGTGGTCTCGCATCTAACAGGTGTGTCATTTTTGCCATTTTTTGAAGCAGATTTTATGCTTTGTGTGTAGTTCTAATAAGGAGGGATGGGCGTTTGGGAAAAAAAAACCCCAAATTAATTGATTACCTAGAATATATACAGGAGACTTCAGTTTAACAAGCCTTGGCTCTTCACACATGCAATCCTTCACTTGCCGACACAACGTAAGAAGACATTTGGCTAAGGCATTGGTATCTACTTGTCCCCAGTCAAAAGGAGGCTGGAAAATCAAATAATGACCAATCAGAAGACAGTAACAGGTATGACAAATGAAATCAATTTCTTCACTTTAACACATAAACAATAAATAATTTCTGCTTTGCAGGCATTTGAAATCTCTACATTTTAATTACGATGAACAAACATACTTACATAGAGAAAGAAACACATCTTTGAATCTTTAGTTATCTTACATTATTACCCTATCAGGATTTTTACTCCTCACCATTAGGAAATTGAACTTAAAATGTCATACATAAATGTTTTGTTGAAATATATTCATGTTATATTCAGAAATTAAATCTAACAGACAATTATAAATCTTCTTAATTTGTGAGAATTTAAGACGGGGTGAATACGTTTTCTGTAGTAAAAGAGCAAAAATAACCAGGGGCAAAAATTTCAGTTGGTTTGATGTAGACACAGTGTTCTGATGAAATAAAGCTATACAATCAAATATTTAAAGTACTCTAGTGCAATCAGTGTTCTGTAGCATACTCAGGGTATGTAGCATACCCTGATTAGTAGGACCCACAATGCTATTTATTTCTATTAAATGATCTCAATCATATTTGAAGAGTTATGTGTTTTTCAGAATGGCCCAAAACAAATTACCAGCTATACAGAAACATACCTTGGCCGGTCCGCCATTATCTCCCTTGATCGTTCTCTCAAAATATCTTAGCCCTGTTAGCATCTCATTAGGATGGGACCTCTACAATACAAACATAAGAACTGAAAGCAAACCTTGGCAGTAATTCAATTTTTTTCAGACCTTAACCCTGTCATCCCTAAGTATCTACATGGTATGTTCTTTTCTATTGTCTCAGACCAGTCTATTATGGTCTGTAGTTAAAGACTTAAAGTCATTGATCATTTAAAATCTTAATGTTGCAGTCCATTTGATGGCAACCAGTCTAGATGTTAGTATGTACTCATACCAGTTGAGCAATATGTATTTTATGACGAAACCAACTCTTCATAGTATCTATAGGTGTTTTATTTGTGTTTGTGATTTCCTGTAAGAAATTTATCTTCTCTATCAAGCAACTGGTTCAATTTCATTATTCTTTTGTTTTGAAACAGATTTAATTCTGTATCTAACATATCTGTACTTTAAAGATAAACTTTGAACAGTGAACAAACCAAAAACAGAAAACTTATTCATTTAATTCATTTAAGAGGTTACCCTTCTAGGTCTACATGTTAGATACAAAACACAAATCACTTAACTAAGACAGTGTTTTCTAAGTACATGTACAAACAACTTCACACATAAATACTAAAATCAAGACACATACCGCATTAAATGAATCTATAGAGGGCATCCTTTGGAATCGTGAAAAATCTCCCTCCAAATGACTGACAGCACTGTCCGCTACAGCTGTGGTTCCTGTAATGTAAAAATTTTTTAATAATAAAACCTTTTTAAAAAGACAAATTTACACAAACAACACACAATTGACTGTTCTAAGAGTTCTGTAAGACTGTTTTGTAGTTGAAAGATAAACATGGTCCAGCAGCCATAATTATTTTAGCATGAATAATTACTTTAATTTCATTCCAACAGCAACTTATATTTTTTCATGAAAAATAATTTGTTTGATATTTTCACTAATTCAGACATATAATTGATGTGTGGTGGCACACAGACACATACACAAAGACTGTTCTTACCTTCTAAGTCCCACAGTTTGATGACATCACCAAGCATACCTGTCCGTCTCACTCTGACTGTGTGTGTTGCTAATTCATACTTTGGTTGAGAATGGCGATTGGATGATACGGGCCGTCCTTCTGGTTGTTTAAATAATTCTGCATCTGTCTGGGGATCTTCAATGAAAAAGTTCAACTACATGCAAATTTGGAAATATCATTGAAAAATATATTTATATATACTGTAAAATCATAAATTTTCATTGAGGATTTAATTTCATTATTTTCTTGGATATCCAAAATCAACGAAAATAAATCCAGGACAAAAATTTGTACTTGAATGACAGACAATAGAAAATTTGATAATGACCAGACCATGATGATATACATATCTGTATTAATGCCTGTGCATTATACAAAATAATGATCACTATAATGCTGTTAAAAAGCGCTAGGGTTAAAATTTGTTAAACTGTTGATTTACTTTAATGTAAAACACCTCCATTTTGTGTTCAATGAAAATTAATGTCAACAAATGTTTTTTTAAGGCAAAACACAAAAATTTATAGCCACCAAAAAAAATTATTTTACAGTTCCAGTAATATATATATATATATATATATATACATACATGTATATATATTACTGACTGGCTACTATAGTAGCAGTGCAGTGATAAGGTATAATCATCATATTTCTAGTAAGTACTGCAGAACTATGAAAAGTGTTAAAAAAAAGAATAATAATAGTAACAGCAAACAAAACACTTTATCACAGATACCATTGCATTTTGATATGTTAACTCTGTAATTTTTATTTCGATTTATCGGGCAATCAGAAGAATTTCTATTAGTCATCAGTGAAATACAGGCTGCAGTCAAAACTAAACAAACTCAAATGTTGATGAAAAAGAATTTCTGTTTACTGTTTTACATCTCCTCAAGCATTTTTCACTTTAATTGAGATGTCACCAGTTTTAGGTGAAGTGCCACAAATTCTGACCCGTGCTATGGACTGATGCCAATGCAGTGAGGGTTCTTTCACATGCCATGCCTACCGTGACACTGGACCTTGGGTTTTAAGTCTTGTCCGAAAGACCCATGACTCTTTGTATACCGAGAGTTTGGCGGAAAAAGAATTAAGATGAACACTTTTGCACATACCTGTCATATTAAGTCTTCTAGGTGGAGATGTTTTGACTGAATCCAGTAATTTGGGTTTGCACTTTTTGTATGGAGGTTCTGAAGAGTCATCTAAATTGTTATGAGGTGGAGATGTTGAATTGACATTGAGACAAGTCTGATCTCCCATACTGAATTGTAAAACAAATTTCATCTTTGATAATGGATCATAAATGCATGTGTATGTATATACATGTGCATGTGTATGAGTGTAGGTGTGTGCCCATGTGTGTGCCTGAGTGTGCACATGTCTGTATTTGTGTACACATGTGTGTGCATATGGAATGTATTTACAATCACATAAAGAGCACATCCTTAGCACCAGCTGTAAAATATTATAATAATTAACGTCATTAATCAGTAATCTTTTCAAAGATTGCTGCGCATGGGGTAATATTTTTGGGTTAATTTATTTTTCGGTGATTACTTGATGAGTTGAACATGATTACATAAACTTAAGATATTATAAATAACTTAAAATCCTATAATTTGACATTTTCTTGCATGGGTCTAACTCTTACATATCATATAAGCCAGTGCCTGAGAAAAGGGGCCTCCGACTTAACCAATGAAATGTGAGAAAACAAAGAATTCTGTCAGACAAAATATTTCTAATTTTGTACATTTTTCACACCGAAAACAAAAAGAGTTGCTCTCATCTGTGATCATTCTCATATTGTATTTTTTAAATCCACATATCCAAGTTTCTGAAAACATAAAAATCACAATTTCCCCCTATGGACCCCTTTCTCAGTCACTGGATCAAATTACTCACACAGACAATTAACTATTTTTCCCCCATGGGCCTTGATTGGGGATACAAATTTTAATATAAGAAATATGTGTTATTTTCCAAAATAAATAATAGATATAAACTTCATTTATGTTAAACGATTATCAAAAAGTTTTTCACATTAATTCAATGTCTCTTGATGGCTCTGGTTTTGGTGTGAGGGGGTCCTTACTGTAGGAGAAACCCCACATAACCAAGCTGGCAATCAAAACACCATTCATCTCACATACTTCCCTGTCCAATTGGAGGATGGAACTTGGGTCACATTGATGAGATGCTGGTGTGATAACTACTGCAATACTGGAACACCCCCCAAAAAGAAACATTCTATAATCATGATAATCGAGAAAAATGATAAAAAGAATTTTTTCTGAAATTATATGAAAGAGCACCTTCAGCTTTTAACCCTTTCATCCTTACAGACCATAATAGACTAGTCAAAGACAAAAGAAAAGAGCATACCATTTAGAAACTTTGGGGTGAATGGGTTAAAAGAGAATAGTTTTTATGTACTGAAATAATTTCATTTTACTCCAACTAAAAAAAACCCCATTCTTATGAATATCTCCCTAGGAGATTTATACTGATTGCAGATGAGGCATTTTTGATAAAGAAAGATGTCTTACTTTTTCAGACTAGTTGTACAGGAATGAGGAAGTCGAAATAATACTGATGTTCCGCGGAACTTCAACTGACCCACAGATGTAAGAAATTCTCCAAGAGGAAGTTTGTCCTTGCTCTCAGATCCAAATAATCTGAAAATAAACAATTTAAAAGAATAGTCGATTTTCTTTGGTGAGAGATAAAGCAAAACTGACAACAAACTTACCCCATCCTCACATCAATGAAGACAAAAACTAAATGGATAGAATAACTACAGAGTCCACTCCCTTCCATTATTAATTTATAAATTTGTGACCTTGACCTTTTGTCTCTAGATCTACTTAAAGTCACATTCCAGAGAGTAATGTTCATAAATAAAATTATCTGTACTCTCTTAATGCGTATTCGCATGAACTTTCGTCATATTTTTATATTCCAACTAATTAGTTATTTATTCATGGAATACACCTAACACACTGATCTATTTATAAATGGTAAGGTGTCGGCAGTCACGTGGTGTGACCGTATCGCTCTACTGCAGTACAATAACTCGGGTGAGATTTATATCACTCGTACACCAAGGTAAATTTAAGAATTCCTACAAAATCCCCCTTAATAACTCCATTAATACATCAAATTTTTTGAAAATTTTGTCATTTTTGTAGGTTAGGCATGGTTTTCTAAAGAAAATGTCAAAAATTACAATAACGTCCAGAAAATTACAGTAATGTCCCCGGAAATGTGACTTTAAACAACATTAATACTAACACACTTAAACAACAATCCATATATACTGGTATACATTCACACTACATTACTCCATGTGATCATTTTGTGAAGGGATATAACTCTATCAGTAAATAGATCCAAAACTGATTTAGTATCAGTTTTTCTGAATCAATTATTACCACTCATGTTTAAAACTGAGAATTTTGATCACAGTAATTTGAAAGCCTGTTTAAGTATACCATGGGTGCTTTAGCTGTACATATTGTTTAAATATTTTATTGTCTGATTCTTGGTGGGGCAGAGTAACCTTTTGATTATCATTCAGTTGATACTACTCACTTTTTGATTATGTCAATCTTATGTCAACCTCTCTGGGTCCTATGATGACAAGTAGGAAGAACTCTCTACTCTTGCCAGTATAATATTAATGTTGTTATGCTTTATTACGTAAAATTTAAACTCGTCCAGGTCAAGAAAGGATTCACGAGACTTAACCCTGCCAGGTTATATTGATTTAACTATAATAGCATCATTCTTTTTGTAGAACAGTCAAGTAGATCATGTAGAAAAGACCACGAAGAGTCTGGGACATCTGAAATGCTATCATTAACCTGAAGCATTATCCAGTGAAATTATAACTCAAATAATTCAAGCCTGCTCTGTTTCCAATTTCTATCTGTGTTTCAAGGTTAATGAAGTGATCGTAGTGAGCATTATATAACAACTGAATTATTCGGGTTAGTAAAAGTAGTAAAGTGCAAATACACATTATGAATGAAAATTTGTCAATTTTTTGTTTTACATCCTGAAAGCTAATGACACTTGGTTCTTTTTAAAAGAATCTTATCATGCTTAAGGAATGACAAAATTGTATGATGTTCTAATACACATTATAAATGACAGTTGTGCTTTTGTATTTTTTATATCCTGAGAGTCAACTTACTTGGCACTTTTTAAAGCATCTTCAGTAACAGATTCATCATCTACAGATAAACCTTTGATCTGTCGAATGTCCTTCACCATAGATCTGAAAATCACAAATTGAAAGATCTGAAAACATGGTCAGAAAACTACTTTATACATGATAATGAAGCTGTTTGTAACTGACATTTGTCATAACTGTTATAGTGTGTATTAAGTTGAGAGAACAAAGTATGACAACGTCAGCAGAGAGCACTGAACTAGGAACCTCCCTATCAAGACCACCTGCCTCACTCATAGTGGTCTGATTAGTGAGGTGGTCTCTTAAGTGAGGTTCCACTGTATTTATATTTGGGCTGTATATAAAATATTTACCCTGAACCACCTCATTTCTATAATTTTTTTTAAATCTAACCTAACTATCATATAAAATTCTAAACAATGTTTATTCGTCCATTTCAATTTATTTCCACCTATCAAAATATTTGTTATACAATGTATTCATTTTCTGCCAATATTTTCTTATTTTTACCATTATTTTTCTATCCATATTTTCTTAATTGTTTTCATGTTTAAATCTATTCATTTGCCTTTTTCTTTTTAAATGTTGCTTGTCTAAAATTTTATCTGAAATCAGGTTTTGAAATTTACCTAAATTCTTCAAATTGTAGATTTCCATCTGAGTTTTTATCGTAATATCTAAATATGTATCTGCATCTCATTTCAGCTGGCATTCCTCCGTGCTGTGTTGATGGTTCTAATGCTGACAAACCAAGCAAAATCTCTTTAAAATGAAGCAGTTTCTTTTTATGGGCATCAAATGATCTGTAATATAAAAGAAGTACTTATATTTATAATTAAAAAAAAATTCAAAATGGAATAAACATACAGAAATTTCTGGCCAATTAAACACAACCAATCAAAATATATTTTCTTTAAATTACATATAATTGTATAAGTCATCATCAGTACTGGCCAAAAGGTTGATTAACAAGAACAAACAAGGTGAATTCTGATTTATATATATATATATATATATATATATATATATATATATATATATATATATATATATATATATATATATCAACAATATATATATCAAATCATCAACTAAATATTCATGTGTCAATTAATATGATGCATAAATGTTATATTTTCACTATTTTTTATCTCATCATATTAACATTTCTCTATATTATACCTACCCCAATGTTCAATTCAAGAAATATCAACAAAACTCATATAACTGCAAAATGTGCAACAGAAGAATAAATCTTTCAATTGCTATTTAAAAGAGACAATCGCCTAGCTTTGCTAAAAAATTATAGTTTTACATTTTCTTTTAGATGATTTGAAAAAAACCAGAATGAAATATATTGCATTTTTTCTTGAACATAAATTACAATATCAGCATACCTGAATAATGCATCTGTAGAATCTGGCTTAGCTCCCTTGTACGCTATATAATCTTTGAAAACACTTTTGTTCATACAGACAGAAGGCAAACACCAATCCATGAATTCAAGGAAAATCATTTCTTGTTCTAGGGAAATAAAAACCAAATGTCAAGAGCTGGATAATACATCCTGGTCATCATAACAGGTGTTATAACAAATGACACTTTCTGTTGTAACATAATAAAAACAAAATGTCAAGCGCAGGATAATACATCCTGGTCATCATAACAGGTGTTATAACAAATGACACTTTCTGTTGCAACATAATAAAAATGTCAAGAGCTGGATAATACATCCTGGTCATAATAATAGGTGTTATAACAAATGACACTTTCTGTTGCAACATAATAAAAACAAAATGTCAAGCGCAGGATAATACATCCTGGTCATCATAACAGGTGTTATAACAAATGACACTTTCTGTTGTAACATAATAATACACTCTGTCAGAGGATGGCACTGGTCATGTCATATACATGTAGTATAGTCAAACTTATCTATAAAGGCCACTCAAGGGAACAGGCAAAAAAATAGATGTTATAGACAAATGGCCTTTATAAAGAGGTTTATTATAAAAATGTTAACAAAGGTTATGGTTGATGGCCTTTATAGGCAGGTGCCCTTTACACAGAGGTGCCCTTTAATGCTAGTTTGACTGTATATGATAAGGAAAACAGACAATAACCAGATAATTAGCATGAGTGCTGGGGGAGATCTTACTACTATACTATAACAAAAGAATTCACTTCACAGAAATAAACAAACAGGTTTACATATATTTGGATATTACCTTTCTTGCCTAACTTTGCAGATTTGACAACAGCTTCCTGTGCAGACAGCTGTGAAGATTCTGTTCTTTCTATATCTATGTAGTCCATGCCAACCTCACTGAGAAGGTTAAATGTGCTGCCATCTATAATTATACAGAATTTCCCAAAACTTAGTTATCCAAAAAGTTGGTAAAATTTTATAATTTACGTACAAATTAACATTACAGATTAACCTTTGAAGAAGCATTTTAAAATGATAATATCTTTAAAACTTACCATCTTCAACCTGTTTAACAAAATGAAGTGGTTCTGAACCCAGCAGTCCCGGAGACTGAGAAACTAACTGTTCTTCCATTTCCTCTGCAGTCAGCCATGTCACATCTGAACGACACTGTAAAAAAAGATGAAAACATATAAATAGACATGTCATGTCTTGTCCTCGACATCACATGATACAATGTAGTGCTTACTGTGGTCAACTTCATGACCAAGTTACATGTATACACATGTATCTCATAACACTGTCCACAGTTCAAAGTGCAAAAATGTCCTATTTTGAAATATTCAAAGTCCAATAACTCTAGTTAATATTGACCAATGCCGGCCATTATGAAACTTGTCCAGGCTATAAAGCTACAAAGTATACTGTAAACATTGTAATTTATATGTTGTTAATTATGTGATTTTCTTAGAAAAACCATACACGTGGGTTTTTTTTTATTTAATGATACACACGCTGTGAGCACTCCTGTATCAAACGATAATTCTTAGCACAACTGTGGGACTGGTACATGAGGGTAATTTACACGAAAATCTCTATATCGCGTATTTAGCGTAAAGTGCCCCCACTCGTAAATTTTCACGTTTACAGTATACAACATTTTGTTGAAATTCCCATTAGAAAAAAATCTTAAGCTATCTAATAGTAACCCAAAGACAGACAACACCAATGCAAGACGACAGACAAAGTAATCCCTAAGTGTTGTCCAGGTTCACAGATGACAAAAAAGTATTTAATAGAAACGTTTGTTGATAGATATGATACTGTACCATTACTGATTTCTCAACTGGTTGTGTAAGAAATGTTATGTGGGTTACTGATGGACCACTGGGAAAGTGTACAAAATTGGTCTTCAGCACACCTCGTGTTGCTAGAGTTTGACTGGTGATCTGAAAGTATACAAGATAAAGTTATAATAAAAACAAACAAGGTTACAGCACAGAAATCCACATTTATAATACATGTACGTACAAAAATCACAGACAATTATAAAGACACTGTGGGTGTGTGTTTGTCACTGTGTGTATGTGTGTCACTGTATGTGTGTTTGTGTGTGTGTGTGTGAGTGTGATGGAGAAAAGGAAAAAAGGGGCAAAGACAGGAAGTGGGAAATAAAAAGAAAGAAGAAAAAGTTGGGGAGAGGGAAGAAAAAGAGATAGAAAAGAAATCCACAGACTAATCTAATTCATATTTAATCCATTCTTTTTAATTATTGGTACATTTACACATGTATGTGTATTGTTCATTAGAAATCCTTTAATTCATTGATAATTCTTTATTCATTAAAAATCTAGCCAAAAACTTCTTGAAACATGAACAAGTGTCTTATAGGAATATACAAATGCACTGTTTATGACAAATATATAAAAAAGCCTGATGAACATGCTTTCATTTTTTAACCTCTATGAAGCAAATCTATTATGACTTTTTACTCAGCATCCGATAATGGTACATTTTAACTAGAAATTAACTTCCGTTAAACAGAATATTCACTTCAGAATTTTTACTTCCTGAATGGGCAATTGTAAAAACTAACAACATTGTTAATACACTGTATGATCTCTCTACATTCAAGTTCTCCGACAAGTACTGTATTGTCAATACACCAGTACACTTTGTACAGTTGCCGGTAATTAAAATACCAACATACATGTACATGAAAATGCAATAATGCCAAATGACAATAATTCTCAACTAGAACACACACATACACATGTACACACACATACTACCACACCACACACACTGCACCACACACATACCACACCAACACACATAAACACACACACAGACACACAGACACACAATTCATATCTAATTCTTATAACATGTTGTCTATATATGTTATCTACCCATTATACATGTATATGATGGGTTACTGACTTACTGTGCTACAGGTACTAAAGCTACTGGCATTTCACCTGTAACTGGTATCATATCTGTACATGTACATGAGGGAACATCAGTTGAAAATTTTTTCACAGTTACATATGTATAGACATGTCAGCAACTGCTGGTAAAGTGCCACACATTCTGACATATGGGCTGATGGATAGATTTTTAACATGTCACACTTGCTGTGTGATACAGGATATTTTTCACAGTTACATGTGTATAGACATGTCAGCAACTGTTGGTTAAGTACCACACATTTTGACATATGGGCTGATGGATAGATTTTTAACATATCACACTTGCTGTGTGATACAGGATATTTTTCACAGTTACATGTGTATAGACATGTCAACAACTGCTGGTTAAGTACCACACATTCTGACATATGGACTGATGGATAGATTTTTAACATGTCACACTTGCTGTGTGATACAGGATATAAGTTTAAAGTCTCATTCAAAAGAACTGTGAATTGAATCACACTTTTACTTCACCCTTTCAACCCTACAAACCCAAATAGACTTGTTTTAAACAATAGTAAATCAAAGAGCATACCACTCAGATATCAGGGGTGAAAGGGAAGCATTATTCTGTCATGTGTTTACAAAAAAAAAATTATTCAGATTATTTCTACTTTTACTACATGTACTTGATGTACAATAGCAAATAAGCTATACACAGGCATAAAATACCTTATATTCAAGGTGAGAAAAAAAGAAAAAATTACTTTTCCTTTGGGACAAGTGATTTTGAAAACTACTCGTCCCTAGACATTTTCAACTTGTCCAATTTCTTTATAAAGTTTTACTGAACCATGTACGGTATTCTTTGATTTCTCTGATATGGGACTTATAGTTAATTACAATGCCAGTAAAGGGTTTTGAAACTGCTGTGTTAATATAAAGTTTAGGGGCTACAAAGAAAAATGTTATCCCAACTTATGGATCTAGAAGAAAAATTACTTGTCACTGGGGATGAGTACCTAGCCCTTACTACTTGTCCCCATGCCATTTTCACTCGTCCAGGACAAGTGGATGAGTAAATTTTTCTCTGATGATATTCCTATATATTTTGTAAGAAAACGGTCAGGTCCAGTATGGTATCCATATACAAATAATAAGGTTAGGTTAATCAATTGCAATTGAAAAAGTACCAAACCTGGGTTTCTCAGGTAATTTTCACAAAATGTATAGTAATATAAGAATTTTTATACCTGTGTATATTTCTTTTTTGTTATTGTATATCAATCTAAGTAGTACATAAGAAATCAAATTGTTTTGAAAAAAAGCTAATGTCCCTTTAAGATGCTGATCTATTTTTCAATTTATACAGTATTTTATCTCTATTCATTTTTTTTAAAAATGAAAACTACTTTGCCTAGGCCTAGGGGTCACAATGGTCAACTGGACACAGCACTAGAAAACTTGAAAATTTACTCAAGTCTCAGAATATTCTCTACTTGGCTTGCTCAATCAATCGATTTCAGGATCTGTCAAAGCTGAGTTAAATTTTTAGATTAAAGTAATGTTGAAGTTTTATGTTGTCAAGCCCCGATCAAGGCTGGAAACAATAGACAACTTCTGATCAGAAAAGCTCATTTGAGTCATTAACACTGTAGGTGATCTAACAAGAAAACATATGGTTTAAATTTTTGGATCACAATAATTTTCAAGATTTACGTGTTTATTCTGTTTAACTGGAAATGTTGGCTTCTGTTTAAATTTTGTCATTTTCACCCTTAGATGAGATGGTGAATTTAAAAAGAAAGCAAAATTATCTAGCTAAAT
This sequence comes from Atrina japonica, assembly GCA_030159075.1. NCBI lineage: Eukaryota > Metazoa > Mollusca > Bivalvia > Pterioida > Pinnidae > Atrina > Atrina japonica. Next base: position 1,042,027 of record BROG01000054.1, read on the forward strand.
AAATGAAGCACAAATACACATGCCAGGCTTGAGATTATGGTGATTTAGGGTGACTCTTAAACAAGGTAAATATGTTTTCTGTCGTAAAAGGGCGAAAATAACCAAGGGCAAAAATGTATGGCATGACTACTTGTGAAAGAGTTGTGCCAGAACTTATGCGATACCAAATAAATACGAACAAGGAAATATATCTTTCTTACATGTACTTACTGTTTTCTGTGAATTCTCCATTAAAAGCATTGTTTGAATCAATCACAATATAGAATACAAATCCATATAATTTATATGTTACAGTGCATATGTGAAAAGGGAAATAGTTTACCAGCAATTTTGTCACATATCTTATTTGTAATGTTAGTCACATAAAGTTTGGTATCACATCAATTCTGGTACGACTGATCATGAAGATTGAAAACTTAATAAAATATCTATTGAACTAATTTAATAACTACCATAATTACTAGTACTTTTTTAATGTTAAGTATTTCCTTAAAAGTGTCTCTAAATATTTCTTGTTTCTGGTGGATATATAAGGCAATTCAGTTTTTACAAGGGCATTTCCGGTTTTTAAAAAGACATTTCGGTAATAATTAGGCATTGACACAGTCACCATGTTGTCCTAAACTATCTCAATCTGCTATTGGCAAGGTCAGCATGAATGAATAATTACTGGTTTCCCACTGTTGCCAGTAAAAAGTAAACAAAGATTTTCAATAATCAAGGCTACAATACTAATACTGAGTAATGCATGCAGAGGTTTTAACTTAATCATTAACATTATTCGTAATAAACTGAGGGAACAACGATGTAAGTAACATAAACTATTTATATATGCACTGTTCCACTCTAATGCCAATTTCTGCCATTATAGTGGTGTCATGTGATCAACTGCAAAAAATGCATATGAAAAAGTCACATGGTAAGTAAACCATGGAAAATACTGAAATTGTGTCTGTTATTAATGATTATATTTATATAAACTCAAAATTGATTTACTTTAATCAGTGCTGCAACTAGGACATATAAAATTTAAGAAAAACTATGTATTGTGTTCGAGCACTGGTCAGTTGAGTCTAGGCTTAGCATAAGATCATAATCGACATTTGACTGTAATTCTGTAATAATTTTAAGTTACTTTTTTTTGGGAGGGGAGGTAAAACCGAAAGCAGAAATGGTGGAAATAGGCATTAGAGAGGAACAGAGCTCAAATAACCCCCCAAAATCAATGATAAATATAAATTTTTGTTATATTTCTATTGATACAATGATATTAAAACTTCTGTCTGTTTAAGATGCAGTAATATTTATTTTCAGGTAAATTAACTTCATTAAAACAAAAACGAGATTAAAATAAGTTTTCAATTCAAATTTTCAAAACTTTTTGGTTCGATTTTGACATCAAGTGTCGTTTGCAGAAAATTGAGTTTGTCCCTTGAAATAGATCTAGAAGTCACGAAACTGAAAGGTAGAGAAGTCAGGTCATATCTCATAATTATGTTACCCTGTGGTTGATTCCCCACTTTATAGAGGAGGAAATGCTGAATTTGTAAAGTGTAACAGCACTGTTCCAGTTGAAGCACTGGTCAGGTAATTAGTCTAGTAAAACTAAAAGAGAAATCAAAATTATTTTTTATTTATCTTTTTAATCTTTACTACATTACAATACTGCTATAAACTGTAGTGAATGATTGTTCCAATAGTCTTTTACAACAAACAGGCGCAGTGACTATGCCGATAACCTACACGTACATGCCTATACATAAATGACACAGTGACTATGCCGATAACCTACACGTACATGCCTATACATAAATGGCATAGTGACTATGCCGATAACCTACACATACATGCCTATACATAATGGCACACTGACCGTGTCAAATACCTACATGTACATGCCTATACATAACTGGCACACTGACCGTGTCAAATACCTACACGTACATGCCTATACATAATGGCACAGTGACCGTGTCAAATACCTACATGTACATGCCTATACATAACTGGCACAGTGACCGTGTCAAATACCTACACGTACATGCCTATACATAATGGCACAGTGACCGTGTCGAATACCTACACGTACATGCCTATACATAACTGGCACAGTGACCGTGTCGAATACCTACACGTACATGCCTATACATAACTGGCACAGTGACCGTGTCGAATACCTACATGTACATGCCTATACATAATTGGCACACTGACCGTGTCAAATACCTACATGTACATGCCTATACATAACTGGCACAGTGACCGTGTCAAATACCTACATGTACATGCCTATACATAACTGGCACAGTGACCGTGTCGAATACCTACACGTACATGTTTATACATAACTGGCACACTGACCGTGTCAAATACCTACATGTACATGCCTATACATAACTGGCACACTGACCGTGTCAAATACCTACATGTACATGCCTATACATAACTGGCACAGTGACCGTGTCAAATACCTACATGTACATGCCTATACATAACTGGCACAGTGACCGTGTCAAATACCTACATGTACATGCCTATACATAACTGGCACAGTGACCGTGTCGAATACCTACATGTACATGCCTATACATAACTGGCACAGTGACCGTGTCAAATACCTACAGGTACATGCCTATACATAATGGCACACTGACCGTGTCGAATACCTACATGTACATGCCTATACATAATGGCACACTGACCGTGTCGAATACCTACACGTACATGCCTATACATAACTGGCACAGTGACCGTGTCAAATACCTACAGGTACATGCCTATACATAATGGCACACTGACCGTGTCGAATACCTACACGTACATGCCTATACATAACTGGCACAGTGACCGTGTCGAATACCTACAGGTACATGCCTATACATAATGGCACACTGACCGTGTCGAATACCTACACGTACATGCCTATACATAACTGGCACAGTGACCGTGTCGAATACCTACAGGTACATGCCTATACATAATGGCACACTGACCGTGTCAAATACCTACATGTACATGCCTATACATAACTGGCACAGTGACCGTGTCGAATACCTACATGTACATGCCTATACATAACTGGCACAGTGACTGCTGATGGTATGAGGTAAATTTGGCACCAAGTAATTTCAGCAATTACTTGGTGCAAGCAATATTTCTGGCACTTTCAAAAACACCTGATGAAACTTGATTTTTTAGAGGTTAATATTCATCATAAGATACTAATTGATTTATCGTAATCCTTTCAATACGATAATGTCTTAAAACACCCACCTAATTTATTGTTCACTACTCACAATAACGTTCATGATTGCCCACTAGAAGTACAACTGCTGATTACGAGAACATCGTAAACCACCTAGTGTTTCTCCTTCAGTGGCTTCACTTTCAATTTGGGTTTTTCCCACTCCGGAACTCACAATTAGAGAGTTAGATGAGACTTTAGTCTATATTATCACATGTACATGTAATGGATGCTGCCAAAAATAAGCAAGTTACGACGAAATATAAAAGTGCTATTATTTTTAAATTGATGAATGAAAGTAGTTGAAAAATGGCTGCTACTTATGCATCCGAGATTGCCCAAGATGTTTTAGATGATTTTAACTCTGATTCTGACTCTAAAAATGACTTTATAGTATCTGATTTGAATGATGATTCTGCATGTGAACAACATGTAAACCCTATTTCTACGGAAACAGAATCTGAGATAGATATCAATTCTGAATAAGAAGTTAGCAATGACAATTATTTTATGGACAATTTCAGTGCAGAAACCTCCTTCACAGAACATGTGTCTTCAAATACATTAATCAAAGCATTAAATTTAACACATTTACAGCTGAATATGTTGGTCCAACTTACAATTTGGATATCTTATCAAGTCACAAGTGAGTTAGCATATTTTCATCTCCTTTTTCATGATGAGTGCACATGCAATTTTTTATATGAAATGCAAAGGAAAATTGTGTATACAATAAAATCTATACATGTATTTAGAATGTATTGATTTATTCAAGTTTTTCATTCAAAAGTTCTATTTGTACAATATTAAATTAAGATCATATTCTTAAATATTCTCTCACAAATTTATTCATTCCACACCCATAATTTAAAAATCAGACTGCTACAGTGAGCAGACTACTGAAAATTTAAACTGCTACAGTGTATAACTATGCAGCTGTGATGTTGCAGTATTGAAAGGGTTAATCAACATTAGCTGCCGATATTACCTGTTCAAGTGCTGAAAATACCTGAATCTGAAACGATCAGTGCCGATATTACTTGATACTGAAATGGGATCAATTCATGTACCATGTGATACCCAATAACGTTTGTGCAGGACTATTGTTTCTATTAGTGATGAAATGATGTAAGCAGACGATATCCCGCAGCAACATCATTTCAGCAGGTAGATTACGTAAAGTTACGTTTCATCACCATTGGAGATACTAGTACCACACAAATGTTAACGGCTATCATGTGGTACATGAATTAGTACCATTACTAACATTTTTGCCGATAGCCTCGACCTTCATTTGTTGTTTGTTTGTACATTATTGTTTAACGTCCCACTCAATAATCTTTTACTTATATGGAGACGTCACAGAATGCTGTTGAAAGGCTTCAAATTTTGGCTCAGCTTGGCACTTAAGGCCATTGAGCAGTGAGGTTTTTTAATGGGCCGACACCTACTGTGACACGAATCCCCGGTTTTTACTGTCTCATCAGAAGGACAGTCGACCTTCATTTAATCGTACTACCGCTTTCACTTTCATAAAATATGAATCCCTTTCTGTATGATATTGTTCTTAAGCACATTTCTTCATTCATATTTCTGCTGATTGGTGAATACTGAAAACAAATATTCTCAGAGCTATGATTGATTTTTTATGAGGAAAAAGAAGACATTTCAACACCTGCAATGAAACACGGGCAGCACGATTTACCCTAAAAAACATCCAAAAAGACCCCAAAACATCAAATATGAACCAAAAAACACATAAAATGACCACCAAAACACACTTAAACATTTAAAATGTAGCAATTTTAGCAATCTTATTATAATATGATGAATATTTTTTATGACTGTAAATGTTTTTGACTTTGATAATGCTGTTTTATCCAATTTCACGATGTATTTCTGAAACCATAATATAGTCAGCATGACATTTTAAAATGTACCAGAATGTTACTTATATGGGACGGTAAAGACATTTTATACATATGTAATCATCATTTTCCACATTACGCAGAATTTTTATAATATAAATTTGACATTAAATATGAAAAATATTTCAGGAATCGTGAAAGCAAATAATTGAAGAAGACCGATTTGGCTCTTCATTTTACTAAATGACAGTGTCCGTAAGTTCCATGAAAAGTGATAAATGTTGATTTTTTTTTTTAATTTCTAGCTGTCTATGAAATATTTATACAGAAGAAAATGCATTTAAAATGATTATTGATTCAAACTTATTTCGATTTAATTGTTTTGGGGTATTTTTTTTTTTTGGTCTTTTGGGTGTTTGGGGGTCTGTTTGGGTAGCTATTGGTTTTTTGGGTAAATCGTGCCGCCGATGAAACGCACATTGTTTGAGTATGATTGTGAAGACTGAAAATTATTTACTGTTCTACGTTTAAATACTTTTTTGAAACTTAATGTATTGAGTCATATTTAAAAACATAGGCCGAAGAACATACGACTTATTTCCACACAATACTCAATACTCATTATTCTTTATCTTGGCTACACGGTTTGGAAAGAAATTAACTTTCAGTACCCCTATTGCCAATCTTGACGCAACGTTTTGAAAAGTTTCATGACTTTGTCTCAGGGCTGTTGGCATCCACAGTCCTTTACTATCAAAGTCGACCAACAAATATCGTGGGTCTGCTGTTCTTGGTATCAAAATGCTCACATACTCTCGCGAGTTGGGCGATGACATGGTTGCGAAAATGCGTTTGAATTATACTTCCTATCAAAATGCTTCTTCATAACAACATTTTTTCCGGAAATGTAATAAATATGTGATGCACTAATTATACGGTTGGTGTTATTAGTCAACCATTACAGGTAGGTCATCCACCAGAATGTGTTACGCCTACTTATTTCCGGTGACGCCTATATTGGAACTCTTCTGTTAAAACAGAGACTACAAAGGTGATCCGACATCGGTTACACCCGTAAAATCCGGAGTATTTATTGTGATTAATATCGATAAATATGCAAGCCGGACATTAAATCTTTTCCCAATCTCACAACTCATATACACAAACTGTAAAAATGGGAAGTCGCTGATGAAAATATGCAGAAATTATAAACAATTCCACAGGATAAATACACAAGCGCAGAATAGAAATGATTAGGTCATGAATATGAATGAGAATGAATATGCATTAATCTAATAACGCTAGAAATAACAAATATCAACCGTCAGGTGTAGGATATAAGAAATCAGAATTATTTGTATAATCATAAAATGTACGTGTGTGTAAATACCCTAAAGATGGAAACAAAAATTCGAGAATAAGATTTACATCATATTATTTTAAGGAAAATATGGCAATATCCAGGTGCATTAATCTATGCAGATTTAATAGGTCCTATATTAAAATGTCAACCACCAGATGTAGTTTTGGATTATAGCCTATAGGCCTCCACAGAAATTTATTTTTTATTTTATATGTGAACCACCATGGTAATAGCACTGAGGTAAAAATCTAGATAAACTCTATTTATTATGAATATACAGGTGTGTAGGCATGTCATCCCCACATGTAGTTCTGCTTTATAACCCCCTCTAGAATAACTATATTAAGTGTCAACCATATATTCTTCAAGATATACATGTCAACCACCAGATGTAGTTCTACAGTATAGTCCTCTATAGATTACCTGTCTTTAGATGTCAACCACCAGGTGTAGTCCTATATCTAGATGTCAACCATCAGGTGTAGTTCTACAGTGTAGGACTCTGTAGATTACCTATATTTACATGTCGACCATCAGGTGTAGTTCTACAGTATAGGCCCCTCTAGAGTACCTATATTTACATGTCAACCACCAGGTGTAGTCCTATATTTAGATGTCAACCATCAGGTGTAGATTACTTTTTTTCTACAGTATAAACCCCTCTAAAATACCTATATTTACATGTCAACCACCAGGTATATTCTAAAATCTAGATGTCAACCATCAGGTGTAGTTCTACACTACAGGCCTCTCTAGATTACTTATCTTTAGATGTCAACCATTAGGTGTAGGTAATAGCAATAAGGGAGTTAACACCAATATATTCTTCACTATATGCATGTCAACCACCAGGTGTAGTTCTGCATTATAGGCCCCTTATCAAAACCCATGTCAAGATGTCAACCACCAGATGTGGTCCTATATCTAGTTGTCAAACACCAGGTGTAGTATTGCATTATTGTCCTCTTGAGAATACCTATATACAGATGTCAACGACCAGATGAAAGATAATAGCAATAAGGGAGATAACTCCTATATATAATATTTATTTTACTATATGCATGTCATACATCAGCATAGTACATCGTTATAGATGTCAACCACCAGGTGTAGTCCAACACCTAGATGACAACCACCAGGTGTAGTTCTGCATTATAACCCCCTATCAATACCTATATCTAGATGTCAACCACCAGATGTGGTCCTATATCTAGTTGTCAAACACCAGGTATAGTATTACATCATTGGCCTCTTTAGAATACCTGTATATAGATGTTAACCACCAGATGTAGATAATAGCAATAAGGGAGATAACTCCAATATATTATTCACTATCTGAATGTCAACCACCAGGTGTAGTACTATACTATAGACCTCTCTAGAATACCTATATCTAGATATCAACCATCAGCTGTAGTACTACAGTATAGGCCTTTCTAGATTACCTATCTTCAGATATCAACCATTAGGTGTAGTCTTATATCTAGATGTCACCACCAGATGTAGGTAATAGCAATATGGGAGATAACTCCTATAATATTTCACTACATGCATGTCGACCACCAGTATAGTACTACATTATAGACCTATCTAAAATACCTATATCTAGATGTCAACCACCAGGTGTAGTGCTGTATTATAGGCCCCAATGCAATACCTATATCTAGACACCAACCACCAGGTGTTGGTAATGGCAATAAGGGAGATAATTCTAATATATTCTTCACTAACTGCATGTCAACCACCAGGTGTAGTATTAGAGTTTAGGCCCCTCTAGAATACCTATATCTAGATGTCTTCCACCAGGTGTAGTACTACAATATAGGCCTCTCTAGATTACCTATCTTTAGGTATCAACCACTAGGTGTAGTACTATACTATAGGCCCCTATAGAATACCTGTATCTAGACAGGTATTCCATAGGGGCTTATAGTATAGTTCTACACCTGGTGTAGGTAATAGCAATAAGGGAGTTAACTCCAATATATTCTTCAATATATATGCATGTCAACCACCAGGTGTAGTACTATTCAATAGACTTCTTTAGAATACCTATATCTAGATGTCAACCAGGTCTCTAGATTACCTATCTTCAGATATCAACCACTAGATGTTGTTCTATATCTAGATGTCAACCACCAGATGTAGGTAATAGCAATAAGGGAGATAAATTCAATATATTCTTCACTATAAGCATGTCAACCACCAGTGAAGTACTATATTATAGACCTCACTAGAATACCTATATCCAGATGTTAACCTTCAGGTGTAGGTAATAGCAATAAGGGAGATAACTCTAATATATTCTTCAATATATATGCATGTCAACCACCAGTGAAGTACTATATTATAGAGCTCTCAAGAATACCTTTATTTAGATGTGTAGTGTTATGTCTAAATGTTAACCACTAGGCATAGTCCTACATCTAGATGACAACCACCAGATGTAGTTCTGCATAATTGCTCCTCATCAATACCTATATCTAGATGTCAACCACCAGATGTGGTCTTATATTTAGTTATCAAACACCAGATAGTTTCTAGTTGGCATCTCCATATAGGTATTCTACAGGGGCCTATAATGTAATACTACACCTGGTGTTTGACATGTATATAGTGAAGAATATATTTGAATTATCTCCGTTATTTCTATAACTTGCACATTGTGGTTGACATCTAGATATTTGTATTTTAGAGGGGCTCATAATAAAGAACTACACCTGGTGGTTGACATCTAGATATTTGTATTTTACAGTGGCTTATAGTACAGAACTACACCTGGTGGTTGACATCTAGATAAAAGACTACATATGGTGTATGACATCTAGAAATAGGTATATAGTGATGAATATTGGAATTATCGTCCTCATTGCTATTTCCTACATCTTGTGGTTGATATCTATAGTATAGTAGTACACCTGGTGGTTGACATGCATATATATTGAAGAATATATTGGAGTTAACTCCCTTATTGATATCACCTACACCTGGTGGTTGACATCTAGATATATGTATTTTAAAGGGCCAATAATGCATAACTACACCTAGTGGTTGACATCTAGATAAAAGACTACACATAATGGATGGCATCTAGATATTTTAGTGGTGCCTATAATGTAGAACTACACTTGATGGTTGATTTCTAGGTGGAGCTATTCTATAGGAGCCTATAATGTAGTACTACACCTGGTGGTTGACATGTATTTAGTGAAGAATATATTGGAATTATCTCCCTTTTTGATATTGCCTACACCTGGTGGTTGACATCTAGATATGGGTATTCTAGAGGGGTCAATAATGTAGTACAACACCTAATGGTTAACATGTATATAGTGCAAAATATATTGGAGTTATCTGCCTCATTGCTATAACCTACACCTGGTGGTTGACTTCTATATTAGGTATTCTAGAGGGGGCTATAATGTAGTACTACACCTGGTGGTTGACATGTATTTAGTGAAGAATATATTGGAATTATCTTCCTTTTAGTTATTGCCTACACCTGGTGGTTGACATCTAGATATAGGTATTCTAGAGAGGCCTATAACACAGAACTACTCCTGGTGGTTGACATCTATATTAGGTATTCTAGAGGGGGCTATAATGTAGTACTACACCTGGTGGTTGACATGCATATAGTGAAGATTGTATTTGAGTTCTCTCTTGTATTGCTATTACCTACACCTGGTGGTTGTTACATCTAGATATAGAACAAAACATGGTGGTTGACATCTAGATATAGGTATTCTAGAGAGGTCAATAATGTAATACCACACCTAATGGTTAAAATGTATATAGCACAAAATATTTTGGAGTTATCTGCCTCATTGCCTACACCTGGTGGTTGACATCTATATTAGGTATTCTAGAGAGACCTATAACACAGAACTACACCTGGTGGTTGACATCTATATTAGGTATTCTAGAGGGGGCTATAATGTAGTACTACACCTGGTGGTTGATATGTATTTAGTGAAGATCTTCCTTTTTGCTATTGCCTACACCTGGTGGTTGACATCTAGATATAGGTATTCTAGAGAGGCCTTTAACACAGAACTTCTCCTGGTGGTTGACATCTATATTAGGTATTCTAGAGGGGGCTATAATGTAGTACTACACCTGGTAGTTGGCATGTATATAGTGAAGAATGTATTTGAGTTCTCTCCCTTATTGCTATTACCTACAACTGGTGGTTGACGTCTAGATATAGGCATTATAGAGGTGCCTATGATGAACATCTACACTTTATAGTTGATATAGGTATTATAGAGGGGCCTATAATGTAGTACTACACCTGGTGGTTGGCATGTATATAGTAAAAAATGTATTTGAGTTCTCTCCTGTATTGCTATTACCTACACCTGGTGTAGAGAGGCCTATAACACAGAACTACTCCTGTTGGTTGACATCTATGACATTAATGTAATACTACAGTTGATGGTTTACATTTGCCTATATCTCCCTTATTACTATTACCTGCATTTGGTGGTTGACATCTAAATGTTGGTATTCTACACAGGGCTATAATGTAGAACTACACCTGGTGGTTGACATGTATATATTGAAAAATATATTATGCATTATATCTTACCTCATGCCTACATATGCATACCATACTATCCCTGACAGATTTTTCACAATTGGGAAAATAAAAATTTGTATGTCTTTGCATTACTACAAAATGTATACCTATTATTTGTTATAGTACACCAATGTAAGAATTTTTTTTAATTTTTATTTTATTTTTTCATTTTTAAAAAATAATAATAACACATGTATATATGAGTTCTGAAAAGTATAACTGTGTGTCAAAGGCTTGTATAGCAACTGTTCTGAAAATTTGGGTAGTTCAAAAAGTGATGCATAATTGTAGGAGAAATGGAATTGACCAACAATCGGAGAAGAGAATTCTAAAACCATTAAAAGGAACATCTCAGCCCATTACAAGCTCAGCCAAAAATCAATCTCTGCCCATATTTCTCTCAGCCCATAACAAGATCAGCTAATGTTAAAGTCTGGTTACCGACTTGCGGCTCAGTAAAACCAAGAAGAAATTTCAAAATTTTATTTAACGAAATTGAGGTCTATTAAGAAAACTAAGAAAATAAAATTTTCTAGTATTTTCGCCTTGTTGATTTTAATTATACTTTTGAAAATCCAACAAACATGCATATATGTATACTTCTTGAAAGAAACAAGATGTGTTTTTGAAACACTGATAACCGATCGGCAACAAAATCTCATAATTATAGCTCAAATTTTTAAAGTAGGCCAATTTCAAGGAACCAATGTCTGTGAAAAAAGTTTATCTCCTCTTTGTGTTTCATTTGTATCCCAAATGTTGGATTTTTAAAAAAAAAATTATTTAAGGTGATGTATATAGTATAAAAATGTATTTTTCCCAAAACGGATAAGCAATGTATGTTAACTTACTGATGGATACACGGAAATCGTCGTAGCCGACGTACCATCAAATGACGGCAAATATATAAAAAAAAAAAACAAAAACAAAAACAATTATCCATATACATTTTTTAAAAAGAACGAGTACATGTAATTTAGATTTTTAGAAATATTTTTGGTCTATATTTTTATGGAAATATCAAATGTTTAATTTGAGCAAAATCATAATATTTCACGATATCATGGAATGAATATCATGGCAGTATCACCCTATAGAATTCGTTATAACGAGATAAAAGGTAGTTATTGCCGAGATTTTAAAAGTCGTTATTACTGGGCATTTTTAAAAGTCGTAATTACGATTTAACGAGATTTTCAGATAATATAAATAAGCGATTTTTGAATGGTACACAAAATATTTTTTCTGTCCGATGACGTTTGATAAACCTCTAAACCCATCCGACGCTTTCTTTTTTACCGAAGCGAATTGATGCCATGTGTAAAAATAGTACCTCGAAATTTTAAGAAAATAACTTTCGATATATTATTCCGTTTCGAGATAATAACTTCAATTTTAGATAATACTTTTTTGAAATTACCAGATATTATCTCGCAATATAAAATAGGTATCTCAAAATTTCGAATTATCTCCAGATTTCAAGATAATAATTGAAAATTTCGAGTCCTTATTATCTCTAAAATTCAAAATATCATCTCGAAATTTTGCGTTATTATCTCGAAACTTCAGTTTCCGTAATACTTCAATAAGTACATTTTTCTATGGTATGTATGAGAGTTAGAATGTAGACATTCTAAAGTTCTAAAAACCAAACTACCGATGGGGTTGATAAATATGAAAATATGAAGGTACCTTTATATATGTTACAAATATATAAAAAGGGTGATAAATAACAAGAACCTGCAAAGTTAATAAATAAATTTGATCGATAAAATTTAACGTGTTTTGATTTTATCAGCGATATATAAAGCTAATATTAGCTTTATATATCGCTGATTTTATAGAACAAATTTATTAAATTTTAGTAACTGTATAGTTTGGGGTTATTTTTACTTGGATCTAATTCTATTCACATTTCGTTGGTAGTTTAATTTTAGCTCAATTTTAGTTATTAATTTGTTTGATTTTAATTTTGAATTATTTATTAATTTATCACCCTACGTTGGCATTTCTTTCATTCTCCGATTGTGTTGTTGTTAAAACAGTTTATTTCCAGAGAGAGAGAGAGAGAGAGAGAGAGAGAGAGAGAGAGAGAGAGAGAGAGAGAGAGTCTCCCCAATATTCAACACTTTTATTCAGTACGGTAGACACATTTCCGGATAACCACGTCACAGTTGCTATCAAATTTGCTTCTGTATTTTATTCACTCGATTGCACTGTCAATCATCTACCTCATGAATAAACATGACTCATTGTAGTGGTTGGCACACTCTGGTGGTTGAGAATTATCATCAACGTAATTATACGGGGAGCGTGTTTTATTTTTTGTATATTAAAATTCAATTTATAATTTGAGGTAAATACAAGTTTCATTATTGCATTATGCACATCAGGTGGCATTCAAAGGATTCTTAAAATAAATAATAGCGTTATATGAAAATAAACATTGAGCATTATGACATTTCCGTCCGATCTTAGTCTTGAAAACACTTCAAGGGAAAATCCAGGTTTGTCGATGGCACGTGTTATTTTCACCAGTCTAAAATGTAAACAGGTTTGTAACGTACATGTGTAGATGATTTAAGTCATGCTTTCATAAAACAGCATCCATAATCAGGACACGGATAATCAAATTATTTACATGACATTTAGTTTTTTGAAGTCCAACAACTCTAATTTGCTAACCTGTCAACATTATGAAATTTGTCTGGGGTAGAAAATGTGTACAACGGTCGAACTTTTTACGAATGCGTTGTCATTTTGATATATATGCGTGACCATCTGTGTCGAAATAATTGAAAGGGGATTTTATGGGAGGGGGTGTCCCCCTTCCGAAATAACAAGAAAAAATTGTAATTTCAAACTTCAATATCTGCCATTCTATGCATCTAAGGGAATTATTGTCAATAATATTGATGATGATACACACACACACACACACACACATATATATATATATATATATATATATGTGTGTGTGTATGTGTATATATCACATGTCTTTTAATTTTCTAGTCGACTTTGAAATTTATAAGGAATAGATATAGGCTTTATTTTGAAGTTTTAATACATGTAATATATACATGTACACACACAGTTTGGGAGACTCAAAATAATGTTATGGTCATTATGTTATAATAGAATGTTTAAAATTTAGTATTTCTGAATTTGCTGCAACAAATTTTAAAAGATATTAAATTCTTAATATTCTAATATAACAGTTGGATTTGGAATGCAGAAATTAAATAACTAGACTTACCTGGAAGAAATATAATAAATATTTGGAAGTGTGATGATTTTTAAGGTCAAAGGCTTGATTGATTGATTTATTTATTTATTGAGATTTGAACATTTATTACCAAAATATTTGCATACCCAAATATTTATTTGAAGGTTTTTATCTTCATTTTGTACACCTTTCTCATTAATTAATAAGATAAAACAACAAATGATGACTGAATAGTTCACCCCAAAAAATAAATCAGATTTGATAAAGAAAAATCAAACCTGCTTTTAAAAAGAAAAAAAAGATTATTGAAGTTAAATAAATGTGTTTACTGTCATTACTGACATTTTATTAAATTCCATTCAATGTGTTACAAGAGGATATTATTATCTTTGTATAAAATATTATGTAAATGAAATAAAACATCGTTTTTTTATTGAAATCATTACAAATTTAAGATACATATATAACACTGTATAGTATGTGGAGTGCGGACGTCATAGAAGACACCAAGATCTCGCTTCGATATTTCTCAGCTTAATTTTAAAAGTAAAATCATTGAGGATTGATACAGAAGCTCAATGAAATTAATATAACATCAATGATGTTAATCTTTGATAACTGTGTATAGGACAGAACATATGGATAGTGATTATAGGTGTGGATGTTTAGATATACAGGTAATAAATTTGTATATTAGGTACCTGTCCACAGTACAGGTCATTGTGTAATTACCATCGGCACACGTCCGATAATGACACCTCTGTATGGTCTAATGACATTAATTAATAAACAGGGTTATTAGCCCTTGTTCTTCATGACTATTTGGAAAATATACGAGACTTATATAACCTAGAATAGTTGTCTATGGAGACTCCAGAAATTTCAAGCTATTTTTTGTCACCAATTAATAGACTGAAAATTACAATTTAGAACATTTAATCCTGACAAAAATGTCTACAGATCGCCGGAAAATGGATAAGAAGCGGTAGAAAAATAGGGGAATCGGTCGAAAATTAGAAAATCGGTAGAAATCGGTAGAATTTTTCTCGGCGATAGACAAACGGTAGATGAATAGAAAAATCGGTAGACTACCGCCGAAATCTGTAGACTTGACAGGTATGGATTTGGGCAGTTTTTTTCAATTATTTAAATTGTTCAGTTGTTGTATTGGCCAGAAATGAATAGATCTATATATATATATATATATATATATATATATATAAATTAATTTTATTATTTATTTTTTTATAGGTAATACCCATGTCTTATCATTTGTAATAGTAAAAGAAGAATATCTAGATAACACTTCCTAAAAGTTACACTAAAGGAAGTGTTATTCAGATCTTCTACTTTTACTACTATAAAAAATGAGACATAGGTATTGGGCCTACCAATAAAGAGGGCGAAGGCATTCTTCTGCAGCCTAACATGTTGCTTAAAGCATGTAAGTGTTCCATTGCTTTAAATTAAATAATCATATGAGCAATTAATGATTTGAAAACAAACACACTACACAGTTGCTGTTTTAAAAATGGGTGAAAAAGCATACTTTGAGAATCTATCTGATCTCACAACGGCAACACCTTTCCCACAAAATGATGTCAAATTTAGTTGTAACATCAAATATTTAGAACACTAATACTTCCAGAAAATATGTCTCCAAAATGTTTGATTTGAATATGTTTATGATAAGAATTACTGGTCAAGCGTCAGGTCGAAGTTGCTATAGTTCCGACATTTTGTTAATTGCAAATTGCCGATGTAGACAGATTTTCTATTATAAGTAGTACAAATACCCGGAAGTAGTAGCAAAAATAATGTGAGCTTCTCTACATATATGAGGGCTTTGCCCTCTATCAAAAGTGAATGCCTTCAACTTGGTTACTAACTGGTTCTGGTAGCCGAAAATGTGCCTGGTACTGGTAGCACATTTGTGTTTTGGCATGTTATATGTTTTGTTGTTTGAGCAATGGTGTGTCAGCACAACTGTGTCAGTGTTCAGAGACTGAGTGTGTCATTTGCAACAGAGCGAAGGAGCCTATAAAACACTGTCAAAGGATACATTCTAATATTCTGAAAACTGAACCTTCTAAAAACCAATCACTTCCCCATACCAATCACGTTAAAAAAGTCTGGATATTTTTAGACACTTGTGTTGCTACATTTGTATTACATTGTTCACTGATGGATCCAGAGCATCCACTGCCTCAAAGTGGTGGGAGGGTGTTCCATATACATATATCCCCAAGCCACAAATTCAGCCATGGGATTAGCATTTGCATGTTATTGGAGTAACAGGCCTTCAGACTGAAGGGCTTTTGGCTAAGAAGGCTGTCCTCCTTCAACTTATTGGATATTGTCTATTAATGTCACTTTGTCATTGGATTGTGCAGGCTTGATGAAAAAAAAATGAACAAAATGTAAAATATAGCTTCAATAAACTTGACATCATGATCAGACAGGCTGAAATCTAACTGAGTCTGAAGTGTCATATATTATAGTCATCGTTTCTACTGATACATGTATGTAACAGGTGAGAAAAGTGAACAGTCAGAATGGGATTCCAACCTAGGCCAACTATAGTATGCTCCACCCTAGATTATGATGTTGACAAAAAATAATATGAACTATATTTAAGGCATCGCTTGGAAGCAAGCATAGCTCCTTGCTTCACACATGCAGGAAAAAGCATTTGTGGTGAGTGTATCCGATCCCAATATTATCTTACAATGTAGTCGGCAAATCGGTTGCTAGTACAGTACATTGTAATTTATTACTTCATCAGTGTCTTTACATTGTAAGTACATGTGTAATGACTTTAACAGTTGTTACTGAGAAAGTGAATGAGATGATATGTAGTTTAGTACTTCATCAGTGTCTTTACATTGTAAGTACCGTACATACACTTTGGGTGAATATATCTACATTGAAAAAATATAAATATCAGGTCTGTGTTAAATGTTGATTCGATGTGATGAAAAAGAAAGAAAATTATTTCATTCCGATTCTCCCTTTGTTTATATGACCACTTACATACATTTTGTATCAAATCTTATTTGTTGTCACCTATGTGCTGGTTTGCTAGTAACAAACATCTCTGTCTCAGTCATGAAGCAACCAACTGAAGACAGGATGTCCATGTTTCTTGCATACTTGTCCAATTTTCACTTGGATTCCAAATCATGATGGTCAGGTGTCCTGACCCTCAGTGAACATTTTCAGGGGTCAACCCTTAAAACTGGAGAGTCATGATTTAATTTTCAAAGGTCAAAATTACATGTGTCAATGCAAGTTTTTATAATTATAAAATAATAAACCCATGGCATACACAACCTGTAAATGGTTAGTTAGTCAGGGTTTGTGTTGCAATGTCAAGTGCCCTTCTTCAATTTAGTACATGTATTTCCAATTTTTGAAAAGTTGTTTTTCTTTTTTGACCATCAACACAATTCAATGTGCATTTCTGAAATTTCATGCCTCAGCAATTTCTGACCAATCAAAATGCACAATTCTTTTATTCCCTTGTATGTAGTGATTCTTAAAAATGAATTCATGCAGGATTTCATACATGTATTTGTCTTTTACATGTAAGACATCATATAGATTGTGGGATTTATAAACATACTTTTGTATCCAATATTTACCACTTTACTTTTTTTATTTCATAGTGACTGTCAATTCTTATAGCTGATTTCATACACAGAAGATGAAGTGTGAAATTTGTGAGGAAGAAATTTCCAAGTATAAGTGTCCAAAATGCAGGATTAAATAGTGAGTATAAGTCCAGTAAAACATGTCTATTTCAGTCTTTTAGGAACTGTAAAAATTCTTGATATCAGTACTTTGTCATATATTTTGTCCACTAGTGTGGACTTGTGTGTGGGACTTGGCACATTGCTAGTTCAATGTGTTGGTGTTGGCCAAGCAATAACATGCACATAACACAACAAAAAACTGCTAAATGTGGTATGGCCAGATTACAGGGACCTGGACAGAAATTGAAAATAAGATTTAAGGTGATGGGGCACAACACCCGTATACAAAACTGAATATGTCTTTCCATAAGAAACAAGAGTATATATGGTTTAGGGGCGGGGATGTGATTTATTTTCAACTTATGAGTTTTCAAGTTGTAGGTAAAAAACACAAATTTCAGGGGTAGGGCATGACCCTTATATGTTACTGAATGTGCCTTTTGATGGGGCAGTGCATCCACAGGTCCCCATACACCACAGAAGATAAAATATATAATTTAGGAAGATGAGGCAGGACCCCCATATACATCCTTGAAAGTATCTTCCAATTAAGATCAAGAATATATATGGCATAGGGGTAGGGATGTGAAAAATTTCAAGTTATAAGCAAAAATATAATTTGTGGGGATGGGGGCAGAACATCCAAGGACCACATACACACCAAATGATATGTCTCTCTATGATGATCAATAATATATATGGTTTAGGAATGTGGGGATGTAAATGGTTTTTATGCTAAAGGTAAAAATACAAGACCCCCAAGGAGCCCCATATACACCACTGAATGTGTCTCCCAATAATCAAGAAGAATATATATGGTGTAGTGGTGGCGATGTGAATGGTTTTCAAGTTATACATAAGGGACATATCCCCTTAAGGACCCCAATGTGTATCAATGAATATTTCTTCCTATAAAGTGTAAATGTATATGTTTTACATGTTGGGATGTGAATGGTTTTCAAATAATTCGTAAAAAATATAAATCTAAGGGTGTACCCCTATGGACCCCAAAGTACATCAATGTTTTTGTTTCACCATCCAAAAAAAGAAAACTATTCAGTTAAAAGTACAGGAAATAGTTCATAACACTTGACAAGAAGTAGATACGACAAAAAACGAAAGCACCACACTTTAAAACCATGAAGTCTCTCACTTCTGGTCAGCACAGGTTCGAGTCCTGCTGGAACCAAAGCTAATTTTTGTGAGAAAGATTGACAGTTTACTTGCAGAAAGCTGATGGTCTCTTCCCAGGTAACCACGTTCTCTCCTTCACCATTAAAAACTGGCCGCCACCACATAACTGAGTAATTGTTGAGTGTGGCATAAAATAACGTTCAGAATTCAAAAATGAAAAAGTGAATTTAGTTCCTATTATACATGTAGTTCATTATGTCTGAGAGTATCAAAGAAATATTTTTTTAAGGACATCAAGACAAATATTTCATAAAAATTTCTTTGTACCAGTTGTGCTTTACAGTGCTTCTATTTTTTTATGAATGTATCTATTATAATATTGCACTCTTTCTGATACTGTATAGTTAAGTATAATATTGTATTCTTTGTGATACTGTATAGTTAAGTATAATATTGTATTCTTTGTGATACTGTATAGTTAAGTATAATATTGCACTCTTTCTGATACTGTATAGTTAAGTATAATATTGTACTCTTTCTGATACTGTATAGTTAAGTATAATATTGTATTCTTTGTGATACTGTATAGTTAAGTATAATATTGTATTCTTTGTGATACTGTATAGTTAAGTATAATATTGTATTGTTTCTGATACTGTATAGTTAAGTATAATATTGTACTCTTTCTGATACTGTATAGTGGAATATTGTGTTATTTCTGATACTATATAGTGTAATATTGTATTCTTTGTGATACTGTATATTATAATATATAATATTGTATTGTCTGATACTGTATCTGTATTGTAATATCCTATTTTTTTCTGTTATTACAGCTGTTCAGTAAAGTGTTATAAGAGACATAGAGGTGAGCAATACCTGCATTATTTCCCTTGGATTGTTTATATTTTACTGTTGTTTTACACCCTGCCATTAGGGGTATCCATGACTGGATGGTTTGAACATTCTGCTGTAAGCCAAGAAGTAAGGGGTTTGACCCCCTGCTGAAACCTAAACTTATTTTTTGAGAAAGTTTGCCAGTTTACATGTACTTGTGGAAGAAATGCTTTTCCTTCCTCAAAAATTGGTTGCTGCCATGTCACTTAAAATTGTGTTGATTGTGTCTTAATGTGCCATTAAACACAGTTACATGTATTATCAAAACAGACATTTTCACGATAACTGCATTCCTACTAATCTCACCTGTGCAATAACACTTCCGGTCAGTATCAATAAGCTTCGTGTTCAAGACGCTTCATACCCAAGTCATATCATATCCAATGAAAGTATGAAATGCCTTGATATCGTTCAGAAGTGTTTGTTCGCAGTTGAGATTAATAGGAATGCAATTACCGTGAAAAGGTCTATTGCCAAGAACTTGTACTATATGTAGAGCATTGTGAAAAGGTCTATTGCCAAGAACTTGTATTATATGTAGAGCATCGTGAAAAGGTCTATTGCCAAGAACTTGTATTATATGTAGAGCATCGTGAAAAGGTCTATTGCCAAGAACTTGTATTATATGTAGAGCATTGTGAAAAGGTCTATTGCCAAGAACTTGTATAAATGTAGAGCATCGTGAAAAGGTCTAGATCTGTTGCCAAGAACTTGTTTTTTTTATGTAGAGCATCACAGTTTAAATCAGAAAGTCTCTTACATTGTGGGATTGTGTCTTATTGGAATCTGATTGTGCAAAGAAGCTTGCTAGTTTAGTTTTGCTAAATTTTTTATCCCAGGGTGCACTGTTGCTGATATTCACTTCTTTCTACCGGCATTTAGACAAATACATGTAAATCCTTTTCTACCTTTCAATCTTACATGTACATAAGGTATGGTTTAAATTTCAACCATTATTGCAGTAAGTTACTGTTAAAATCCCCCCCTCAACTGTAAAAAAAATGACCACTACATTATAACTGAAAAATTGTTGAATGTGGTGTTGAATGCCATTTAGATAAAAACAAATCACTTACATTGAAACTTCACCACATGTGGGTCAGATGTTACATAAATCCGGCAAGGACAGGTACAATGTAAGTCCCTGTTGACCTCTTGTTAGGTTGTTAGACTCGGTTACCCATTGCAAATCTTGTTGTTTGTTGTTATGTGGATATGTGCATTTAGTGTAAACTTATTCTCCAAAACTACTAATTCCATTTATTATATGCATGTAAAACAGTGGAACCTGTCTCGAAAGACCACTGTCATGAAAGACCACTTGTTTTATGAGATCACATTCTGAAGTAATCCTTTATATATAAAACCTCTTTTGAGAGACCACCTGTTTTGAGAGACCACATTTCCGTGGCAGATGGAGTGGACATTTTTCATCTGTCTTCCATTATTTTCAGAGGTTCCATGTGAAAGTAAAGATTTGATAAACACTACACCGCTGACCGGTCAAACAACAGAAATGAGTAAGTACATTATTTTTGGCTTATATTCTTGTAATGTTAACATTCCTAACTCACCTGGCCTAAAGAACCAATTGGCCAATTTCAACAAAACTGCGTAGGAAAGATCCAAATGTGAAGCTGCTTCCAGTTTGTAAAGGTAACCATACTAATTGAAACTTGTTAGGAATTAAGTATGGTCACCTACAGGTGTTGTTGTTTGGCAGAATTTGTGGGGCAGGATAGGTAGGTTATCCTCTTTGAGAAACCTTTTCTTCAGACCGTCTGCATACAGGGACTAAACAAATATTGTATACAGAGAAATTTTTGCTCCTTTTGCCCTCGTTGTTAGTGGGTGAATTCAAAACTGGCCGAATTCAAAATGGTATAAATTTATCTATTTCTGATAATTGCAGAGATTATCTATTATATATTTCATTTTAAACAACACAAAAAATGTCTAAATAACTTAAATGTAATCTAGCAAAAAATAGACATGCACAAGTGTTAATTGTTAGATAAAAGCTTGCAATAAAATCAAATCATATTTAATCACTAATAAAAAGAAATCGCTGATTGTTACAAACGTTTTTTGAATGGAATTGTAACGAGTCTTGGTGAATTTAAAATGGGGCAAACTGTTTGAAAGTGTAATAGGGCGAAAATAACATGACGAAAAGTAACCCTGTATACAATATATCAGAGTGATCCTGAAGGAATGTGAAGAAATGTTATTTTCATTGAGTTTGTGCGATTTCTTTGATTTTCTCCCGTTGATAGTTGAAACAATGTTTATATTCAAGTTCTGAGTGCATTAGGATTTTTCATTTATTCAGTTAAATAAGGGGGAATAAGTACACTGATGCAAGTATTACAACACATTCTACTTCTTGTGGCCAAGTGGTTAGAGCCAAACCAGATATGTTGGATTGTTAAAATTCTCGTGTGTATAATTTAGCCTGCATATACTCCTTGGTCTGCTGTTCACAATTACTGATGATGCTCAGTTGAAAAATGATTACAGTCAAACTTGTTTACATTGAACTTGCTTAATTTGAAAAATCATTTACAGTAAAACTTGTCTTTAACAAACCTAACAAATTCTTGGTTGTAACAAACTAGTTAAAAATCCCCTGCAGTTTCCCATATACTTACCATGTTAAATATTTGTGAGTAACAAATTCGGGTGTATCGAAAAAAAATTTTAAATGAATCTTTTTTTTATGCCTATCAGCAAAAATCCATTTGCTGTAACAAATTTGTTTGTCTATTGCGCATTTGTCTATTGCTGCGACAAATTTGTTCGTATATTACTATGACTCTGTACTTTAAACAAAGTATATCGACTACACTGCCTGGGGCTCTATCGGAGGTATTCATAGTTTTACCCGTTGATATAACACAGAACGTGGCTCTTACCTGCATTGAACAACACAAAACTGACTTTTTCATGTTAATTAGTGATTTAACTTGTAAGCCTGGGTTATGTAACTGCCGTGAGTTTTAATAACATACATGTAAGCCGGGATTGATACACTATACGTGTCACTTTTATTATTATAATTATTATAATTTTCCAAATTTTGTACACATATATGTATTTGAATTAAGATAAAATGTAATGTATTACATATTGTGTTATGTATATTTCATTTTTATGTAGCCTACATGTATATTATATGTAACTTATCATGAACATAAAAAGTATAAACAAGTATCATTAGTAATCCATTCAACTTAATACTTAAAATATACCTATAACGAAATACTGCTATAACAAATTTATTTATAGGTCCCATGGAATTCGTTATAGACAGGTTTTACTGTAATTTGAAATGAAATCTAAGTCTCCCATCAAATCACCTTAAATTTCTTTGTATTTAATACTTGCTTAGTTTGCAATCGCTTACATTGAAATATTGGATTACATGAAATGATTTTCAAGGTCTACTGAACAGAAAATGTGTTGTTTTTACAATGGTTAATTTGAAGTCATTATTTACTGGTGCCTTAAACTCAAGTAACATACCTGTATAGACACAGCTATTGTTTTTGTGGCAGGGTAAGTTATATGATTTTTCTACTAGCTTGAGCTAGTGGTGTTTCCCCTTTACATCGATCGGTAGAGCACCAAACTGGTAAACCAGGGGTCCTAGGTTCGAATCCAAGCAGAGGCAGTAATTGTCTCTGTTACATTTTTACATTCCGATAATAAAATTTTGAGTACTAATTGTGGCATGTATTCAGCTAAAATATTTGTTCAATGTAGAGCGAATGTGTTCAGGAAAATGCTCAAATTACATAGTGTTGTTTAGGAAGCAAAACGAAAATATCCCCATTTAATATACTAAGTGACAGCAGTGATGAAGACGATGAAAATATTTTACATTATATACAATTGTTTGAAAACGGAAGGAAAAAAAATTAGATATCTGTGTTAAAGTGAAAGTATTAAACTGTGTGCCGAACTGGATACATGAACAAATCAAGTTACATAATGTACGATTGGAATTCTAAAGTTTAATAACTTCATTGTCAAAACTTATAGAGCCAGCCTAGCTCAGTCAGTAGCATGCTCGGCTCTTGATCGTGAGTTCGAGTACAGCTGGTGGCATGTTGGATTCCTGTCCTTTGAATAAGAAAGTAAAAACTGCGGTCCCTTGTCACAGTAGGTGTTGGCACATTAAAGAACCCACACTGCTCTATGGCCGTAAGTGCCGAGCATACACAAAACTTTGAAGCCCTTCATTGGCATTGGTGACATCTCCATATGAGAGAAAGATTATTGAGTGGGACGTTAAACAACAATACAACAACAAAAAATCAAAACTTATAATTTTCATGGATACATGATCAACCATACACAAGAGTTGGTTATAGGGTATATATATTAAATACATGTAGGTTCACTTTATTTTTTGTGATAAAAAAAACCCTCTACAGATGGTCATGTACAGTAAAACCGGCTTTAGCGGCCACCTCTATATAAAGATTACCTGTTTATAAAGGCCAGTTTTTTCAAGTCCCTTGACTGTATACATCAACTAAATTGAACCTGTGTATAAGGGTCACCTGCACATAAAGGTCAATATTTTTTGGTCCCTTGGATGGCCCCTATATACAGGTTTCACTGTACCTTTATTCTGATATACTGCTGATATTAATGATAAAATCAGATACATTGAAATTCAGTTAATTTGACGAAATAATGTGGGTCCCCTGAATTTTATTGTAAGCAAGATCGACTGTATTTAATTCTGAGTACCCAGTAAAAGATACATCATGGGTTTCCATTAGCAGTATTTTGGTGGAGTTATTCCCCTTTGATGGCCATATTTGTTGGTCACCTTGATAAGTCTTCTTTAAGAAACCAATTTGGATTAGATAGTATTAGTGAAAGTGACATAAGAATTTTCACCAAAATTAGCTGTACAGTTTAGATTAATGAAGACCTGAAATAAATATTTCTTTCCAAAAAGAATTTTTTCAAACTATTTATACACAAGAATACTTCATAATATTCATAATTAATAAAGAAAATCTATATGCTGCCACGCAATATGACCACCAAAGGGAAATAACTCTTGCCAAATACTGCTTATGGAAACCCATTTATTGTTAATGATTCACCAAGTAATGTACATGTAAACCTGTGTTATTCAGGCAACATTATGTTAATTTTTTTTCTTGTCTGTTTTTTTTTTCATTATGAGATTGGTAAAAATTCTGCTTTATCAGAAATGGGAATTATGTCAATTGTTGTTTATTTTTCATATTTTTCAGTTGCATCCAAGGGAGGCAATCCAAAATTAATGGACAAATATACTGCATATTCTGAAGACCAAGTTTCAGATGAGAGATTAAAGGAACTAGGTATAACTTTGGTTATTTCACATTCAAACATTTTTTCTGAGTATTTACTTTATTTCATTTTTTGGGGGAGGTAGGCAGGCATGCTTACAAGGAGTTCTAACTTAGCATTTTAATCCACTTCATGTATAGTACAGAAATGTATACTGTCGTCATTCGACAGTGTAACAACATAAATGTTTTGTGTAGATGACAGCCATTTATTGTCTTTTAAATGAATACTAAACTGATAAAATAAACATTTATATAAGGATCTATAACCTTCTGAACTGGTGGCCTATTGTCCTGCCTCTTTCCCGGTTGTTCCTATCTCTTATAACTCTCAGTCTATAATCTGTCAGAACTGGTGGATTTTTGCCCTGCCTATTTCCTTGTCTATTTTATCTCTTATGAATACTGTCAGAAACTGATGGAAATTTGCCCTGCCTCTTTCGTAAGTTCCTATCTCTTATAACTCTCAACCTAATCTGTCAGAACTGGTGGATTTTTGTCCTGCCTATTTCCTGGTTACTCCTATCTCTTATAACTCCCAATCTATAATCCTTCTGAACTGGTAGCCTTTTGCCCTGCCTATTTCCCAGTTATTCTTATCTCTTTTATAACTCTCAGTCAACAATCTGTCAGAACTGGTGGATTTTTGCCCTGCCTATTTCCTGGTTACTCCTATCTCTTATAACTCTCAATCTATAATCCTTCTGAACTGGTGAACTTTTGCCCTGTTTCCTAGTTATTCTTATCTCTTATAACTCACAGTCTATAATCTGTCAGAACTGGTGGCCTTTTGCCCTGCCTATTTCCCAGTTATTCTTATCTCTTATAACTCTTGGTTTACAATCTGTCAGAACTGGTGGACTTTTGCCCTGCCTATTTCCTAGTTATTCTTATCTCTTAAAACTCTCAATCTATAATCTGTCAGAACTTGTGGACTTTTGCCCCCTCTTTCCCCATTATTCCTATCTCATATAATCTCAATCTCTAATTCTTCTGAACTGTTACATGACAGTTGATTTCTGTGGGTGTCACTAAGATAAGAACCAGCCCACAATAACATGAGTGTCTGATGTTTAAAAACTTAAACAAAGATCATTTGTAAATATGCATTTCATATAATAAGAAAATGTATTAGCTTTATTTACTTTCTAAATATTTAGATAAAAAAAATAGAAGGACAGACACTATTTTTAGGCAGTGCTCAACCACCATAAACCAAAAGTGAAAACTGTCAATGAATTTTCTGAAGAATCATGGACCATTGACAGGTTTTACCTTTGATACAAATGCTTTTAGGTTCAAACAATCTAAATTTTAAGAAAGATAGTTAATTATAAAAATAATGATGAAAAACATATATATACATGTACAATGTACTTATATATGAATGTTTGGTTAGGTAGAGTATGCTATAGAGCAATTTCTTGGAAAATATTGAAAATTACTGTGGCCGAGTGGTTAGAGCATCACACTATAAACCACAAAGTCTCTCATCTCTTCTCGCACATTTTGTGAAAAAGTTTGCCAGGTTACTAACAGAAGGCTGTTGGATTCTCCCGTGTACATTGTAACTGGGTTCTCTCCTCTACCATTAAAACTGGTTGCCACCATATGACTGAAAAATTGTTGAGTGTGGCATAAAACACAAACTAAAAAAAAACCAAAACCTAGGCTGTATTGGTGTATTTGGTGGATAAAGTAAAACATGGAAAAAGTGTACTGAATTGACCCTTACATGTACATGTATTTACAGAGTTTTCCCCCTTTGTTAAGATTTCACCTCGTGATTGGTTGATTGTAATTTCTAAATTTGTTTTGTTTCAGGTAACTCTGATTTTAATTTCTAAATTTGTTTTGTTTCAGGTAACTCTGAGGAGTTAAGGGATATGTTAGCAAACCCACACCTGTGTCAGATGATGATTAATTTGACAAAATCACAGTCACCAGCTGAAGAAATGGAGAATGCAATGCATGAACCAATATTTGTGGAATTTGCAGACGAGTGCCTGAAAATTGTTGAGGCAGAGAACCGTATAAAGTTACCAGAGGGGTGATTCATTATAAAGATGTGTGAAATGTTTTTTTGAGACAAGACATGCAAAAAATAAATAATATATATCTCGGATATACAGGAGATATCGGTGAAACTTGCACGATGGACATCATAAACAGGAACTCGAGCACATGTGATAAGTGACACTTGTTGATACTATGGTGTGCAGATTGATGCTGATGTTGTGTTTTATCATCATCATCATTGTAGAGGTTCTACAAGGAGGCTTAATTGATTATCATGCTTATCTAACCCAAGTTAGTTAATTTTAAAAATTTGAAAAGACACAAGGTTTACCGAGTGTCTTTTTAAATTATGAAAATTAACTAACCAGAGTTAGATAAACATCACACATGATAATCAAGGTGAACCTGTTTCTACCATAACTGAAAACTTGTGTAGTATAGAACATTATATCATATCTAGATTCCCACAGACTTCACGTCAATCCTGTATCTTAATTCAGTCACAAGTTTTTCAGATTGCATAAGTATGTCAAAGGTAACAAACCCCAACATTATTAGAGGCTTCGATAACAAACCCCTTTTCCTTCACTTAATTTTACGACATCATAAACTATGACAGGCCTGATTCATCTTCATATAAAACGCTGGGAAGACACTATTGTTTATGTCCCAAGTTAATCAACTGCAACCTTGTTTAATCAACTGTCTGAGAGTAGTGTAGCGACACAAGTTATGGTAGAAATTATTTTCTGTATCAATACATTGATGATGAGTTTCTTTTGAACTCAGTAACCCCTTATTAAAGTCACATTTAGACTCCCCCAAATCAATAAATAGTATGGTCTACTGTCATAATACAGGAGTGAACAATTTCATATTGCATGTTCAATTATAACAAAATTTTGGTTCAAAATCCCTGAATTCTGACAGTGGACTTAACCATTATTTGAAATGGGCAGGTCCAAATAAGACTTTAGGGATTGATGAGTAAAGCTCTAATTCAATCCTTATACACAAAGGGTGACCTTGAATTCACCTTAAAACAGTACAGGTCACATGACCAAGCTCACACATTTAAAAGACAACTGAAAAATTGTTTAGAATTCATTTATTGAAGACTAAATTGTGATAGAAGTATGAAAATAATACTATAAATACCTGGATTGTTGATGAAAATAAAGTATTCAACAACAGTCACTTTGAATTCATTTTTTTTGTCAATGGCATCTTCATGCAAAATAATTAAACAAGGATAAATATAATACAGTGGAAATTCAATGAGTTGAATTTCTCTATGTTTTGAAGTATTGACTAAGTCCCAAATAACATTTTTATTTATTGCTACCTATAAACAATTTATAATTCATACTTTTGTGGGTTGTATTTCTTGATGTTTTGAATGGGCCAATTTCTGAGAATTCCTACAAATAATCAAAGTCAAAATTTTCATGTGTACAAAATCACCTAAAGGCAACCCTTATCCTTCTCATAAACATGTTTTAATTTCACAGAAAATAAGTTAATTTTAGCACTAAATATTAAATTTCATGACCCTGTTTGTCTGATATGGCTTCAAACAGTTACATACACATTGTAGAACTTCTGAAACTAAAAGTTGTATGACTCACAGTTGCCATGTTAATGTTTTGAACTTTTCTAGGTGTTCCCTTGAACTGTGATTCATCCAACTTTTTACTACATTACGGAGTAACCTCCCTTTACATATTTGTAAATATATTGGGGTGTAAAGGTTTGCCATCTGAAGACCCTGGATCAGTCATTCACAGAATCAATAAATATTCAATCACAATTTGATTAATAAATAACATGAGCATCACCACTTGGAAATGTAAACATACATGTATAGCTAGTTTACAGACATTGTAATTTAAAATAGACTTTTTCACGTAAACTGCAGTCCTGTGACTTTGGATGACAAACTGATACAAATACCCACAAAACGGTAATATCAAAGTACAGTGGAACATATCTTGAAAGACCACCCTTATACAGTAAAACTCACTTATAACGAATTTCAAGGGACCTTATTTTAAATTCGTTATAAGGACAGTTTGTTATATAGTTATTGCAAAAGGTTACGATGCAATTTGTTAAGAAAATCGCTCCATATTCAAGCTAAACAGGAACTTTCCGAAGAAGTAAAATGAAAACAGAAACATTTTTGTCACTTTTTATTTACACAACTTATTTAATCAAAGAGTAAGCCTACTTATGCTTGGCAATAATGTCTAGAATTGACTTGTTTTAATGATGATAATCACTTTGTTATAACTCTAAAATATACGTTGATTTGAGCATCAAGGGACATAGATATTGCTTTGTTATAGGCAAAAATTCTTTATGTAAAATTTGTTATAAAATTGTTTTTCAACTAAGAATATATTGAGGTACAGTCTGGGATTATTTATTGATTCATTACGTGCATGAATTCGTACAAATCAAGTTCGTTATAAAAAAGTTTTACTGTATAAGACTACCTGTCTTTTGAAATCTCATTCTGAAAACCATATTGTTAAATGATCCTTTAAATAAAACCTCTTTTGATAGAGCACCTGTCCTGAGAGACTTCACTTCATTGGCAGATAGAGTGGTCACTGAAGACAGGTTCCACTGTAACTGAATGTCGCTGTACAACATTTCCCAGGAATTTATATTATTTTGTTATCCTGAAAAGGTTTATTTAAGATATTTTAAGTAAATATATAGCATTTTCACAAAAAACATTGTAATTTAGCATGTATATATTATATACACCTCAGAAATGAGGCTGACAAAGAGATGGACATGGCCATAAGAAAATAATATAAACATGGCTATAGATATACAATGTACGGTATATATAAATGTAGGTCTACAAAGATAAACTGGCACATGTTTACAAACACAAGTCTATATCAAATCATAACAGAGGTGACAAGCTAGTTTTTGGTACACAAACACTAGAGCTTTACTCATTCATGGAATCAGAGAAGCGTTGACTAATCTACCTGTACATCTCTGTATTTGGAAAATATGCAGTATTATTTTGACAGAACATGTATGTGCCATTTTTTTTTTTTTTTGGTAGACCTATAGCCTACATAAACACCTCACATTCACGTAAGACACAAACGTAATTATTTATATAGAGTTATCAAAATATTGCTGTTTTCAACCCAATAAGTACTCCAGGTGATAAAAAATGAGAGATCTGTTTTACCCAACTTCTGACCAGGACCAGCAAGGTTAAATAGGAACTAAAATAATTTCCGGTGTAGATAATAGTTTATGAATAACGTTGACTAAATAGTGGTAGTTATTACAGATGACAAATTTAAATTTTCCTCAGTTGCTGGTGGAGTAGAAACAAACCGTTTCTCTTGGTACCACCAACTGAGGGCCAACTTCAAGAAAACGACGGATCATGTGTAAGAAGGTGAGTGCACTATCAATGGTATTTAGTGTAGTGTTATGAGGGCAATAATGAAATCTAGGGGGCAGGGTTCATACAGGAAATGAATCACAAAAAATAAAGTCAACACCTGACAGTACCATACCAAACATTTTGTTCAAACTATTGATTTTACATGTTTTAGTCAAGTACTTGCACGATGCTTTTCATTAAGTTCTCAGTCGAGCACAAGAAGAAGATGAATAAATCCAAGGACAAAATATAAAGCCTTTGAAATCAGGATATTTAAGCAATTTTCAAGGACTGGGATAACATCTAAGGACTTGTCAAAACTAAGTACTTTTCAAGGTGTGTTTGACCCTCCAGGGAGCCTTAAAAATCCTGGGGGTGCTTTATTGACAGGTGCTTATTGGGTCTAACAGGTTATACATACAAAGGGACATGAATTATTTAAAACATGGATACATATATACATGTATACCTAAAAATGAGATGGACATAAGAGGTAGCATAACTATTAAAACAAAACTGTACATACACATCAGGAATGAGGCTGTGAAAAGGAGATAAACCTTAAAACGTAACTTTAACTGAAAACTGAGCATGGCAAAATACTTCACAAATAAGGAGGGCAGGACCATTAACTGAATAGGAAAAACATGACTTTACATACAAATACTTTGAAAAAAAGATAAATGCAAGTCTTAACTGAATAATAAATAAAAAATGGGACTATATATATATATATACACACACAGGCATAACAAATCTTATAATTCTATATATTGTGTGAAAATAATGTCAAGTCCAATGTGGTAAGCAAATACATATAATATGCTATGGTTGAATTAATCAATTGCAAGTGAATAATTGCCAAACCTGGGTTTCTTAAGCATTTTTCACACAATATATTGGAATTTAAGACTTTTTATGCCTGTGTATATCTGTTTTTATTATTGTATATCAATCAAGGTAGTAATTAAGGAAAGACAAAATAAGCATAGCTAATGCATCTATAAAGGATATCATACATTGAACGTTGAGACAATGAATGATCCCTGAGCTACAGTCAGTGTTATTTTATCTGCATTACAATTAATGCTCTAATATCTGAGCTACAGTGAGCACTGTATTATCTGAGATGAAAGTCTAATATCTGAGCTACAGTGAACACTGTATTATCTGAGATGAAAGTGTAATATCTGAGCTACAGTAAGCACTGTATTATCTGAGATGAAAGTGTAATATCTGAGCTACAGTAAGCACTGTATTATCTGAGATGAAAGTCTAATATCTGAGCTACAGTAAGCACTATATTATCTGAGATGAAAGTCTAATATCTGAGCTACAGTAAGCACTGTATTATCTGAGATGAAAGTCTAATATCTGAGCTACAGTAAGCACTGTATTATCTGAGATGAAAGTCTAATATCGGAGCTACAGTGAGCACTATTATCTGAGATGCAATGAATGATCTAATATCTGAGCTACAGTGAGTAATGTATTATCCAAGTTACAAGGCATGATCTAATATCTGAACTACAGTGAGAACTGTATTATCTGAGATGAAAGTGATCTAATATCTGAGCTACGGTGAGCACTTTATTACCTGAGACACAAGGCATGATCTAATATCTGAACTACAGTGAGCACTCCATAATCTGAGACGAAAGTGTTTTAATATCTGAGCACTGTATTACCTGAAATGCAATGAAAAATCTAATTTATGAGCTACATTGTGCACTGTATTATCCGAGATGCAATGAATGATCTAATATCTGAGCTACAGTAAACACTGTATTATCTGAGATGAAAGTGTTTTAATATCTGACATATAGTGAGCTTTGTATTATCTTAGATGAAAGTGTTTTAATATCTGAACTACAGTGACAGTGAATACAGAAGAAATGTAAATACCTGAGTGATGTATTAGTAGTAGTTGTAATATCTGAGTTACAGTGAATACACCTGAGAAGTAGTAGTTGTAATATCTGAGTTACAGTGAATACTGTATTACCTGAGAAGAAATAGTAGTTGTAATATCTGAGTTACAGTGAGTACTGTATTACCTGAGAAGAAATAGTTGTAATATCTGAGTTACAGTGAAATGTAGTACCTGAGAAGAAATAGTAGTTGTAATATCTGAGTTACAGTGAATACTGTATTACCTGAGAAGAAATGAGTAGTTGTAATATCTGAGTTACAGTGAATACTGTAGTACCTGAGAAGAAATAGTAGTTGTAATATCTGAGTTACAGTGAATACTGTATTATCTGTGACACATGAGCTTACTATGAAGCTTTCAACAAAACCATACAAATAATGAAATATCTGAGGCTTTTACATGATTTAGGTATGACACAAGTTTTTACAGTAAACTTTTCAGCTTTACAGACTTTTCCATCTGCAAATTGAATTCTTTTGTAAACTTTTCATGTTGAGACACAGTGAACAAATTCTTCCAATCATCTATTTTTCCTGCAAAAAGAGACAAATTTGTAGTTTTCCAGGTGGTGGAGGAATTAATAAAATCTTACATGGGCATGTGGAGTGGATAAGGAAATCTCCACCTGAGTGGTAAGAATATGGTTGTCCAATCAGAAGGTTTCCACAGGATTGGACTTTCAGATTCTTACTATGACGTATGAGAAATCCTTTTACACTCATCACATCCATGTTTGATTACTGATTACTTTCCAATGCTTCAAATGCATGTTTATGTACATAAATAAGTTGTGATGCAAGTTTTAATGCATTGAATTCTCATCACATAGAAATCATATGTTATAGAACTGTATTATGAATTCACAGCGCATGAAGCTTGTCTACACCCTAGAGTTTGGGCAGAGAAATTCTGGCTTGGCATAATGGTAGATACACCTGTCCAAGGTGGGAGAAAATATATTGACTAAAATCAGGTAATAAATCAATACCCAGCTAATTTGAAGAATTAAAGCCCCTTACCATGGGTATATCACAACTATAATATAAAATGTCTAAAACATGCATCTGCCTAAGATGTATGTATGAACCAAATATGGTCAGCCTAGGCGAAGAAAGGAAATAGATGTGGCCTAGACAAATAAATTCAACAAAGGGCAATAACTCTAAAATTAAGGATGGGGGAGTGCAATTTTTGTATGTGACTTTCTGTCTACTTATGATGTATATCTGCACCTAATATGGGATCGAGCCTAGTTGAAGAAATGAGGAAAATATAACCCTGACAAATAACAACCCCCCCCACACACAACTTCCCCTCTCACCAATATTTGTCAGATCTGTTGTTCCCATAGCAATATTTGCATGAGTTTAATGGAACTTTCAAATCTCAGCTCAGCACCATAAATCTTAAGAATTTTCTTAAATCTGAGAATATTCTCAAATTGACTGGCATGCTTAATTAGACAATTGGATTTCTGGATTAGTCAAATTAGGCCCTGTGTGGGCTACAAATGATGGCATAAATTGAAGTGATCAATCTTGCAGGGTTAGCTAAGAAAGATAAGAGCGATGAAAACCTGGTTTACCTTTCCTATAAAGAGGGTAAAAATCATTCTCAAATGATTTTCTGTAAGGATTTTTTTTATCAGCTTCTTTCATTTTCTTCATAGTTTGGAAGTCTGTAACCTTGGTGATGTTTCTATAAAACTCCTCACTGTATTCTTTCTCAAGAAATTTAGACAGGCGTTTAATTTCCTTTAGTGTATTCTGGAAAATGACCCAAAAAAGCAATGTGATTATATACATTGTACACTGAGAGAGAGAGACAGAGAGACAGACAGACAGAGAGAGAGAGAGACAGAGAAAGAGAGAGAGGACAGAAAAACAGACATAGAAAGAGACACAGAGAAGAATTAAGGAAATCGTCATCTCTATCATATAAACCCCTATGTATCAATATCACACCAGAGGCCTGATTTCATTTATATGTGTTTTACACCACACTCAATACCTTTTCAGTTATATGGTGGCAGGCAGTTTTTAAAAGTGGATGATAAAACCCCAGTTACACTGTACCCAGGAGAGACCACTAGCCTTAAAAAAGCAGCTTGCCGTAGTTCCAGCACTGACAAGAGGTGAGAAACTTCATGGTTCAAATCACAATGCTCTAATCACTCAGCCAAGACGCCCCCCCTCCACACCTGAGGCCTGATATTGGACAAAAACTGAGATGACATGATATGTATTTTTACCATATAATACAGTGGAACCTATTGTGAGAGAACATCTCAACTTTTGTGAAACTGTGGTCCTTCAAGAAATATTGTCCAAAGGGATTTGATCTCTTACTCTTCCATGGACAATATTTCTGTCTACTGTATACCTGGACAATTTTGCACCTAGTTATTGTGGCTCCCGGTTATTTTTGCCTTTTTACAACAGAAAACATATTCACACCGTCTTAAATTAGTCTTGAATCACCATAGTCTCATAGATGACATGCATGTTTGTGCTTCAATTATTTAGCTTGAAAATTTCTTTCATTTTAAATTCGCCCTCTCATCTAAGGGCGAAAATTAAACAGGAGCGGAAATTTCCAGGTATACATTATCGCTGTATAAATCCTGAAATGTGCACCTGGATATATATAAGCAATCTAATGGTATTGAAGATTACCTTTGAGAATTCTTCATATTGTATTATATGTACAGGATGACCCGATTTTTTCAGTTCGTCAAGACTTTTTCCCCACTTTTTGATATAGTCAAACCATCCATTTGCAGGCACTGAAAGAGAAAAGGGACATTTTTAATGTGTCATAAGTTAAGAAGCTGTCATTACCCAGGGTAAATAAGCTAACTTTATTATTTTAACAATAAAAATTTGGTAAAAACTACACATCATGCATATGGCTGCTTACAAAGGATTTGTAAATCCTGAAATTTTCACGGTATTTTCACAATACGCACGTACTAAATTTATTTGCGAGATGATATTTTTGCGATTTTGAATGCCCATTTTGTCATACTATTGTTATACCTCATTACACGATAATTTAATTTTCGCGAAATTACACATATATATAATTCTCACGAATAAAACTGGATTTACAGTAATCAAAAAGTGTTAATCTTTTTTGTTAAGTCAGGAGCAATAGATCAAGAATTTTAGTAATTATCATCAGAATGATTTAACCTTGGATTTGTGATTGGAGAAAGCATTTTGAATTGGAAAAAAATATTTTATTTGTTTTCATATATTATGATAAGGAATCATTCAAAATACAAAATCCACTCCATAGAAGGCATAGAATTATCTCGAGTAATTCCATTTACAGCATGGCATTAACTAAAGTAATTCCATTAAAAACAAAGCATTTTCTCAAGTAATTCCATGGAGAAAATAGCATTTTCTCAAGTTATTCCATGGAAAATATAGCATTATCTCTGGTTATTACATGTAGATTAAGCCAGCGTTTAGGCTGACATAATATTTCTTTATGACTTTGAAATGTTTCAGTATGTTATATACATATCACATGATATGTAATATACATGTCATATGATACGTAATATACATGTCACATGATATGTAATATACATGTCATATGATAGGTAATATACATGTCACATGATATGTAATATACATGTCACATGATATGTAATATACATGTCACATGATATGTAATACACATGTCACATGATATGTAATACACATGTCATATGATATGTAATACACACAGATCTTCCATACACATATTGTATGGTCCTACTCTATATCATATGGGCAGGCATGAGAGAAAGCTTTATCTCAAGTAATTCCATGGAAAATATAGCATTATCTCTAGTTATTCCATGGCAATTACAGCATTATTTCAAGTAATTCCATTTAAAGAATGGCATTACCTATTTAGTAATTCCATTAAAAACAAAGCATTATCTCAAGTTATTCCATGAAAAGCAGCATTATCTCAAGTAATTACAGGGAAATTTGATAAACCAAGAGCTACTGTATATACTCACTTATAAGTCAATATTTTTCTTCACAAAAAAATATTGAGGTTTGCCTTTGAACGTGCTATATATTACTCTGAAACAAGGAAAGCAATTATCATAAATCAAAATGTAGAACTTGATCTTTATTTAGTCATAACTTCTGATTCAAGTGAGTTTAAAAATGTATTCCTTACATTTTCCTTTCAAGAAAAACTCAAAGAACTGGTCCCAGTTGCCTTCAAACTTTGAAAATTCTGGTTTCATTTTTGAAAGATGATGATAAAATGAGACAGCGACTGCCCTCGGATCACGTACAAGGAAGATAATTTTGCTTTTCTGAGTGAAGAAAGACTTGGGTATACTATCACATGGCAGATGTGAGGCAAATATTCTTGGGGGTGGAACACGATTCAATGATTTTTGCCTCTTCTCTGACAGAAATTCAATTGGCTGTACATATTTCGAGTCTGGGGTTAAATTTCCATTTGACAACAAGATACGAACTACTTCAGAAACCCAGTGCAAGCCTGAAAATAAAAAATAAAAATGTTTACAAATGAATAATTATAGAATCTGGTTTAATTTGACTTCATGTGCATTAACTAAACTAAACCTGACTACCTGGTACATGTATATACTGTATACCTGACTACCCGGTGTATACTGTAAACCTGACTACCTGGTATAAACTGTATACCTGACTACCTGGTATATACTGTATACCTGACTATCTGGTATATACTGTATACCTGACTACCTGGTGTATACTGTAAACCTGACTACCTGGTATATACTGTATACCTGACTACCTGGTGTATACTGTATACCTGACTACCTGGTATATACTGTATACCTGACTACCTGGTATATACTGTATACTGTATACCTGACTACCTGGTATATACTGTATACCTGACTACCTGGTATAAACTGTAAACCTGACTACCTGGTATATACTGTATACCTGACTACCTGGTATATACTGTATACCTGACTACCTGGTATATACTGTATACCTGACTACCTGGTATAAACCTGACTACCTGTATACCTGACTACCTGACTACATGGTATATACTGTAAACCTGACTACCTGGTATATAACTGTATAAACCTGACTACTACCTGGCCTGGTATATACTGTAAACCTGACTACCTGGTATATACTGTATACCTGACTACCTGGTGTATACTGTAAACCTGACTACCTGGTATATACTGTATACCTGACTACCTGGTATATACTGTAAACCTGACTACCTGGTATATACTATAAACCTGACTACCTGGTATATACTGTAAACCTGACTACCTGGTATATACTGTATACCTGACTACCTGGTGTATACTGTAAACCTGACTACCTGGTATATACTGTAAACCTGACTACCTGGGTATATACTGTATACCTGACTACCTGACTACCTGGTATATACTGTATACTACCTGACTACCTGGTATATATACTGTATATAAACTGTATACCTGACTACCTGGTATATACTGTAAACCTGACTACCTGGTATATACTGTATACCTGACTACCTGGTATATACTGTATACCTGACTACCTGGTATATACTGTATACCTGACTACCTGGTATATACTGTATACCTGACTACCTGGTATATACTGTATACCTGACTACCTGGTATATACTGTATACCTGACTATATACCTGGTATATACTGTATACCTGACTACCTGGTATATACTGTATACCTGACTACCTGGTATATACTGTATACCTGTAAATTTTTGCCCCTTGTTATTTTTGCTTTTTTATGACAGAAAAAATCTTAAATTCACTTTTATCAGCATAATATCATGGATGGCATAATGGTTTATGCTTCAATTATTTAGCTTGAAAATTTCACTTTATCTATAAATCCGCCCGCTTATGTAAGGGCGAAAATGGAGAAAATTAAACAAGAGTGAAAATTACTAGGCACATCTATACAGTTTCTAAGCTAATAGTTGTATCCATTACAATACAAAGGAGCCTCATATAAACTATTGTCATGCTCTTGACATATAAACAAAAGTTTTAAAAGAACGGTATAATCTGTCTATCATACTCCGTATCTTGCATATTTCCAAATTCGCCATCATCCAATTAAAATAGTTTGGCCCCAACATATTCTTCTATTACTTGTATATACATTTTTATCATGTATTCTGAATCTTGTGCACTCTTAAATTCTGTTACTGCAGCATTTTGGATGAGACTTAAAATTGAGGTTCTGTGTCAGGTCAGGTGTAGCATGTAAAAAACCCCTCACTGCATTGATGCCAGTCCATAGCACGAGTCAAAACTTGTGACATTACACCTAAAGCTGGTACAATTTCCATATAAGTGAACATTTTTTGGAGGGTGTAAAACAACAATGAAAAAGTAAGATTAAGTTGAACTAAGTTCATGTTTGTAGATGTATGTTTATACAATCTTCCTGGTAATTTGAATACCTGGTGCTACTTATACCTGACTACACTCAACAATTTTTCAGTTATAAACTGTATAGCCAGTTTTCATATCTGACTTGGTTGAGTAAAGAATCCGGCTACAATATACCTGGGAAGAGACAAACTGCATTCCACAAGTAAACTGGCAAACTTTCTCACAAAAATCAGCTCCGGTTCCAGCAGGGCTCGAACCTGCGCTGGCCAGAAGTGAGAGACTTCATGGTTCAAAGCATGATGCTCTAACCACTCGGCCACGGAGGACCAATGTTTATACTATAAAACAAGATATTTTAACATACATTGAATTTAAACAATATTTACACACAGACATAAATGTGTTAATTTTTTTGTGTGTGTGGTAAAATTAGCAAGTGAATACGAACATACATGTAATTAATCAAGTTGAAAGTTATATTCATATTTCCAAATTCGCCATCATCCAATTGGTTATTCTTCTACTTTTTATTTTGCTACTTATGTGCTTAAAAATTGAATTCTTAACATGCCAGTCAGTGCGTTTTAGTGTTTTCTAACTGTCAAATGTGTTAAGTTGAACTAAATATAGACTTATAAATTTGAATGGTTTTAGATTTTTCAATTTGCAGTACATGAAGACCTTAATAATTACACATCATTTATACCTAGTAATACATGTAGTTTCCTTAACAAACAGGTCTTATTATTTTGAAAAACTTTAATGTTTTTTGTTTTAAAACAACAAAATTTTAACCCCACAAAATTTTCTGATTATACAGTATATGTTGAAATTTACTGGTACATA
This sequence comes from Atrina japonica, assembly GCA_030159075.1. Classification (NCBI taxonomy): domain Eukaryota; kingdom Metazoa; phylum Mollusca; class Bivalvia; order Pterioida; family Pinnidae; genus Atrina; species Atrina japonica. Next base: position 1,082,071 of record BROG01000054.1, read on the forward strand.
AAATTTTGATTTCTTACATAAAATTTTGATTTCTTACCTGATTTTGGATATTCACAAAATAAAACATCCTCTGGATGAGCTTGAATGTCTTTTATACCTGCAAACAATTTGGACACGTCGAAAGGAAAACCAGGTAAGTATATGCCATCAATGTCCCAGACACTGATTTTCCCACCTTTAGACTCTGTCAAATCTCGTTTACTCATTGTTTATGACAGTGAAGCTGTGGTCCTTTCTTGAAAACTATATACCATACCTGTGTGAAGATAAATGAAATAATAACATGAATTACTGGCTATTAGTGTATCCATAAGTCTCTTTTCTAAGTGTTGCAGAGGCATATCTGTAACCAACCTAACTTGGATTGACTATGAATATTTTAGCAAATTACATTTGCTGAGGAAAGGTGTACAAAATAAGTTCTTTTGCCATTCAGAATATCAATGGTTGATTATTGTAACATCTGGTATACATATAGTACCAGTATAGCACTATATGATTTAAACCTAAGCACCATAACAAAGTATGATCCCTACCTTAGTGCCAAACCATTGTATGACCTCTACATTAGCACTATACCAGAACACTTTCTTATCCCTATAAGTTCCCGTATGATTCCAATGTAAGTAACAGAACCCTGTATGATCCCAGCCTTAGCACCAAAACACTATATAATCCCAACCTTTGCACCATAACACTGTATGATACTTACCTTTGCACAATAACCACTTAGTACCATAACACTGTATAATACCTACCTTAGCACCATAACATTGTATGATCCCAAACCAGAACCCTATATGATCCATACCTTAGCACCATAGCACTGTATGATACCTACCTTAGCACCATAACACTGTATGACATCTACTTTAGCACCAAAACTCTGTATGATCACAACCTTAGCACAATAACATTGTATGATTTCTACCTTAGCACAATAACATTGTATGATCTCTACCTTAGCACAATAACATTGTATGATCTCTACCTTAGCACCAAAACACTTTATGATCCCTACCTTATCACCATAACACTGTATGATCCCTACCTTATCACCATAACACTCTAGATCCCTACTGTATCACCATAACACTGTATGGTACCTACCTTATCACCATAACACTGTATGATCCCAACCTTAGCACCATAACACTGCATGATCCCTACCTAAGCACCATAACACTATATGATCCCAACCTTAGAACCATTACACTGTATGATCAGACACCCTGTATGATACCTACCTTAGCACCATAACACTCTATGATACCAGCCTTAGCACCACTGCATGATCCCAACTAAGCATCATAACACTGCATGATACCAACCTTAGTAACATTACACTGTATGATCTGTACCTCAGCACCATAACATTGTATGAACCCAACCTTAGCACTATATTACTGTATGATACTTACCTCAAAACCATAACACTATATGATCACAACCTAAGCACCATAACACTTTATGATCCCTACCTACACTGTATGATTCTAACCTAATGTCCTCATCACATCATTCATGAATCAGAATAATCACAATTATTTTCATATTTTCTAATGTCTTTCCACGAAATTGATACCAAAGTATCTATTACAGTTTGTCATAAACAAAATAACACTGTATGATCCTAACCTAAGCATCATAACACTGTATGACACCTACTTTAGCCCCAGAACATTATGATCCTAACATTTACATATACATGTATATATATATACAAGCTTTAGTGAGCTAGCCTGGCTTAGTCGGTAGCACACTCGACTCTTGATCATGAGGTCATGTGTTCAAGTTCAGCCGGCGGGAGGTTGATTTCCTGTCCTTCGGATGAGACGGTAAAAACCGAGGTCCCGTGTCATAGTAGGTGTTGGCACATTAAAGAACCCTCACTGCCCAATGGCCGTAAGTGTTGAGCATAGGCCAAAATTTGAAGAACTTCATCGGCATTTGGTGATGTCTCCATATGAGTGAAAGATTCTTGGGTGGGACGGTAAACAACAATAAACAAACAAACCAGCTTTAGTACCATTACACTGTATCAGTGACCCCAACCTTATCACCATAACACTCTATCATCACAACACTGTATGATACTAGCCAAAGCACCATTACACTGTATGATCCATACTATAGCACTAAACATCCTGTATGATATCTGCCTTAGCACCTAACATTATATGATCCCTACCTTTTCACCATAATACTGTATGGTACCAGTCTTAGCACCATAACATTGTATGATCTCCATCAAAGCATCAGTTACCATGTATGATACCTGCCTTAGCACCATAACACTTTTTATCCCTACCTAAGCACCATAACAATGTATGATCCCAACCTTAGCACAATAATACATGTACTGTATGATACCTACAATAGCACCATAACACTGTATGATCCCTAGCCAATAGCACCATACACTGTATGATACTAGCCTAAGCACCATAATACTGTATGACACCTACCTAAGCACCATAAAAATGTATGATCCCGACCTTGTCACTATAATACTGTATGATCCCTACCTTAGCATCATAACACTGTATGATACCTACCATATCACCATAACACTATGATCCGAACCTTAGCACCATAACACTGAATAATCCCTACCTTAGCACCATAACACTGTATGATCGCAACCTTTGCAACATTACTGTATGATCTCTATCAAAGCATCAGACACCCTGTATGATGCCTGCCTTAGCACCATAACCCTTTTTTATCCCTACCTAAGCACCATAACAATGTATGATCCCAACCTTAGCACCATGATACATGTACTGTATGATACCTACAATAGCACCATAACACTGTATGATCCCAACTAAGCATCATAACACCATGATATTGTCCGATTCACATAAATTGGCGCGGTGGAGTAACCTTTTGATTATCATACAGATGATTCTAAGGACTTTTTGGTTATGACAAGCTGCACAGGAAAAACGTTTTATTTCTCACTGGATACTCTCTTATGTATGGTGACAAATAGGAACAATTACTGTAGTCAGTGCAATTTTAATGTTATACTTTATTACCTAAAATTTAAACTCGTCCAGGTCATCAAAGGGTTAACAAGACTCCACTCTGCCAGGTCATATGGATTTTACTATACCAACCTTAGCAACATTACACTGTATGATATCTGACTGCCTTAGCACCATAACATTATATGATCCCTACCTTTGCACAATAACACTGTATGATACCAACCTAACCAGCATAACACTGTATGATTACCACTTTAGCACCATAACACTGTATGATACCTACATTAGCACCATGACACTGTATGATACCTTCCTTAGCATTATAACACTGTATGATACCAGCCTTAGTACCATAATACTGTAAAATGTATGATACCTACATGTACCTTAGCACCATAACACTGAATGATCCCTACCTTAACACCACAACATTACAATATATGATATCTTCCTTTAGCACCATGACACTGTATGATACCTTCCTTTAGCACCATGACACTGTATGATACCTAGCTACCTTAACACCACAACAATATACGATACCTTGCTTTAGCACCATGACACTGTATGATACCTTCCTTTAGCACCATGACACTGTATGATACCTAGCTACCTTAACACCATACACTGTATGATACCTTCCGTTAGCACCATGACACTGTATGATACCTTCCTTTAGCACCATGACACTGTATGATACCTTCCTTTAGCACCATGACACTGTATGATACCTTCCTTTAGCACCATGACACTGTATGATACCTTCCTTTAGCACCATGACACTGTATGATACCTAGCTACCTTAACACCACAACAATATACGATACCTTCCTTTAGCACCATGACACTATATGATACCTTCCTTTAGCACCATGACACTGTATGATACCTAGCTACCTTAACACCATACACTGTATGATACCTTCCTTTAGCACCATGACACTGTATGATACCTTCCTTTAGCACCATGACACACTGATGATACCTTCCTTTAGCACCATGACACTGTATGATACCTTCCTTTAGCACCATGAGACTGTATGATACCTTCCTTTAGCACCATGAGACTGTATGATACCTTCCTTTAGCACCATGAGACTGTATGATACCTTCCTTTAGCACCATGAGACTGTATGATACCTTCCTTTAGCACCATGACACTGTATGATACCTTCCTTTAGCACCATGACACTGTATGATACCTTCCTTTAGCACCATGACACTGTATGATACCTTCCTTTAGCACCATGACACTGTATGATACCTTCCTTTAGCACCATGACACTGTATGATACCTTCCTTTAGCACCATGACACTGTATGATACCTAGCTACCTTAACACCATACACTGTAGATCTATAGTTTCCTAATATAATATAATGACAACAAAAATGCAGTAGCTAATTCTTAAAAGAATGGCACAAACGCTTTCGAGACGTTTCAGCCATACTTCCACTTCCTCCATAGGTTGTTGCGGCCATGGTACCATTTCGACCATAGACGTTTCGGCCACACAAATTTATAGTGGTTGTAATATAAATGTTTGTAGATCTAGTATTTTTAAGTGTTTTTTTTTCAAGATTAACAGCTTTTAAATATCAGAAAACTACTTAGTATACTGGAGTACGGCTCACTGTTTGTATTTGTGTCGACGTAGAATATAGTATATAACACATATATAATGACAGACTTGCCAATCTTAAAAAGTTTTCATGGGTGAGACTCTTAATTCTATTAAGAATTATAATAGAAACATTTAAATTTTTCATGGGGGAGATATGCATTTTTCTTGAAGAAATTATATACACGTATTAAGTCTGGGTGAATTATTGGAAATGTTATAGTAGCCTTGACAAGAGCAATCCACAATTAATACTTGATTGTGTTAACAATTCATTATCAAAATGTACATAATTTGTCTCATACTTATCAATTATTATACCCCGGCAACATGGGTTTTCGACCGGTACATAGAATAACCTAAATGACAATCATTCACCGAAATGACGCTTAAATACACCGAAATGACACTTATTTGATAAAGGTTTGGTTATTTTCTAATACTGGATGTCATAATAAACAAAAGTAATAAAGTTAAATATGATTATTTTAGTTTATAGAAAAAAAATATTAGCATGAATGTCCTTTCTGTTTTTCATTCTACACGAGTGTTATTTTTCTTTCCAAATCGAATGGAACGCAAACTGATGCTATTACTTGTGATTCTCGTTAATGACTCTCATTTATTTTCAGTTTACTTGTGGTATCAAAGCATCATTTCGGTAACTACTGTGTTATTATGGTTAATACCTCGCCATTTCGGTCATTATTGTTAATGAGGTGTATGAGGAAATTAAGCATTATTTTTCTTCTCAAAAAAAAACCCCAATATGCATATAAAAATGGTCTTTTAAGCTCAAACTGATCATGATAAAACAAACATGTAAAAATATTGATTACACTGGTGTCATTTCGGTGTATTATAGCATCATTTCAGTGAATGGGTGCCATTTTGGTTATTCTATGGGCCTGTTTTTGATAATCTAAGGACCCTTCCACATGATCTGATGTTAAAGGAGACGTAATGTAATCATCGAATTTAACATATTGTCGAAAACATAAGTTGGCGCGATAATTAAATATTTAATTGTAACTGTTGTATCGGTGTATTGTTTTCAAAACCATTAATGGGACTATTTCATGTACCACGTGTTACCCAATAACGTTTGTGCGGGACTGTTGTTTCTATTAGTGATGGAATCAAGCTAGGAGACAATATCCTGCAGTAACGTCATTTCAGCGGGAAAATTACATAGTTATGTTCCATCACTTTTGGAGATACTAGTACCGCACAAACTTTATCAGTTATCACATGGTACATAAATTAGGTAGCAGGTCGATCTGTTCCCTAACTAGTCTGTCCCCAAGTCGATACGGCTCCAATACTGTCATGTTATGTATCCGAATTAGTTTTCTCTTCTTAATTGTGAAGGTATTCAATGGACAATGTGTTTAGAGCAAAATCTCATTATTAGGTAGGGTCATATAGATAAACTGGTACCCGGTTGTATTTCCTCTTCGCTCAAATTTTCACCGTTACATCTTGCATAACTTGCATATCATGATACACAAATGTATATATGGTCATCTTTTAAAATATTGCAATTAGATATACTGCTATACTCATTACTGGTACATTCACTGTATCAATATTGCAAACCTATTATTACATTATTTATTCATACTCATTTGTACTTGCATTCAGTGTCAATAAAGAATTCAAAATGCGAATCTAACATTCTAAATCCTTGTTCTTGTCTTACGATTTTGATCTTATAATAATATAAATACATGTATATATCATTTACGAAACCAGCGATTATGTATATATATTCAACTAATGGTGGCTGGATCGACTACAGTAATTGTGGCCAGATTGACTTGGGGATGGATTGACTATGGACTGATAGTACTGGGGACGGATCGACTACGATAATTGTGGCCAGATTGACTTGGGGACAGTACTGGGGACGGATCAACTACGGTAATTGTTGCCAGATTGACTTGGGGACAGATTGACCAGGGACTGATAGTACTGGGGACGGATTGACTACGGACTGATAGTACTGCGGACGGATTGACTACGGACTGATAGTACTGGGGACGGATCAACTACGGACTGATAGTACTGAGGACGGATTGACCAGGGACTGATAGTACTGGGGACGGATTGACTACGGACTGATAGTACTGGGGACGGATTGACTATGGACTGATAGTACTGGGGACGGATTGACTATGGACTGATAGTACTGGGGACAGATTGACCAGGGACTGATAGTACTGGGGACGGATTGACCAGGGACTGATAGTACTGGGGACGGATTGACCAGGGACTGATAGTACTGGGGACGGATTGACCAGGGACTGATAGTACTGGGGACAGATTGACCAGGGACTGATAGTACTGGGGACGGATTGACCAGGGACTGATAGTACTGGGGACGGATCAACTACGGACTGATAGTACTGAGGACGGATTGACTAGGGACTGATAGTACTGGGGACAGATTGACTACGGACTGATAGTACTGGGGACGGATTGACCAGGGACTGATAGTACTGGGGACGGATTGACCAGGGACCGATAGTACTGGGGACGGATCAACTAGAAATTCATAAATTAGTCCCAGTTATTGTTGATGTGTTAGTAAATCCACTGTAGATCTATTAAATTTATTATTATCATTATTCTTTTATGAGTGTCCGAGTTTTTTTTTTTTTTTTTTCATTTTCGAAAAAAAAAAGCCGAAACGATGTACTAAGTAAATGTGGACGAACTGGACGTATCGGTATGGCCGAAACGTCTTTATAAGGAATGGCCGAAACGACCTAAGCCAAGGACGAAGTGGTAGTATGGCCGAAACGTCATGTACCCGCACAAGCCGTAACATCACTTTCCACGTCAAGTAGACCCATATCTAACTCTGAGTGAAATATTTGAAGTCTTCCCAACTGAAATACCTCAACAACAAAATGAGTTTTTTTCATACTGTGTCAATCACATAAAATTATACATGCAGAACATACATAATACATATAGATATATAGCTTAGTTGTCCGTGCTCACCAAGAAGGTCTATCAGTATCACTCGTATTCGCCCATCTGATTGATAGCTAAGATAGGTTTGGCCTAGAAAAAAAGAGAATTGTAAAGTAAAAGTGAAACCGGAAGCAGTTTCTACTTCATCTATTCTAGGCTTACTGCACGCGAATAGCAATGGAAAGCGAGAGCAAAACGATGTCCTTTATCGACGGAACTTGGTTTAGAGAGGTAAATGAGATGTGGGCAGGTTACAGTGTTTCCCTGCAGATTGAAGAAATCCTTCATCAGGAAAAATCAGAATATCAAGAAATCCTCATCTTCAAAAGGTTTGTCGCTTTCTCACTTTACATTCCACCAAGCATGTTCACCATTGACCTAGTTTCGCATGCCAAAGCATGTGCTCTTTAGGCATACATAAACACAGTCCCAGCAGACTTGATCTGTAGCTAAAACTGTAAATATCTGTCGATGGAATCAGCGATGTGATACACGCGTCATTAGTTTAGAGGGTTCCATTGTTTCTGGTAGTGGTTTGTTGGTGAGGTGGTCACTAAAAGTAGTAGTCGGAGGCGGAGTCGGATTCGAGATTTGGCGAGATTTGGCGGATTCGAACAAATAATTGTCGATTTCTTCCCCAATACTCATTTAAAGAATAAAATATTTTCAGTATATCTTTATTGTGGTATTTTACATCATTCACAGTAGAAAATTGTACAAAATTATTTTTTGGACTCGATTTACATGACATTGTCTTACGTTGGCACACTAAAATTAGTAGTCGGATTCGACGGCCGAGTCGAGGTATTGGATCGATTTATGTTAATTTGTTACACTTAAACTTAAAGTAAGGTATATATCACAATGACACTAAAATCACTTATTTATCGTTAATAATCATAATTTGTAATCGGTTAGTAATACTGCCGAGTCGGATCGAAAGGATGCAAATGTCCGAGTCCTGATAGTACAGTGTTTTCGGATTCGATTAGCGGCGGATTCGAAATAAATAATAGTTTATTTCTCGTCCATTTTTAATTCTATTTAAATAATCTTTTAAATGATAATTAAGTATATCATTCTGAATCATTTGCAGTAAAAATTTACTCAAATTTTGTTTCGATTTAGATTTTTCTATATTTTGTATGATGCCAGCACACTAAAATTAGTAGTCGGATTCCGTGGCGGAGTTGAGATGTCAGGTCAATTTACACTAATCTGAAGCTTTTTGACTTAAGATTCTATAGCATCTCGTAAATCTTGACTTTTACACAAAAATATGCTATTTGAATGTCATTTGATAATATTTATAGATACCTACGATCATATACAATAATTATATTCAGTTTATCTTAAGTCAAAAAGCTGCAAATGATTCAGAATGATATACTTAATTATCATTTAAAAGATTATTTAAATAGAATTAAAAATGGACGAGAAATAAACTATTATTTATTTCGAATCCGCCGCTAATCGAATCCGAAAACACTGTACTATCAGGACTCGGACATTTGCATCCTTTCGATCCGACTCGGCAGTATTACTAACCGATTACAAATTATGATTATTAACGATAAATAAGTGATTTTAGTGTCATTGAATGGTATATTTAGAAGGATATTATCATAAACGATTGTGATATATACCTTACTTTAAGTTTAAGTGTAACAAATTAACATAAATCGATCCAATACCTCGACTCGGCCGTCGAATCCGACTACTAATTTTAGTGTGCCAACGTAAGACAATGTCATGTAAATCGAGTCCAAAAAATAATTTTGTACAATTTTCTACTGTGAATGATGTAAAATACCACAATAAAGATATACTGAAAATATTTTATTCTTTAAATGAGTATTGGGGAAGAAATCGACAATTATTTGTTCGAATCCGCCAAATCTCGCCAAATCTCGAATCCGACTCCGCCTCCGACTACTACTTTTAGTGACCACCTGTTGGTGATCAGGACATCCAATACTTGACATGACCCATTGCCGGCATTGGCCAGCATTGGTTGCGATCATAATGGGTGAACTAACCTTTTGACCACTTTAAGTTTTTGCAATAATATAGCAGTCCTATAGACCTGTACATATTTTTCACCTGTACTGCAGTAAGACATAGACCTGTACAGATTTTACATTTTTACTGCAGTACAGATATGCGTATCAAATCGCACAGTAATTAATTAGTCAAGTTGTAATATAGTGCTTGAGGAATAAAAGTTCAGTGGAATCTGCCTTGAGACCTGGTCTCTTGAAAGACCACCTGCTGTATGAGACCATAATAACTAAGTAAGGAAACAAATTCTAGTCTAATCTGGTGAAAGTGGCACCTTGTTATTTTGGCACCTGGTTTATGCATATTGGCATCTGGTGAAATCGGCACTTAGTGATTTAGGTACCTAGATTATACATGTACATATCTGCATCTAGTTATATCAGCACTTTTTTCTTTTATAAGTATTTTCAAAAAATGTTTACTTTTTCTTGTAGTATCTCATTATCACCATAATTATGCAACGATTACTGATTTAAATCCTTTACTTCTTCGAACCACTGCTCATCCAAAACACTGTTTTGATAGCAAATAACATGTTTAATTTCAAACAGATAATGTGGGGGACATGTTTTTTTTCGTAATGTAAACAATAATTATTAAGATCACTCATTTATACACAGATACAAATTATTTTTGATAATGAATATTCTCTGTCGATATAAACAATTTTTAAACTACCTTTTCGATACCTTGACAGACCTTTTTCTATAGTTTCCATGGGACCAAAATTTGGCCCAATTCCCAATGCAAAATACATGTGTTTTTTTCGTAATAAAGAAATTCCCAATTTGGTATACAAACTGTAACTGCAATGAAAAATAGATTATTTCTGGGGAAAAATACATTGAAAAAAGGAGATTCCATGGCATGTGGATTTATATGTATGCTACTTGTAAAACTGTTTTTCCCAATTTGACTCAAATACTCAAGTCAATAAAATTCCCATTATTGTGTTGCCAATGGGCATAATGGCATTTTCTCAAAATTTGCAGAAAAAGGCCCACTTGATGAATATTATAAAGAGGTGCAAAAATGAATATTTCCAAGTGCTGATGTAACCATACTAGGTGTCAATTAGCATGTTTCCAAAGTGCTGAAATAACTCGGGCCTGATTTGACTTGTACCCGAAGGAAACCACTTTATTTTTTTGTCACCCTGGCATGTGACAGCTCTCAACCAATCCCTTGACTGAGTGTCATCTTTGACACGTATGAAGTATAAAAATATTTTATTTTATTTGGCAGAAGTCTAGGGCAGACCAATGACAAATCTGACTCAGAGGTTATTGATAATTTTTCTCCCACCTGTTACAGTTAGTGATAAATTTGTATATATACGCAATTATACATTGATACATGTATTTAGCATGTAATGATTGTTTTTGTTTGTTTATTGTTGTTTAACGTCCCACTCAAGAATATTTCACTTATATGGAGACGTCACCAAATGCCGGTGAGGGGCTTCAAATTTTGGCCTATGCTCGGCACTTACGGCCATTGACCAGTGAGGGTTCTTTAACGTGCCGACACTTACTGTGACACGGGACCTGTTTTTACTGTCTCATCCGAAAGACAGGAAACCAACCTGTCGGCAGCGGGACTCGAACTCACGACCTCACGATCCAGAGTCGAGCGCGCTACCGACTGAGCCAGGCCAGCTCAGCATGTAATGAATATACAATGTAGCCTAATGATGTTTACATCTGGTTGAGGATGTATAGCTTGTCTACACCTTAAAGCATTGACAGAGAAATTTTGACTTGGTAAATATGACAAATGCATCTTTCCAAGGTGGGTTAACACAGCACTCACATTAGGTTCAGCGATACTACATGTAAAAGCCCTATAGAAGGAGATCACTCTTAAATGACCAATGTCAGAACATTAAACTACAGTGGAACCTTTCTTGAAGTGGAACCACTGAAAAATGTGGTCTTGCAATATAGGTGGTCTCAAAACAGGTTTTATTTAAAGGATTATTAAACAGTTTTTAGAGTCAGATCTTTTATGACAGTGGTCTCTCAAGACGGGTACCACTGTATTAAATTACATAAATAGCTACTGTTCTGGGGCTTAATTCCATGGCTTGTAATTTTCATGTTTTGCTTGACGTTCTGATAAGTAACATAAACTGAAAATAAATTATGCTGACAAAACTGAATGGAATAGAACAACTTGAAAATGGTAGACCTGCTGAGTTTGTTTGACATGCTTAGGCCATCCATAAAAAATTGTTGGGTTGCTGTAACACATGTTATATACATCAGTATTACTGGTCTTTAATTTCTGTCTCACAGGTCAAGTTATTTTGACTCTTATGTTTGATTAACCAGAAACTTCCGGATTTGTAATTTTATATATATATATCTGGATTTGGTTCTAAAAGTTAGAGAGAACTACATTGTAATGTAAGAGCCTTGATGTAAAAGAAATGGCAGACATTAAAATTTTCAGAAATGATAGAAATTACCAAGTTATTATTTCCCAATAACACAACACACAATCTACTCACTAAAAACTGCGCAACTCAGTTTTTTTTTTATTTCCTTTTCAGGAATTTTTTTTTATACCAGGCTTTCGGTATGTTCACATTGCTTATATTGTACATGCATATGGTTTACAGTTTTCAGGGTCTAATAGACCCTTTGTGGGAAAGGGTCCTGTACCCATTCGATTAGGAATTTACATCACAATGGGCTAAAATTGGTAAAAAATAGTATTAATTGTGGTAATTTTACTATTGAAATTAGAAATAAAGATACAAAACTTGTGATTCATTTACAGTATCTCTATTACTAAAAACTGGCAACATGGATTTCATCTGAAGACACAAAGACATTAATTCAGCACTTGTTTGTCTATACATGTATATCAAAAGTTATATACATCACTACATCGCAAACATATCACTGATGTTGCATTAGGAATGGGTCCTTTTATCGGACCCACATGTTGATGATATGGATTCCTGGTTTTCCACAAAAAAAGGTCTTACCTACATCAATCTAATTAAAAACCAATCCCTAATTGTTCCTGTTTTCAGACACATCAGAAAACGATCATTAGAGATTGGTTTTTAATTAGATTATACCTATATGTACCTACCAAGTTGTGTTACAGTAAATCAAGGATTCTTTAAGGATGACCTTACTGTATTATGTATACATAGGACCTCAGTTTTTAAGTCTCATTTGACACACTTTGTAACTTTTCTGTCTTACTGACATTGATGGGCAAAGGATGAGCGATTACCAAGTCTAACTGCATTGCCAACTCAAAACCCTCAACTTGTCAGTAATGAAGCATCTGATATCAACTCGGCATCCTTGTTAGAAATTTTGATTATGGTACTCAGAAAATACATAAATATTATCCCATATTTTTTAAATGGCCTGTTGTGAGCAGACAGCAATATCCGATTTCAAATTATATAAGGCTGAAAATGGCTTTATATAATAATCACACTTTTAAAAAAGATCTGTAAACTTTAAAATAGCTTCTCACATCAATTAACGGATTGTGATGTTTCATATCAGGGTTTTTTTATTCAATGAGAATTCTCGAGCACATGCCAGTAATGTACATGTAATGCACATTTCATGTATGAAAAAGTGCCATGGGCTGTCATAAACATGAGTGTTTTAACGGTAAAGCTGTGTCATGTTATTTAGATTGGGTTAACATTTACATTTAAGTGGAAATTTTCATATCTAAAAACTGTAAAAATAAACCAATTATCTACTGCAATGCCAGCTGTTAACTCATACATGTAAATTTAAATGGAAATTTAAGTGTTAATTCAAACTTTACATATATAGCCTATATATATGTATCTAATATTATGATGTATGCTATGTGTGTGATTTTTATATATATATATATAAGTGTATTATATGGACATGCTATAAGTGTATTATATGTTGGACATGCTATAATATATATTTTATATATATACAGTGGAGACCACCTTACATAATAGTGACATTGGACATGCTATGTTCTAAGTGTACTGATTTTATATATGATGTTGGACATGCTATGGTCTAAGTGTATTATGATGTTGGACATGCTATGGTCTAAGTGTATATATGATGTTGGACATGCTATGGTCTAAGTGTATTATGATATTGGACATGCTATGGACTAAGTGTATTATGATGTTGGACATGCTATGGTCTAAGTGTATTATGATGTTGGACATGCTATGGTCTAAGTGTATTATGAAATTGGACATGCTATGGTCTAAGTGTATTGATTTTTTATATGATGTTGGACATGCTATGGTCTAAGTGTATTATGATATTGGACATGCTATGGTCTAAGTGTATTGATTTTATATATGATATTGGACATGCTATGGTCTAAGTGTATTGATTTTTTATATGATGTTGGACATGCTATGGTCTAAGTGTATTATGATGTTGAACATGCTATGATGTAAGTGTATTGATTTTATATATGGTATATCATGTTGGACATGCTATATGGTCTAAGTGTATTGGTTTTACATATAATGTTAGCAAAGTGCTATGTTAAGTTAGGGTCTTGATGTTTCATACTTTTGAGAAAAGTTGAAGAGACTGTTGAGATAGGAGATGATCTTTATGCTATGTTCCACTGTATTTGTAATATACCTTCTCAGTTCAGGTGAGCGATGTGGCCCAAATCTTGTTTTATATTACTTGCGGAAATAAAGGTTATCAGTAAAAGGTGTAAACGCGGCACTAATCAACATATGCTGGTATATTTGCTACAAACAAATTGCCAGTTGGTTTTGCCTCATACAGTTTCTTAATGTTTGATGTATTAAGTTAAAATCAAACCTTCCTTTAGAGGTAAATTTAGTTTTCCATGACTTGTAAATGTAAAACATGTTTTAAAAGGCAGACAGTATGGTACACCATAATATGCCAATTTTATGTAAATCATAAGGTGATGTTTATCTCACCCTTTTGACTTATAATGCATGAACACAGACAAAGCTATGTGATGATAAAACCTTTAATATCACGACTTTCAAAAGTCGCTGACAGCCAACGTATTCCGACAGCTATTATCATGAAAATCAGTGTTAGTAGTCATCTGCTGTGGCGACTGTCATGCCATCGTACATACAGAGATGGGACAAAAGTATTCAGACACTTTTATTTTTTACTCTATATTTCATATGAAAAACATTTTTTAAAAAAGATATTATGAAGCCATTTTTTATCACATTTCAATGGAATTTTCACCATTAAACAGAAAAAGTTTCCAAGTTTCATTAATTATTTGGATGTGATATTCTAATCTGCAATTTCAAAGATTTGACCATTTAAACAGTCATCACAAAATTAATTTTTTCTGTCTAATTAAATAAATCTTTCAATTTTTCTTTAAAAATTAAAAATCAAAATATATAATGAACCTGAGTTTAATTCTTTGTTTAAGGATAAAAATTCAATTGAAATGCAATCAGAAATGGCTTTGCAATATTTATTTCCAAAAAATGTGATTTTATATGAAATATACAATAAATCAAAGTACTAAAAGTATTGATACGAGTTGATGGCAATCGTAAGTTTTAATGAGGTATAGTACACTCAGTATACTGAATACTTTTTAATTGCGATAGGGCAGTATTATACCCTTAATCTCTAGGTCAATACGTGTACATGTAAAACGTTTTCCCATCTTCGAAGACTGCCGCTAGTTTCTCATCAGTAAGATCACTTGAATGAGGAATGACACAACTTCACAGACAAATGTTGTCAATACACAGTAAGGGAAACTTGACCAAAACTCATTTGCCAATTAATCGTGCGCAAGAAATGTTAACAGTCCAGTCTATCGCTTTTTATGTCAATTCTATTACAAGAGTATAATTGTAAAAAATAATCGAAAAGAAACATTCTAAAGCAAGTTTATAATATCTTAAAATTCATAAAAAATGCCAAACTGACCTTTAATAGCATATATTTCAATATGTCTTGTAAACCTATATTTTTCAGCGAATTGTTACTAAATTTTCGTCCTTTTGTAAAGCAAAATTATACAAATAAAAGCGTGATTTGGAATTTTCAATATTGAAGTTGAGTTTATGTTGCTGAAATGCACATACATGTGTAATTTTGCATCAATATAATGTGTTATTAACCCCATACTGCAAAATGTGCTTTGACTTGTTCCCAATAAACAATTTAGCATAACATAACTGCAATGATGTTCCATCAACTTGTAAAAATGATAGTGTCCAAATACTTTTGTCCAGTCTCTGTACATGTACTCCCCTATCAGATCTGAAGATCATCTCAAGGTTACATTGGTGAGAAGCGAGTGTGCTAACTGCGTTACCAGAAACCCTGGGTTTGGAATACTAAATAGAAGTGATGTCTAACACTTACCTGTAGGTGATAAATAAAGCCCTTTTTAGCCTCATGTTATGCCTCAGGGAAGACATACTAATTTTGGCCTTCTGCTTCATCTGTTTGTAACATTTTGGTTTCTGTTAAACATCTCTGTCAAATACAATGTACTTGTTTCTTTCCTTAAATCTGAAGCGACTTTGGTATGAAGTTTTATATCAGTAGGAGTAAGATCTACATGTAACAGAATTAGATCCAAATTTGTCAATATTTTTGTTCTAGATGGTGTTACATACTTGAACATTTTTACCTCTAGTTATTCAGTCGGTAGCGCGCTCGACTCTGGATCGTGAGGTCGTGAGTTCGAGTTCCGCTGGCGACAGGTTGGTTTCCTGTCTTTCGGATGAGACATTAAAAACTGGAGGTCCGTGTCACAGTAGGTGTCGGCACGTTAAAGAACCCTCACTGCTCAATGGCCGTAAGTGCCGAGCATAGGCCAAAATTTGAAGCCCTTCACCGGCATTTGGTGACGTCTCCATATGAGTGAAATATTCTTGAGTGGGACGTTAAACAACAATAAACAAACAAACAAACCTCTAGTTATTGTCGCCATTTTACAACAGAAAATGTATTCATTCCTTCTTAAATTTGCCCTTAATTCACCATGTGTGTGCTTCAATTATTTAGCTTCAAAATTACGCTGTTATTTTAAGGATGAAAATGGCGAAAATTAAATTGGAGCAAATATTTCCATGTATAATACAGTACTACCGGTGTTCAGAGAGAGATGAATATATGCTTTGATATGTAAATGTAATAATTTCCTTTACATGTACATGTACAGTAAAACCTTCGGCAATGTGTGGGTTCTAGATGGATGTGGCTTTATACTGTACAGTGGAACCTGTCTTGAGAGACCACTGTCATAAAAGACCACCTGTTTTTAGAGACCATATTTCAAAAGTCATGCAGTCAACAATCCTTTAAATAAAATCTCTTTTGGGTAACCAACTGTCTTGTAAGACCACATTTCAGTGTCAGAAAGGATGGTCTCTCAAGACAGGTTACACTGTTGTGTTTCAGCTTGAGATGAATATGCATTAATATTTAAATGTGATAATTTATTTTACAGGAAATTTTTTAGCAATGTGTTGGTTCTAGATGTTATTATACAGTGTTCAGACAGAGATGAATACATACAGGATACATGTATATATATAAATGTGATAATTTCTTTTACAGTAAATGCTTTGGCAAAGTGTTGGTTCTAGATGGTATTATACAGTGTTCAATTTCTTTAACAGTAAATCCTTTGGCAACATGTAGGATAAATATGGTATAACAGCATTCACATTCTTTCATATTAAATGCTTCAGCAAAGTGTTGGTTCTACATTTAGATGGTATTATACAGCATTCACTTTCTTTTACAGTAAATGCTTCAGCAAAGTGTTGGTTCTACATGTAGATGGTATTATACAGTGTTCAGAGAGATATGAATACACAATGATATATAAATGTGACAATTTCTTTTACAGTAAATCCTTTGGCAATGTCTTGGTTCTAGATGGCGTTATCCAGTGTTCAGAGAGAGATGAATTTGCATATCAGGAAATGATTGCTCATCTTCCCCTCAACTGTCACTCAAATCCAAAAAATGTAAGTAAAGTTAGGTCAAATCCGGGTTCAGTAATCCACCAGTCCGTGACTAGTAACATTTGCAGAGGACTAGTCAAGGTTGTGCTTCAGCTAGTCTGGTTGACTAGTAGTAAAGCTGTACATGTATAAACATTACAGCATAAATTTCTCACTCAACTCAACTAATATTATCGGTAGCAGTCCTGGAACAAAACAAATCCAGGACTAGTCCATTCTGGCTTTTTTGTGCATCGATCACAGAGAGCTCTAGAAGAGATCAAGGGTTAACCAAACAAATATGCCCCTCAGGGCTGATGTATTTAATATACATATATGTATAATGAATGATATAGGTATTGATCTCCGTTATATACAGCGTCATGTGTTAAGTTTACAAAAAAATGTCGTTTTCCCATTACTGTCTGTATAAAATATCTTTTTTTTTTTTATTTATATATATAGTTTTCAGTGACTTCATTTTTAAGTCTATTTTCTTACATTTTTAACAACTATATTTAAAATGCATACAGCATGTACAGATTGACATATACATGTAATCTGGAAACCGGAAGACTCATGGAGAAAATATGTATGTGTCAAGAGCACGTGTGTGCTTAACTATGCTGCTTTGGACCAAGAGCACAGGTGCCGACTCGTTTCTTCCGGTTTCCAGATTAGATGTCGACATCTTCCGGTTACCATGTTGACATAAATAACTGACAAGTAGATGTCACATCTGAGCACAAACACAATATAAAGCAGAGTTTCCGACTTGCTAAATAATTATCTCTGCATTATCATCTCGGCAAGATGAATGAATAAGTTGACATCTTTTTCTACGATGTCGACATCTTCTCATATTATGTTGACATAATCACAAAATTATGTCGACATCATTAAGTCCTAAGTCAGCAACTCGATGGCAGAAATATGCCACTATAGAAAATATATGGATTAAGCTCTAATTATAAGAGAATGAAATTTTAAAAAGAAAGATGGGGAAAAAATATACCCATGAATGTAATTTGAAAAAAAACACAGTCAAATCCGGATATATTGAGATTGAAAGGGAATAAATTTTTCTTTCAAATATTGGTTGGGGAATAACGATTCACTACAGTGGAACCTCCTTATTAAGACCACCTAACTAACTTACTCAAAGTGGTCTGGTTTGTGAGGTGGTCTCTTCAGTGAGGTTCTTTACTTATTAAGAATTTATTAAGATATAAGAAATTTATGGTCTGAAATGGGAGGTGGCCTTCTAAGTGAGGTGGGCTTTAAGTGAGTTTCCACTGTAATTTCAAATAAAGTGGAATTTCAATGTAACAGGGTTCATTATAAGTGGGTTTGACCATAATTCTAACTAGAAGGTAATGAGAAACTTTGTTTGTTTATAAACTTTTGGCACTGTACTGTACATCTGTTTAGGTGAATGTGTATCTGAACCACAAAATGTCCTGGAGGTGAAGCTTCGTCAGTAGTGCATGACCATAAGATGTTTTGTGATTGGTTAAAATTGAAACAAGTAAAAAAGACCCAAGAATAGAAAGAAAAATGTGCACATACAAATGACATTTTATTTACAATTTCTTTTTATGATATCACAAGGTTATGTTGATTTTAAAATAAAATTCTCATCATTGATATGTACTATTTATGCATATTGATTATTATCGATTATTTTACCTTAGTTGTTAGTTTCACTGATACTGAGATACTGCTTGTGGTGACCTAGTCATATAGAATGTTCCTCTCCTAAAGAAGTGGTCACAATTCTTTAAAATTCTGTGATTTTTCCTTCACGGAGAGCATGACATAAGATGTAAAAGTCACAGGTCTTTCAGCATGTTCAGACGAGATTTTAAAATGAGGTCACAACAGGTGTAGAATGTATCAGAGCCCCCATGACAATGTAACAAGTCCACATTACAGGTCAAAATATGCGGTTCTTCCTCTAGAGCTCTTGACATCTCTAGTTAAGTGAATAGTCCTAATCTTTGCAGAATTTTGCTGTAGCTGTGGCCATACTTCAGTCATTTCAGATCTCTCTAGATCACCATATTGTGTAGCAATTTGTATATGTTACAGGAATTTTCTACACTCTTTTGGGAATAGGGCCTGGGCCCAGGCCTATTGAATTGGGAATTTTATCAACATTTTATCAAAATTGGAAAAATCTAAAAAATTAAAAAAAAAACTGTTTAAAAAACACAAATCTCTTCAGATTCTTTGTCATTTTACTTCAGTTGGGATATTTCGGCTGCAAATTAGGGGAAAATGCATTTTTTGCATTGGGAATGGGGCCTTATTTTGGTCCCCTAAAATTGTGTGGAAAATGCCTGTATAAGTCCACTTAATTGCATACCTGATAATTGCATATTCCTGTTTATTGCATAATAATTCAAAACACAAAACCATTTCCTTTCTCTTATATGTAAAATATTCCTTTTAATTGCATAGGTTAAGCCATGAATTCCTGCTAATTGCATAAAATATTTCCCGAAATGGGGGAAAAAGTACTGATTACAGTAAAAAGTTATATGTGGAAATACTAACTTAATAGAAAGATGAACATACCAAACTGTGTTTTATGAAAATTTTCCTTCTATGACATTATTTTACCCTGATGCTTAATGAGAATCCATTACTAGTGTATCTAGGATATTTATTATAGTTTTATACATGCAAATGTATATGAAAGGACAAGATTTTGAATCATCATTGTTTACTGAAAAACACCATACCTGTTAATTGCATATTCGTGTTATTTGCATAATTTTCTCTGACATTTTGGTAAGTAATTAAGAGGAATCCACTGTATATCATATTTGCTTTGCAGGTGTTGGTGGTTGGTGGTGGCGATGGTGGAGTCGTAAGGGAGGTTCTAAAGAATCCATGTGTTGAAAGTGTGGTGCTGTGTGAAATAGATGAGGTATGTGAATCAACAACAGAAGTATGTGAAATATGGAAGATGAATTATGTGAGAAAAACTGTGAAATAGATGAGTTATGTGAATGAACTATGTGAAATAAGTGAGAAATGTGAATTAACTATGTTAAATAGATGAGGTATGTGAATCAATTTACTGTGTGAAATAAATGAGAAATGTGAATTAACTGTGTGAAATAGATGAGGTATATGAATCTATATGAAATAGGTTTAATG
This sequence comes from Atrina japonica, assembly GCA_030159075.1. NCBI lineage: Eukaryota > Metazoa > Mollusca > Bivalvia > Pterioida > Pinnidae > Atrina > Atrina japonica. The sequence continues at coordinate 1,102,877 of BROG01000054.1, forward strand.
TTCTGTGTGATATGATATAAGGTCAATAAGATTTGAAATTAATTTTGTTATGGCAACCTCTTAAAGATCATTTATTTTATATAGATCTGTAATGCTTCACAAACTCTTGTTAAAAACTGAAACACACATAAACAACTTAAGTTATAGAACACACACCTATATACAAATACACACATACACATACATGCACACACACATACACACACATGAAAACACATCTGCACACACACATACACACATGTGCACATACATTGTATACACACACAAAAAAACCTTTACATTAACACATTTATACATAGATTGGAATTTTGAACCATTTTTTTATAAAATACATTGTACATGTGTTTTTGTAGAGTCATGTATGTAGTCAACAAATGTTATAATTGTAAAAAGGAGATTTTTTATTTTGATGTGAAATCAAATTCACAAGAAAAGTATGCTTAGGTCTGATATTGCAAGTATAAATTATATACATTTGATAAAAGTACGATTTTGAAACATCCCTGATCTTTTGTTATTCCAGTGGCAGACATATTTATCAAATGTTTCTAAAAGAAACTAATTGGCCTTCTCATTAAAAAAGATGACCTTGTAAAAGAGGTTGTCAATTGATGCCTATACCTCATTAAAAGGTTTTAGTTTTTTGGTATTCCTCTTTTGAAATGTATGATTTTAATGGCAAGGTATGAAAGAGTCCTACAATATATCATATATACGTTCTTATTAGAAATGTTCTGTAATTACACATACATGTACCGTATTCGGCCGTGTATAATCCGCACTCTTTTCACTCTAAAATTTGTCTCAGGCAAGGGGGTGCGGATAATACAGTACTACAGAATCTTAGGACATTTTTTCCGCAGGAACTACTGCATGAGATTCGATGTGGGTGGTAAGCCTGACAAAGTTTTTTCGTAATAACGATGTACGAGTCAATGTATATCATCATTTATGTCTACAGTGACGGTGAATAAATCAATAAATGAATCTTGTTGTCTTTTATTTTTGTGTGTTTCAGTTTACAAATAGGCTAGACTACACAGGCACTGTGTGTAATGCAATCCCTTGATTGAGGGTGTTGTGATCGGTGGATTGCATAACGCAAGTGCCTGTGCAATGCTAGCTAGTTGCGATGTTTGGCGAGGAAACAGAATAGTACAGTACCTGTTGCTTATCTCTTCATCATGAAGTTTTGTTATTATTGAAAAATAAAACAATCTCAACAAGAATTCTAATAATTATTTCACGCTGGTGAACGACGAAGCGAACAGCCATGTTGTAACTGTAAATGAGGGGGCTAAATGGAAGAGCAAATATGTAGTATCTTGTAGTTTCGTATTTTATGTAGTTTTGCGTTGTTTGTTTTGAGACGATGACTATACATTAATAAATGTTTTCTGGGTGTTTTGTTCTGTGGAGGAATGTTATTTTACACATTTCGTACAAAAGGTATATACCAGTAACTCTCTTACTACCGTACATCTACAGTGTAGTACTAAGTTATGGAACATGCTAATTATACAGGTAAGTACGATGAGTTAATTTTAAATTGAAAATATGATAAAAGGTGTAAAATAACACAATGCCACACCAAGGTAATTAATGTTTGTAGTATATGTCTCCATTCATAATCAATGATGCGTGTAACAGACAACAGTATACTTGGATCTGTATATATATCCCTTTGTTTCAAAAATTACGCTATACACGCGTATTCTGGATATATAGATCGCTTGTGTACAAGTGCTCTCCGCTAATTAAAATTGTTACAAACTTTTATGTCGCCGATTTCCGCAAATATAATATCTATTTCAAATGTTGTTCCATACTATTAATTAAATTATAGGCTACCACGTCAGCAAAAGCAAATGATTGCGCTGTAGGAATGTAATTTTACAAAGACTTCGACTGATGTTTAGATATTTCTTTTTGTTATTTATTTCAAATCATTAATTTGCTTATCATATCCCTTATCTAATATCTCGAATATATATATCTATAATAAATATTTATCTATTTCTTCAAAATACCGATCTGCGAATTTTGAAAATATTTCCGATCGTCATACTGCACTTATACACAATAATAATCAATCTCGCCGACGATTTTCGGCCATACGGCCGTGGAAAATAGTCAACGCGGATTATAAGCACGAAGTCCTTTTTTCTCCGAGTTCTGATGCTGAAATGGGGGGTGCGGATAATACGTAAATGCGGATTATACACGGCCGAATACGGTATGTATCTAAATCAGAGCTGCCATTGCCAAGTTGTTAGAACGCTTCTAACTGTGAAGTCTGTCACCTGTAGTCAGCATAGGTTTGAACATCGCTGAAATCTATGATGATTTTGTGAAAAGGTTGCCATTTTACTTGTGGAAGGCCAGTGGGATCTTCTCGGGTACATTGTTACCTGGTAGACCTCTCTTCTCCACCATTAAAAACTGGATGCCATCATATAACTGAAAAATTGTTGAGGTTGCCATTCAAACAGACAAATGAAAATTCATCTAAACCTACTGAACAAATCTGATGCATCATTTAATTTAGATTTCCTTTTTTTGTAGCGGGTCGTAGAATTGTCTAAAAAATTTTTGCCAGTCATGTCCCAGAGTTTTAATGATCCAAGATTAACAGTACACATTGGAGATGGAGTGAAATACATGAAGAATCATAAAGGGCAGTTTGACATTATCATAACAGATGCCCCAGATCCAATAGGTATGTTCATGAAAAAGAGAGAAATATCAGTGAAATAGATGGTCCACTTCATACAGTGGAACCTGTCTTGAAAGACCACCATCATGAAAAACCACCTGTCTTTTGAGACCACATTTTGAAAACCATTTTGTTGAATAATCCTTTAAGTAATATCTCTTTTGAAAGATGGTCTGTCTTGAGAGACCACATTTTGGTGGCTGATGGGGTGGTCTCTCAAGACAGGTTCTAATGTACAGCTATGTGTTAAAGGAAATATATTTATCAATATGATAGCAACTCAACATCTTACTGGTATATTTTATCTCCCCTTCCTATGGTTTAAAAATGGATATAAAGGATACCCTGATAATGCATACAGTTCTACAGAATAATTCTACTCAAAGGTGTGACTGTACTAAACTTAACAGATTACGACTGTCAGAAATAGAATACAGTGAAACTTGTATATAATGACACTACAGAACCAGTCTTTATAGGGAGGCAGTCTTTATATAGAGGATGATTTGTACACAAATGGTGCAATTGGGGGCAGTCTTTATATAGAGGATGATTTGTACACAAATGGTACAATTGGGGGCAGTCTTTATATAGAGGATGATTTGTACACAAATGGTGCAATTGGGGGCAGTCTTTATATAGAGGATGATTTGTACACAAATGGTGCAATTGGGGGCAGTCTTTATGACTAGGTGGTCTTTACACACAGGTGGTCACTAAAGCAGGTTTTACTGTATTAAAAAAAGAGTTGTAGTGAAGCATAATATTTGCACTTTCTTTTTGTATACCTGGAATACACTGTATACCTGGAATACACTGTATACCTGCAAAGTTTTGCTCCCTTTTAATTTTCGTCCTTAGATGTGAGGGCGGATATAAAATAAAGATCAAACTTTTCAAGCTAAATAACTGAAGTACAGACATACATGTTGTTCATGAGACCATGGTGATTTAGGGCCAAAATTTCCTTGTATATAGTACTGCAAATTTAAATGTAAGTAATATTTTTGTTTGTTATATTAACTACTGCAATAATACAGTACAGCATCACACCATACAAAATGTAAAGATGACACGGAATATGTATACACATATATCTTTCTTTCTCTCAGGTGCAGCAGCAGGGCTTTTTGAGAAAGATTACTACCAAAGCATGAAGGCAGCTCTTAAATTAAATGGAATAATCTGTTGTCAAGGTAATTAGATTCTGGTCTCTATTTAAATTGCAAAATAAAAGATGATACATACACTTGTCTGTACATCAGAGTACCATAATAGTCTAGATATCTGGTATAGACTGGTCTGTACCAAATTAGTCTAGATATCTGGTATAGACAGATCTGCACCATATTATCCTTGATATCTGGTATTGACTGATCTGTATCATATTTGTCTAGATATCTGGTATAGATTGGTTTGTACCATAATACCCTAGATATCTAGTATAGACTGGTTTTTACCATGTTAACCTAGATATCTGGTATAGACTGTACAATATTATCCTAGATATCTGGTAGAGACTGGTTTGTACAATATTATCCTAGATATCTGATAGAGATTTGTTCGTACAATATTATCATAGATATCTGGTATATCCTGGTCTTTACATTATTAGACTAAATGTCTGGTATAGACTGGTTTGTACCATATTATCCTAGATATCTGGTATAGACTGGTTTGTAGCATATTAGCATTTCTATCTGGTATAGATTGGTCTGTACTATATTATCCTAGATATCTGGTATAGACTGATCTGTATCATATTATCCTAGATATCTGGAAGACTGATCTGTACTATGTTAGTCTCGATATCTGGTATAGACTGGTTTGTACCATATTAGCCTAGATGTCTGGTATAGACTGATCTCTGTCATATTAGCCTAGATATCAGCATGGCAGTTGGATACAGAAATTTCGCCAGAGCTACTTTTCTAAATTGAATTCCATTCATCTGAGATATGACGTCGTTAGAAGAGGGATGACTTTGAAATTTGTGTACACAATGAAATAAATAAGTGGCATGTTATAAATACAAGACCACACGCATCATGAATGTTTCTATCTGCATCAACAGACTTCACTTGATGGTTGTTGCAGGATTCAACTTGAGCTATGTTCTCGTTGAATCCTGTCGCTACGATGATCTTGTGCTGTTGATATGGATAGAAAAATACAAGTAGTTTACTCCTTAGCCTACATATCTAGTATAGACTGATCTGTATCATATTTACTATGTTTTATATAGATTTGAGAGTAAATACTCTTTCCTCATTGTAGCATTTATACTGTTCAGTACGATATGTACCCTTGTTGATGTCTGACGACTTTTGAAAATTTTATATCTATCATTACCATCACATTTTATCTCATCGGCATTATATACACCTGTGCATGATGTCAAGTAGATATAGTGTTTGTCTATTTCTGTGATGTCATCTTTTGTCACACCAGTTTCATAGATTATGTCGTCATGTATAGACTTTTGATTGGCTTACTGCATAGTTGTGTAATTGTACGGGGAGAAAATTTCACATTTTTATAAAAGGAACTTATTCACAGGTATCATATTTCACACGAGGTCGTTTCCAATACAGAAGAGTAACAAGAGTTATCTCTCATGTTTTCCATTCAATTTTGATCTCATGCATTGCTCTATTGTCATGGGAAATACGTCAAATATTCTGCATTATGTATATTTTCACACTCATGGGACTGTAAAATTTGAATTAACTTGCATGGTTTACACAAATTAAATTAAAAGTGTTATGATTGTTTATTAGTACACTGTAAAGAGTTTTTAAGTAAAGCTTATAAACATTTTGTGATTCGTGTATATGATGTCTGGTTATATATGAATAAATTTTTATTGGTAATAACTTTTATAATTTTGATTTGATACATATTGTCGTTCTGATACTTCTTAAGTATAAAGTACACATATCATATTCACAGGTATTTTGTTTTCCTGCATTTTCTTTGAACTCCAATATAGAGAAATTAAATCCCCCACAAATACAAGCAACTACACAGTATGATGATGTCATAATTTTTTGACACTAGTTTTGTACTATATACATAATCTTTTATATTAAATCGGGGGCCTCTATAGTCAAGTAGTATCAGGTATTAAACCATGAAGTCTTTCACTTCTGGTCAGCGCAGGTTTGAGCCCCACTGGAACCTAAGCTTATTTTGCAGGAAATTTTGCCAGTTTATCTAGAGAACCCGTGTGGTAACTTCCTGTGTGCATTGTAAACAGATTATCTTCACAAGCATTAAAACTGGTGGTCACCATATATTGCAACTGAAAAAATGTGGGGCACAACACCATTCAAACCAAATTTTTTATATCAGATAAAAGTTACAAAATCTATTTCTTTAATATTGATTACCGGGACATTTTTTTATGAATCCCTTTTTATACATGAAGATATACTTTTTCTCTTTCAGGTGAAAACTTGTATCTAGATCTGCCATTGATTCAGAATATGTTGACATTTTGTCGGGAAATGTTTGTAAAAGTCGGATATGCTTACACAATGATGCCAACTTATACTGGTGGTCACATAGGTTTTGTTCTGACCAGCATGAACACAGTAAGTCACTCATCTCTAGATCACAGCATATCAGTGTCACAGTATGTCAATACTAACAAAATTACGCACATTAGTGTGTCAAGCATGTGTCAAAGTATGTCAATACTTACAAAATTACACACATAAATGTGTCAGACATGTGTCAAAGTATGTCAATACTAACAAAATTACACACATTAGTTTGTCAAAGCATGTGTCAAAGTATGTCAATACTAACAAAATTACACACATTAGTGTGTCAAGCATGTGTCAAAGTGTGTCAGTACTGACAAAATTACACACATTAGTGTGTCAAGCATGTGTCAAAGTATGTTAATACTGACAAAATTACACACATTAGTGTGTCAAAGCATGTGTCAAAGTGTGTCAGTACTAACAAAATTACACACATTAGTAACATGAGTATGTCAAAGCATATGTCAAAGTGTGTCAAAACTAACAAAGTTCCATACATCAGTATGTCAAAGAATATGTCGCAGTATGTTAGCGCTTACAATGTTCCGTGCATCAGTTTGACGAAGGATGTGTCACAGAATGTCATTACCTACAAAGTGCCATACATCAGAATGTCAAAGAACGTGTCAAAGTATGTTGGGACTAACAAAATTTCATATATGTCAGTATATCAAAGCATGTGTCAAAGTATATCAGGACTAACAGAATTTGATACATAAGTATGTCAGAGCATGTGTGGCAGTATGTCAGTACTGTGTTACAGTAAGTCAGTTCTTACATAAATTTGCACATCAGCATGTCAAAATATGTGTCACAGGTTAGGTTAGGACTAACAAAATTTCCTTAGATAAGTTCCTCAGAGCATGCATGACTGACAATATAGTAGTATAAAGAGAATCCCATACATCAATATGTCAGAGCATGCATGTGTCATGGTATGTCAATGTTAACAGAATCCCATACATCAATATGCGAGTATAAAGAGAATCCCATACATCAATATGTCAGAGCGTGCATGTGTCACAATGTTTGTATAAAGAGAATCCTATACATCAATATGCGAGAGCATGCATGTGTCATGGTATGTCAGTGTTAACAGAATACCATACATCAAGATGTTAGAGCATACATGTGTCAGAGTATGTCAATGTTAACAGAATCCCATACATCCATATCTCAGAGCATGCATGTGTCATAGTATGTTACTATGAACAGAATCCCCTACATCAGTATGCAAGACATGCATGTTTCAGAGTATGTCAATATTAACAGAATCCTATACATCAATATTTCAGAGCATGCATATGTCACAGTATGTCAGTATGAACAGAATCCCATACATCAGTATGCGAGAGTATGCATGTTTCAGGAGTACGTCAATGTTAACAGAATCCTAAACATCAATATTTCAGAGCATGCATATGTCACAGTATGTCAGTATTAACAGAATCCCATACATCAGTATGCGAGAGTATGCATGTTTCAGGAGTATGTCAATGTTAACAGAATCCTAAACATCAATATTTCAGAGCATGCATATGTCACAGTATGTCAGTATTAACAGAATCCCATACATCAGTATGCGAGAGTATGCATGTTTCAGGAGTATGTCAATGTTAACAGAATCCTATACATCAATATTTCAGAGCATGCATATGTCACAGTATGTCAGTATGAACAGAATCCCATACATCAATATGCGAGAACATGCATGTGTCAGAGTATGTCAATGTTAAAAGAATCCTATACATCAGTATGTCGGAGCATGCATTTGTTACTGTATGTGGGTATGAAGAGAATCCCATACATCTTTATGTCAGAGCATGCATATGTTACAGTACATGTATGTCAGTATGAACAGAATACCATACATCAATATGCCAGTGCATTTGTGCCATAGCGAGACAGTATCCACAGAATTCTGCACATCAGTATTTTAAAGCTTTATTCAGTACAGAGTTCCATACATTCAATATGTCAGATGATGATTTGGAATAAAATTTATTCTTGATTTCAGGATGTGATTTTTGATGATCCTGTGAAGAAATACACCAATGACGAGATAAAAAAAATGAATTTAAAGTATTACAATACAGATATTCATCGAGCATCATTCGTTCTGCCACAATTTGCAAAGGAGGTAAATATAAACCAACTGTTCCGACATTCTTCTTCATCTTGAACTGTTAATGTATCATGTTACCTTGACATGAACTGTTAATGTATTATGTTATCTTGACATGAACTGTTAATGTATTATGTTATCTTGACATGAACTGTTAATGTATTATGTTATTTTGACATGAACTGTTAATGTATTATGTAATCTTAATATGAACTGTTAATGTATTATGTTATCTTGACATGAACTTTTAATGTATTATGTTGTCTTGACATGAACTGTTAATGTATTATGTTGTCTTGACATGAACTGTTAATGTATCATGTTGTCTTGACATGAACTGTTAATGTATCATGTTGTCTTGACATGAACTGTTAATGTATTATGTTATCTTGACATGAACTATTAATGTATTATGTTATCTTGACATGAACTGTTAATGTATTATGTTATCTTGACATGAACTATTAATGTATTATGTTATCTTGACATGAACTGTTAATGTATTATGTTATCTCGACATGAACTGTTAATGTATTATGTTGTCTCAACATGAACTGTTAATGTATTATGTTGTCTTGACATGAACTGTTAATGTATTATGTTGTCTTGACATGAACTGTTTATGTATTATGTTATCTTGACATGAACAGTAAATGTATTATATTATCTTGACATGAACTGTTAATGTATTATGTTATCTTGATATGAACTGTTAATGTATTATGTTTTCTTGACATGAACTGTTAATGTATTTTGTTATCTTGACATTAACTGTTAATGTATTATGTTGTCTCGACATGAACTGTTAATGTATTTTGTTATCATGACATGAACTGTTAATGTTATATTTTACATTTCCTTTAATTTTCTTGAGAATTTCTGTTGGACATATCCTTTTGGGACTGTATATTTGTATATGTGTTCATTTCTCTGTCCATTTGTCTGTTCATTTTGCCCGTTTGTCCATTCGTCTGATTTTTACAACATTTTAGTTTCTGTCAAATAACTTGAGTTTCATTCTTTAACTTTCAGCAAAATTGATTTTACTTTACTTCAGTGAGATCTCAAATGGTTTCAGTTATTGCAAACATATCAGCATTATTTCTGAGTTTTATAGGACTTTGAAATGTTCATGAATGATGAAGCTCTTGTGTTTATTGGTTTATCAATCGATTTAAAAACCAATCTCTAATCGATCCCGTATTTCTGATATGTTGCATAGAGGATCTAATGAAACCAGCTATGGGGTCAAATGCGAGTGACTTGTAGATGTATCATGTTCTGCAAATGAAAATGTGGCTTATGCAATCTCGTAAGTTTATCAAATGGTAAATGGATGTAAACATTATGAACAAAACTGAACACACAAAATCTGGAAGTAGAGCATTCCTTTCATATTAACCTTGGATAGTACTGAATCAGCAAAGATGCTCCAAATGAATTCTGCAGATAGACAATACAACAACAATCTTGTAAGTCGTACTGTTGGTCTAACAAAATACACGTACTAGATGTCACTCACATGTGACCCCATAGTGGGTTTCGTTAGATCTTATATGGGACATATCAGAAAACATGAATGATATGATATCGGCTTTTAATTAGATTGGGTTTATTGCATGTAATTTTTATGACGGTACTTTGTCTCTTTAATTGTCAGATCATAATCTAGGGTTTCTGCCAATGCTGTATGTGCAATCAGTAATCATGTTAGGATTTTTCCTCTCTCCATGTACGTCATGTAATCTGGTTGTTTCTCCCAATTCTCATTCATCATTTGTCATGGTTATTTAAAATGTCATAATCATTGTAGGTAATGTGTAATCTAGAAAAGTCTGCCAATCATCTGGTTATGTTAGGACGTCCCAATCTCTCAGTCATTTTAAGTCATGTTCAATCTGTTATGTCTCTGCCAATGTTATGTCTCCAGTCAGGACGTCTGCCAATGTCTCCTCTCTCCAGTCATTGTATGTCATGTAATCTGGTTATGTTAGGACGTCTGCCAATGTCTCCTCTCTCCAGTCATTGTATGTCATGTAATCTGGTTATGTTAGGACGTCTGCCAATGTCTCCTCTCTCCAGTCATTGTATGTCATGTAATCGGGTTATGTTAGGACGTCTGCCATTGTCTCCTCTCTCCAGTCATTTTATGTCATGTTTAATCGTAATCTGAGTATGTTAGGACGTCTGCTCTCCAATGTATGTCATGTAATCGGGTCCTCTCTCCTCTCTCCAGTCATTGTATGTCATGTAATCTGGTTATGTTATGACGTCTGCCATTGTCTCCTCTCTCCAGTAATCTGATTGTATGTCATGTAATCTGGTTATGTTAGGATGTCTGCCAATGTCTCCTCTCTCCAGTCATTGTATGTCATGTAATCTGGTTATGTTAGGACTTCTGTCAATTCCCTTATACATGTTACAGAAGGCTGATGGTCTGTGTAACAGAAAAATGGTTGAGTGTGCTGATTTCACACCAGTAGAATGTAGAAAATAAACGATAAGAGATTGTATTATGTTGAGTCAGTAGATGATTAAATCTACAAAATACAACTCATATTTTCTTTTATTTCTTTCATAGGCACTTGGATAGCTGACAGAAGAGGATTCCATAGATGAATATGATTTTTATTTTTTATAAATTTGTACTCCATTGTTTTGTTGAAACCCAGTGCACAGTTATATGTATATATACATGTATAGTATAGTTCTTTCCTTTTAGTACATTAAGGTCTGGAGGTTGGAATGATGTTCATGCACAGCCTTCTTTATTTTTTGTCAAAAGTCTATTTTTGTTAATATCATTATTTCAATTTGTTGGGAAAAAAGGATATACTTATGCAGACATCGCATATATTGTCATTTTACCTATAAGGGATGATATTGCATATATTGCCAATTTACCTGTGTGGAGAACATTGCATATATTGCCAGTTTACCTGTGTGGAGTGATAGTGCATATATTGCCAATTTACCTGAGCAGCATGATATTACATATTGTAAATTTACCTGTGTGGAGTGATAGTGCATATATTGCCAATTTACCTGAGCTGGGTGACATTATATATATTGTATATATATTGCCAATTTACCTGAGCAGGATGACATTATATATATTGTCAATTTACCTGTGTGGAGAACATTGCATATATTGCCAGTTTACCTGTGTGGAGTGATAGTGCATATATTACCAATTTACCTGAGCAGGGTGACATTATATATATTGTCAATTTACCTGTGTGGAGTAATATTGCATATATTGCCAATTCACCTGTGCAGGGTGATATTATATTTATTGTCAATTTACCTGTGTGGAATGATATTGCATTTATTGCCAATTTACCTGTGTGGGATGTATTTTCGTACTAAATTATGCCCATAAACACTAAAATTCTGTGTGAAATAAATCAGTTGATCCGCGAAAGAAATTTAGTCCCCCACATACTTAAATTAGTGTTGCACTTGAAGACCTTACCTGTGTCACCATGACAACTTAAAATCTTGCCAGTATTGAGGATTTTTGCTCACAGCATGCAGCATTATATAAGTAAGAAAATCTGTATTCAGAAATAAATTTCATAGTTAAGAGTGGACATTATTGCAATCAGGGATCAACAATCATGAAAATTTCCACTTGTCCTGCAGGACACGCAGTATTGAAATCTACTTCTCCAAATGCAAAAATGACTTGTTTGAAAATCAAGTGTAACATTTAAAGACATTGTTGTGTGTTTAAACAAGTATAATCTTCATTGAATTAATTTTTGTCTTAAAAAATGGCACTTGTCCTTTTAGACAAGTGAGAAGTAACATCTACTTGTCATATTGCAAAATGGACATGTCCTGGACAACCGGACAAGCCTGATTGTTGAGCCCTGGCAATGCTCTTTATAATTAGATACAATTCATTATTTGGTATTTTCATTATACAGAGTTACCACCCCTCCTAGCAGGCATCGATTGTGATGTCATTTGTCTGTGCGTAAAATGAGAAAAGTTATCAGTTGTGATGTCATATGTTTGTGTGAAAATGACGTTGTTTTCTCACGTAAAGACATGACGTCACAATCGATACCGGCTGACATGGGAGATAACTCTGACTAACAAAAAGACAGAATAGAGAATGTATATTATTGTCTCAGAGTCAAACAACTGTCTCAATCTGGAATCAAACCTGGAACCCTGGTTTACAATTCTGGTGCTCTACAAATTGAGCTAAAGGAGTAATCCCACTAGCCAAACCCAAAAGTAACACCATATATCCACAGCCACATACATGTATCAGAAATACAGGATATTGTATCTCTCTCTGTTCCAGTCTGGTTCTTACATTTACTTTTCCAATTTTTGTCTCAAATGCAGAACAGTTGTTTAGAATAAAAGGCAATGATGACGATGACATCACAGTACAATATAAATGTGCATCATTTCAATTAATACAGCAGCAAAAATTAATCCGGGTTAACTTGTCTACTACAAAAATGTCATTCAAGCGACTCAAAAAACAAGTAACAAAAAAAAATATCGTAGTCTGTTTTACAAAAGAGACCATAGTTATTTCACCAATGTGTTCATAAGAGTAACCCGTGGAGTTATATTCAAATCTTCATATGCACTACCATTTAACATGTAACTACAATTTACTACTTTCTGCTTACATTAGTTTTTGGTTTTAAATACTCGTTATACTGCTTCAAACTAACCCCCCCCCCCCTTGCAAACAAAATTGTGGGGGGGGGTATATAGAAATCACCCAGTCCAGCAAATTTGTCCTGGTTATAGGGGTGACCCATAAACTTGCCTGAAGGTCATATCTACAAGGTCAAGGTTTTTTAGGGGTATTTGTCTCGTCAGGACAGCTCTAGTTCATTTTGTTAAATTATTGCTCCTGAATTTTTAATTTTAAAGTTTATTGATTCATCATGTCCATCTGCGTCAGTTTCGGTATTGTGTTTAGCTCTAACATGAGTTTTGAAATACCGTTTTACAACTCCACAGCTGTACAGCCTTTGGAGGTTTCCTGTTAATGTCTGTTTAAATGATAATCCATATCAATGTACATATACACATGCAAACACACTTCTACACATACATGTGTACAAACTATCCCACCATAAGTTATTTCACTTCAAAGTCCATTGTCTCTTATATATTTTACTGTTATATCTCAAAGAAGAATCAAAACAGAACTTATTTTAAATATTGCAAGTCGAAAATAAGTACCAGTATATCAACTGAGAGTCAAAGAAATTATCCATATATCTCGTGGGACAAATATGAAAAATAACCGTTTTTGTATAACAAGTGTAAAAATGATATTTTTTAAATAATATTAGAAATATTGTAAACATACCAAAGTAAAATGCTCAAGACGATCATTTCTGTCAATTAGACTTCATCAGTTGAGTTCCAATTTTAAATAGATTTTCTAAAGGGAAAGTTGTAGAGTACATGGCTAAATAATGAATCTAAACAACAGTGATTTTCATCAAACAACAATGACTACAGCACAACTTCAGGGGCCCATTTTATCAAGACTTTGCAAGTCCTAAATCATAGGCCTAACTCATATGATCTTAAGACAAATCTTTGGACTGTTTTATCAACACTACGGTACACTAAATCATGTCTTCAGATATATTTGCACATTTGGAAATGAGATCTTGATAGTTTATAAATACTTTTACCTGCTACATGAACAAAGATAAATCATGACACAATCACAAATAACTTATGTCTACACACTGCCCCTGGGTAGTCACAAAGACCTGACCCGATTTTGTTGTATGCCACAAGTCCTAATTCTTTGTAAAACAGTAACAAGTCATAATTGTGGTCCTATGACTTGGGACCTTTCATAAAATGGGCCCCAGAACGTGCTGATAAATTACATTTACATACTTTGATGGTGGATCAGTTGAACCTTCACTACAGTTAAAATATCTGTAAACAAGATACTGCATTATCACTCTAGCCATGAACAAATATCTCACTGCCTTTAATTCAGTGGAACCTGTCTTGATGGGTCAGGACATCTGTCACCCAAATGTGGTCTTACAAGACAGGTGCCCTCTCAATAGAGCTTTCAATGAAAGAATTAATTAACCTCGTTGTATCTGTAATTTGGCCTCACAAGGCAGTTGGCCTTTCATGACAGTGATGTCTTCTGACAGGTTTCACTGTATTTATAATTTTTCTTTATTCATGACATGATGAAAATTTGTTCTCCCCCCCAAAAAAAACTATTATGTGTATGTGAACGAGAATAATCAGAAAAAAAGTATTGTTATGTTTTGTTTTGGGTTTTTTTTTTGTGCATTTTTACATATTATGAGCTGTACGGTCCTTAAAAATAGTCTTTGTTGTAATTTTGTACTTTTATGTAATTTTGTTTGTTTTTGAAAGATAATAAGTGTAGAATCTAGAGACATTTACACATTTGTTATGGAGTAAGCATTATTTTCATTAAGATATCAGTTTTATATGTAGAGAAATTTACACCATTGTTGTTATGGAGTATGCATTATGTTCAGTAATATATCAGTTTTATATCTTTGTTTTAAATGTAGTCCCAAGTTTTTAAATTTTGTAACTTGTGAAGAAATATTTACACTTATCATATTATATCTGTGTTCATTTTACTACACATATACAGAATTTCTGCTGATTTGAGAGCACTCTTTAAGTTCAGATATATTTTAATATCCCAAAGCATAATATTTCTATACATGTACCTACACACTGTTGGTGCAGTTTTAGTGCTATTTGGTAAAATGATGCAGTTTTAGTGCTACAGTCAAACTTGTCTATAAAGGCCACTCAAGGGAACAGGCAAAAGTAGCCATTGTAGACAGGTGGCCTATACAAAGAAGTTTATTCATTATAAAAAAAAAGTTAACAAAGGTTACATATATGTTTGAATGGTCTTTATAGGCAGGTGCCCTTTATACAGGGGTGGCCTTTATTGCAAGTTTGACTGTATATTGTAAAACTTGAATGCAATAGTTACTTGAACAAGTACTATGTAGTATTTTATATGGGAACTTATAAACAACTAACCAATTGTTAAATACACTTAATGAGGAAAATCAAGCACCTTGTGTATTCTCTAAAATGGAATTATTTTTTCAGCTGCTACTGAAAGGTTTTCTGTACTTCAGATGATATTACAGTCAACGCTTGAATTATCACCATTCAATTCATCGCCATTCTCCCAATAATGCCACATTTTTTTCGTGAATGTTTTTGCTGCTACATAAAATTCTCTTTATAACGCTAAAGTCATTATCATCACTTTCTTTTTAGAACACCATCCGCCACTTTCTTTTTTAGAAGAAATGTCCATTTCAAAGTGTCATTTATCTCTGTATACCACAGTATGTGATCATGGCCAATGAAGCAGCTAATTGGTTGCTAGAGATCACTAGCGTAAAGCCAGGTAGCAGTGGTGAGATCAGGTAATTGAAGAATTAGATAAACAAGATAATTACTTAATATGAACTGTTGTGCTTTTTTCTATTGATTAAAGATATATCTGTGATTCTTAAGAGTAGTAGCTCTGTTTTTCCCATGATGCGGGAATTTGATTCATCGCAAAATTTGATATACTGCCATAATTTCTAGAAAACAAAAGGTGGAGGTTTATCAAGAATTGACTGTAGTTTCATTCAGAGTTTCTGATTTACTTTCCGAATCATTTCTTTGTTATGTACAGAACAGAATGTTACCTCCCTTGTTTTTGGATTACTATTCTACCTTATCAGAAAAATAAAAATTGAAAAATTTCTTTTAATTAATGATTGGTGCAAATACATGTTGTGACATTATTGATTCATTGTTTACAATGTGTGATTTGATTAATGTAATTAAAATTTAGAAACTTATATGATTCTTATGTTTTACCAAAGTTCCCATTATAGTATGGCTCGTATTATGCATGTTGATTTGAATCTGGATATAATGAATCTGTAAATATATGACACCACTTGGGATGGTCTAGTGGCAGAGTGTTCTACTTGCAAGTGGAAGGTCCCAGGTTCTATTTCTGGTGCTGGATCATACCAAAGACTTTTTTTAAGTTGTAGTGACTGTTCCTTCATGAAACGATCAGCATATGAAGTGAAAGTCACAGGTCTTTCAGATGGGACTTAAAACCAAGGTTTTGTGTCACAGCAGGTATGGTATGTGGAAGAACCCTCACTGCACTGGCGTCAGTTCATAGCACAGGTCAAAATTTTGGTACTTCACCTAGAGTTGGTGACATCTCAATATAAGTGAAAAAATGACCGGATGTAAAAAAAAAAAAAGGGCTGTCATAAGACAACAAAACTCACCGGAAATGGGTGTAAGACCCACAACTGTATGGTAAATATATTTATTCCTTTAGCTCAGGTTAATGTTTTTGAAAGTAGGTCAAAAGTCAAGGTCACTATGTCAAAAGTCAAGGTACCAATTGACAGCTCTGGTCATAAGAAATATATACCATATGTGAAATATCAAAGCCCTATCCCCCATGGTTTAAAAGATATAGCTAAGGTTAAAGTTTTTGAAAAGTAGGTCCAAGGTCAAGGTAAAAGTTAAGGTACCAAATGAAAGCTATGGTCATAAGAAATCTACTTGTGAAACATCAAAGCCCAATCCCTCATGGTTTAAAAGATATAACCAAGGTTAAAGTTTTTGAAAAGTAGGTCAAAGGTCACAAGTCACTAGGTCAAACGTCAAGGTACCAAATGAAAGCTCTGGTCATAAGGAACCTATATGTGAATACCAAAGCCCTGTCCCTTGTGGTTATAAAGATATAGGCCAGGTTAAAGTTTTGTCTACGGATGCCGGGGGTATAGCATTAGCTTTCCAGACTTTTGTCCTGGTGAGCTTAAAACAAACAACCACCAAAATAAAAATAAATGACAAGAGACCATAGCTATGAGCCAAAATGGTCAACAAGGTAATGTAAGTTCATATCTTGATGAAACTTGTTTATAAGGAGTATATTAACATATGCTTCTAACATAGATTTCCACAATGACTGCTAGCAACAAACCCTGCAAATGGACTGAGCTGGAAAATTTGACACTTTGTTTCAACAGTCTTTTGAACTGGAGTTTTAGTTCATAAACTATTTTTCAAGATGTATGCCACAGCTTGAATTTGAATTTGAATATTGTTTTAGTGCCACAATCAACAATTTTCAGTCATATTGTTGCAGTCAGTTTTAGTAATAAAGAAGAGAAACAATTTAGGAGGAGAGAATCCAGTTACAATATACCTGGGAAGAGAAAACTGACCTTTTGTAAGTAAATTGGCAAACTTTTTCACAAAATCAGCTTATGTTTCAGCGGCTTTAGAATCAGCGATGACTAGAGTTGAGAGGGCATGATGTTTTACCACTCAGCCACAGAGGGCCCACCATAAGTTGATAATAACATATTATCTAAGCAGCTATCGTCATTTGTATGAGCCTAGACTTAACACTAACTAAATTATACATTCTTGTAGAGTGAAATTAAAGCTAACTGTTAACTTGATTAACCTATTTACCCCTAAAGACACATTTGAAATGAGTTAAGCCTTTGATTTACAGAAAAGTCCATTGTTTTTCAGGTGTTGATGAGTTAAAACAAAATGTCTGTGACTCAAAATCTTGACACTTCAATTCCATTCATTTAATTTATTGTTTTTACTTGAAAGAAGATGTCACCAGCTAGAGGATTTGTTTGTTTGTTGTTTTACATCCTGTCAAGAATTTTTCACTTATATTGAGATGTCACCAGCTTTACGTGACTTGCCACAAATTTTGACCTGTGCTATGGACTAACGCCAATGCAGTGAGGGTTCTTGTATGTGCCACGGGATCTTGGTTTTAAGTCTCAACCGAAAGACCCCTGACTTTCACTTCATATGCCAAGTGTTTGGCATACCATTTTTATAGAATTTTTGGTATGACCCGGTACCTTCTGCCTGCGAGTTGAACACTCTGCCACTAGACCACCACAAGTGGTGCCAGCTATAGGTTAAGTGACATAAACTTAGGGAAATTGTTACAGACCTTTTCCAATGCAGTGAAGGTTCTTTGACAGGCCATGCCTACTGTGACATGGACGGCTAGCTGTTCTACGTTTATCCAAAAGCAGCTTGCTTGCATTGGCTTGATTTACTGAGTGGTGTGACTTAAAGCCCTTGCCACCTGTCACTGTGAGGCAGGGAGAGAGATATTTTTTAGTGTGTATTTATACCCTTGCTTGGTGGTCCATATTTCCAATGGCTTTCTAAGTGCCACTACACTTGTACAATCAAATTGCACATCCTTGACCATTTACCCTTCATCTAGGCATAGAGTTATGCAGACAGGAGATGAAATCTTGCTTCTGGAAATCTGGCATGACTGGGGATTGAACCAGAGACCTTCATGTTGAAGCTCTCATGCTCTACCAACAGAGATACTCTGTCCACTAACCAAAAGCACCAGTGATTTTTCATTTTTTATACTGATCACTTGCCAAAGGAAAAGTCACCTGACCTTTATTTTTAAATGCTATTAATTTTTTCTGCGATTTGATAGTAAAACAGAAAAATATTGTATAAGCGATTTCGGATGATAATATATCCATGCCTTATTTATGGTCGAATGGTTAGACCAATCAGGTGTAAGGAAATGCACGATTTCCTACAGATGTAAGAAATTGGTCATTCTCTAGCTGCCACGAAATTAAAGCTCAACTTATATTTATGTCATGAATAAATATTTAAATAACGTGATATACAGATAGGCTGCCAGGTTTCAGAGAATTTTGTTCCAAAAATGGTTTTTATCTCTATTTCCTCTAGGCTTGTTCAGTGTGTTATGATACATATGTACATGTACATGTATTGCATAAGGGTATAGTCATACTTGCATTAAATGCCACCTCTGTATAAAGGGCACCTGCCTAAAAAGGCCAAACATAACCTTTGTTAATTTTTATATAATGAATCAACCTCTTTACAAAGGTCACCTGTCTATAATGACCAATTTTGCCTGTTCCTTTGAGTGGCCATTATAGACAGGTTTGACTGTATCATAAAACATGAATTAGTTATGGCCAAGTAAATATTTATTTTTTTGTCAAATATGCAAAAAAGAATATAATAATATATATAATATAAAAATAATGTAATAAATATACTGGCCTCCATTTGCTGTAGCGGGCTGTCAGGAAAATGTTATCTGCTTGTTTGTATGTATTTTGGATCAGAGGTACAGTATGTAGAGTGTATACTTAGTATTTCCTGGTACAGTAAAACCTGTCTTGAGAGACCACTCTAATAAAAGATATCCTATCTTGTGAGACCACTCTAATAAAAGATATCCTGTCTTGTGAGACCACTCTAATAAAAGATATCCTGTCTTGTGAGACCACTCTAATAAAAGATATCCTGTCTTGTGAGACCACTCTAATAAAAGATATCCTGTCTTGAGAGACCACTCTAATAAAAGATATCCTGTCTTGAGAGACCACTCTAATAAAAGATATCCTGTCTTGAGAGACCACTCTAATAAAAGATATCCTGTCTTGAGAGACCACTCTAATAAAAGATATCCTGTCTTGTGAGACCACTCTAATAAAAGATATCCTGTCTTGTGAGACCACTCTAATAAAAGATATCCTGTCTTGTGAGACCACTCTAATAAAAGATATCCTGTCTTGTGAGACCACTCTAATAAAAGATATCCTGTCTTGTGAGGCCACATTCTGAAACCAGTTGATTAAATAATCTTTTGAATAAAACCACTTTTTAGAGACCACCTGTCTTGACAGTGGCAGAAGGGGGTGGTCTCTCAAGACAGGTTCCACTGTACTAGAATTCAAGCCCAAGACCCCTCACTTGTTTCCTAACCATGTTAATATATCAAGTCACTATTACCTGTTATTTCAATACTGTTAGAGGAACATTTGTATGATGTGTTGAAATATTTCAGTAACTTATATTAAGTTGCAATAAGCAACAATTATCTGTCCATTGAAAGATGAAACAAAGGACTAAATATACCAACATTTGATAAAGGACTTTAAATATACCAACATTTGATAGGAAAGTATAGCAATTTATTGGTATACATATTAATTTTTCTCACAATTGTTAAGAATAATTATTATCATATGACATGTACATTTTTCAGTTTTTTTAGATTTTGACAAACTACCTAAAATCATATGACATGTACATTTTTCAGTCACTTTAGTTCTGATGAACTAGCTAAAATCATGACATGTACATTTTCAATCTCTTTGGTTCTGACGAACTAGCTAAAATCATATGACATGTACATTTTTCAGTCTCTTTGGTTCTAACGAACTAGCCAAAATCATAAGACATGTACATTTTTCTGTTTCTTTGGTTCTGACGAACTAGCTAAAATCATATGAATGTACATTTTTCAATTTCTTTGGTTTTGATGAACTAGATAAAATCATATGACATGTACATTTTTCAGTCTCTTTGGTTCTAACGAACTAGCCAAAATCATAAGACATGTACATTTTTCGGTTTCTTTGGTTCTGACGAACTAGCTAAAATCATATGAATGTACATTTTTCAATTTCTTTGGTTCTGATGAACTAGATAAAATCATATGACATGTACATTTTTCAGTCTCTTTGGTTCTAACGAACTAGCCAAAATCATAAGACATGTACATTTTTCGGTTTCTTTGGTTCTGACGAACTAGCTAAAATCATATGAATGTACATTTTTCAATTTCTTTGGTTCTGATGAACTTGATAAAATCATATGACATGTATATTTTTCAGTCACTTTGGTTCTGACAAACTAACTAAATTCATATGACATGTACATTTTTCAGTTTCTTAGGTTCTGATGAACTTGATAAAATCATATGACATGTATATTTTTCAGTCACTTTGGTTCTGACAAACTGACTAAATTCATATGACATGTACATTTTTCAGTTTCTTAGGTTCTGATTAATTAGCTAAATTCATATGACATGTACATTTTTCAGTTTCTTAGGTTCTGATTAATTAGCTAAATTCATATGACATGTACATTTTTCAGTTTCTTAGGTTCTGATGAACTAGATAAAATCATGTGACATGTACATTTTCAGTCTCTTTGGTTCTGATTAATTAACTAAAATCATATGACATGTACATTTTCAGTTTCTTAGGTTCTGATTTAACTAGCTAGTGGTCTATTCTTAATCACAAAAGTGAACCAGTTTTATCAGAATAATCTGATACCAAAAACAATGATAAGATTAAAATATCTCCAAAACTATATTTCAATTTGTTCAACATCTGATATGTTTCTTCATGATCATTATCTGCATTCTGTGTGATTCAAAGTATTTTATAAATATCTGTCTACATGGACTGGAGTTTTGCAAGCACTTTAAAAAATATCCCAAATTTTACAATTCTCTAAGGACATCAAGGTATATAAGTTGCCACATATCTGATCACCTCTTCTCTACAGACAGGACATAATTTTGGTTCAGGGATCCGTAAAACACAGTCAGCACAGAGACATATATGCCCACAGTTCAACAGTACCACTTCTCTAGGATTGGTCAGACACACGACACAGAAAGTGGAATCTGAATCTTCTGTGTCAGAAGGTGCATTCTGTGTCCTTGCACGTACAGCCCGCTCTGCTATATGACGCTCCCTTGCTTGCGAAAGTTCCTCTCTGGCTTGTCTCATTTCATAGTGATTCTTAAGTTTCTTATACAATCTGCGGAGTGTATATATCAACAAGCCAATACCTACTACACCGAACAGTCCAATGAAAATCTTCAGAATTAATGTTGTTCGGTTTAAATGCTTCAGTAACTCTGTCTTAGTCCTTGCTGTAAAAATATATCTTCGTCCATCTTCTGGAGCCCTCAGTTTGACATCCCCATTTTCCAACATCAAAGTTCCAATTCCTAACATTGGTGTACCTACCAACAGCATTTTTTCTGTTACCTGGTAACCTTTGATAACTTCCCCAAATAGCCTGTCGACTCCCTTTTGGAGCAGGTTTAAATCCTTTGGCTGAAAATGATCATAAGTTATGCTAAGATCCTCCTCTAAGTATTCTGCGGATCGAGCGTCAATCACATGAACTTTGTGGTCAGATGGAATTTTTGATTTCAGATAAAATGGAACCACTTCCCACAAGTCTTGAATGACATTCTTCACATCAGACCTGAAAGATTTAAGAGTACAAATATTACATCAATGTTCTCAGTAAGATTTTTGATACAGGAAAATTGAAATAGGGGAAACAGAAAGATGGCCAGAGGTCTGGGGCAGCCAAAGGCATACATTTGATACAGATATTGATATATTTATTATACAATTTTTTATTATGCAGAAATGTCATAGCCGGCAAAATCTTTACAATAGGTGGTTAATTTTATCTGCTGTTGGCTCTTATTCAGAACACTGTACATATATATATACATACTGGTGCTGAATAGTTTTAAAGTAGACTAGGTGCATCATGTATTAGCTTCTTAGATTTTGATTTGTCAAATATATGCTGTCTAATCAGTTTGGTAACCACCCTCTCTTGACAACGGGTGTCTTAAGTTCGCAGTGGGCACTATTCTGAAATGAGCACTTTTCCTGTGGGACTATACACTGCACTAACAGTTATTTCCCCTTCAGTAGAACGCAGGTTTTTGCCAACAAACATGCTCACAAGGCCATGATGACTTTATACCCGATAATTCCGATACAGGTGATTCAGTGTAGTAGGCATTTTAACAGGAGATCAAAACAAATACTGATAAAGTAGAATGTTTTATGTTTTTATTAGGTTTAAAGCAAGTTTGACTACAGAAGCATATTAGGCTCACCTACCAAAATATTTTTCGTTAGAGTGAAAACATTTTATCTTGCAGCCACCACATAAATATCTGGTGGCCACCACTTATTTATCTGGAGGCCGCCACTTAATTGAAGTCCGACTTGAGGCTGAGATCGTTTCATGATATTGGGCCCTGGGCTGACTTTTAAAGTCCATTTAGTCTAAACTTAAATAACGAAATAATCATAGTAACTATACCAAACCTTACACATGTTCAGATATCGGATGGGCTTAGCTTATCAAACTTTATTATGCGCAGTAGGTGATAATCTTGAAATTATCACACGTTATGACTTGCAGTGGGTGAAAATACATAAAGTATATAATACATGGCAAAATCTGTATCGCATGCCATATCAACCCCGAGACAACAATATCAGCCCGCGGGCCTGAGGGTTGATATGTCATGAGATACAAATTTTGTCTTGTTTTGTTGTTTTTATCATATATTTAAAATTCTACTGGAAAACTGACAAATACTAAAAATATCAACCATAAAAATATATTTTTTTAATTTTTAAGTTATAATCACAACTAAGGGAAATTCCTATGCGGGAAGATTATTGAGTATGCCTACACAAACTGTTTACACAACTTAAAATTAGCCTTCCTCAAGACTCTTTGCTGACATAATTTGTATTTCAGTGTAAATATGTTATTAAGATATATCTGAAGTAATGGTAGGCCTACGGGAACTTTGAAACGAACATTCATGAATCCCTGTTGTGAGACTGTTCACAGCCGAACATTGTGTTGAAGGGAATAGCCTACAGTCTATAAGGGCTACTTTTGTCTGTTCCCTTGAGTGACAAATACAGACAAATTTGACTGTAATTGAAAAATAAGCATATTTCTTAAATAATGGAAGTTTATACTCCTAGCTTACACACATATAAACTTGACCTCTAGACTTACCAATGACCTTCAAAACGTTTGGATGCATGCTCAATTAATTTGTCATTCTTTATAACTCCACAAGCATTATCTTTGTAGTGGCTCTTACAGACAGGTTTTTCCAGGGCTTCTATAATCCCTTCTACACAAGCATATTCAATAGTCTTGTTTTTGGCATCTTTCAGCTTCTCCAATAGTGCTTGACCAACTACAAAATTTTCTGCTTTCTGCAATGAAGTTTTTAATGAATTTATCACTGTAAGGTATACATTGTAAACACACAAACATGATAAAGAAATAGAAATGGGGGAAAGACCTATAGTTGAGCATGCACACAATTACAACAAGATGGTGAACACTCACTGAACACAGGGGTGAGTCTATTTTCGATCTTGCTTCAGTTTATTGATTACTGAATAAAATGTTTTGTTACTATTACTGTTTTGCTTGATGTTTGATGTATTCAACCAATGTTTTGAATCAATTCAAAATGTTTATCTATAGTGATTGCTTGACCAAATTTGTTTAGGTGCACACAATTACAAAAAACCAACGTACATGAATAAGTCCCACTGGACAATCAATTGCATTGTAAATTAAATTCTAAATTTCCTATCTTATATGATTTGCACTGGAGCTTTGTATTGTGCAGACTTAATACTATGTAATTGATATACATATTGTCACCTTTCACTTGATAAAGGCCAAAAGGCCGAAAATTTGTGAAATTTGAGTGTTTTTCTGTTATTTCGCATATCGATACTTCCCTTTGGGGGATATTAAATTTTAATGTAACTTAGACTATTCACTATAGACACTTTAATGCTTTATTTTACTGTTGTGTTGACATTTTTTTTTAAAATGTTTTTTAATGTAACAATACCTTTGCTTTTATAATTTTCAAAAATGAAGACCCAAAGTACATGCAACTGATTTTCTGTAATGTTGATATTTCTCTCACAAGTCTGAGGATTTCCCGTACTTTCTGTTTGTTTGATGTTTCATCTTTAGCTCAGTTGACAGTTGCTAACATTTTTATTTTGTTGTGACTAATTACCTTTACTTCTTCCACTGACTGGATTTTGTATTTGTACAGTTTATAAAGACCATAAGCAATCAAAACATCACACCCCAAAGACACCAGTGAAGCAACGTCACCAACGTCTATCATGTTTATACGATGTTTGTGTTGGCTCTAGATCACACAGCAGCCATTCAGCAAATTAATTTAAATGACGAATCGAACAATTGTATAAGAATGTTTTCAATTTGTGGTGATATATATTTTATTGATAAGATATATAATTATTTTTCATCCAAAATATTTTTATGATTAGATATTTCCCACTGAACGAATGTTAAGGTTTTATTTATTAATGCGTTTGCGATAATTCATCACCAGCAACTAAGGGAATCTGTATTTTGGAACAACCCTACTTTCCCTTTAAAATCTTGGCGTACATGACCCAAGTCCAAGGTAAGGTTGGTTACAGGTTTGCTGTAAAAACACGGCTTGGCTGCGTGACCTTAAGTTGTGTCATTTTAATGACAACATTGTAGAGGAATATTTTATATATTTTTTTATCTATCCAATGTGGGTATTTCTCATTTTGCACTGAAAAAAGACGAGAATCGACGGGATCGCAATTGGTGAAGGTGGATTCAATGGTATGGTTTCACTTTGTTATAAAATATATTTAATTTATTGTAAAGGTAAGCTGTTAAATTATAGGCGCTTGTAGCATGGAATTTTTTGCTCTCATTTTTTCTTGATTTTTAGACGGAAACAGATATGCACATTCAGCAATATTTGTCAGAGTTGTGGAACTTTTTAAAAAAAGCCATTGGCATTAATGACTTCGCTCTCTCGGCAGCGATATAGGCCTATATAAAGCTTTTAGGCCTATATAGCCTATCTCTGTTTTGGGGCATGGAGTCTAGTTTATATCTCATACATACCTTCTTTTTATTTTGAGTGTACCTGGACCAGATGGTTGATTTTTGACATGCTAATTTCATATGACTCATTTTCATAGATAAACAAAATGTATTTGTTTGAAGTGATATTATCATTTTTTTAATTGCCATTATTTAGGACAAAGTATGTTTGTACTGACAATTTAGTGTGGCTGTTGAGATGAAATGTAAAAGTTTCAAGTTTACAACTAGAGCATGACATGCAATATTTAGGTCATTTTTAACTTGACATCAGTATATACACAATGTATATATATATATATATATATATATAAAACTCAATTATGTAGCATAGATATAGGCCTATAGGTTAATTTCTTATTCAACATATAGAACTGAAATTGAGTTAAGATTTTAAACACTTGTATGTACATGTAACTGTCTAAATAGCTAGGCCAGAAAATAGATCCAAACACACACATATATATATATATATATATATATATATATATATATGTATGTATATATACATATATATATATATATATATATATATATATATATATATATATATATATATATATATATATATATATATATATATGTGTGTGTGTGTGTGTGTGTGTGTGTGTGTGTGTGTGTGTGTGTGTGTGTGTGTGTGTGTGCCTGGAAGTAAAAAGTACTGTCTTAATATACCAGTAGGTACAATGTGTATGTCTGAATATAACTGTAGGTTAGAAAAGTATAAAAAGTAAAAAAGAATCAGTATAATTTTACCTGTAAGTCAGAATAGTATCTTTCTGAATATGCCAGTAGGTAAAAAGTATCTGCCTGAATATACCTGTCAAACAAAAACATATCTTTATATATGCTTCGAAGTCAGACAGTGTATGTGTGAATTTACCTGTTGCTCAGAAAAATATCTAAAAATATCTTTCTGTTGCTCAGAAAAATATCTATCTATATTACTGCCTGGAGGTCAAAAAGTATCTATTTGAATATACCTGAAGGTAAAAAAAATGTATGCCTGTAAGTCAAAAAGTATCTGTCTGAATATACCTGAAGGTAAAAAAAATGTATGCCTGTAAGTCAAAAAGTATCTGTCTGAATATACCTGAAGGTAAAAAAAATGTATGCCTGTAAGTCAAAAAGTATCTGTCTGAATATACCTGAAGGTAAAAAAAATGTATGCCTGTAAGTCAAAAAGTATCTGTCTGAATATACCTGAAGGTAAAAAAAATGTATGCCTGTAAGTCAAAAAGTATCTGTCTGAATATACCTGAAGGTAAAAAAAATGTATGCCTGTAAGTCAAAAAGTATCTGTCTGAATATACCTGAAGGTAAAAAAAATGTATGCCTGTAAGTCAAAAAGTATCTGTCTGAATATACCTGAAGGTAAAAAAAATGTATGCCTGTAAGTCAAAAAGTATTTGTCTGAATATACCTGTAGGTAAAAAAAAATGAGTTAATACACCTGTAGGTCAGAAAAGTATTTGTCTATATTTATCTGTAGGTCAGAAAAATATCTGTCTGAATATACCTGAAGGTCCAAAAAACATCTGTCTATATAAATGCCTGGATGTAAAAAAGAATGACTGAATATACCAGTAATTAAAAAATGTATTTGTCTGGATATACCTGTAGGTCAGAAAAGTATCTGTCTCTATTCAGTGGCACGATTTAAAAACAAAAACTACCCAAAAAGACCCAAAAAACACCCCAAAACATCCAAAAAACACCCAAAACAATTAAATCATAATAAGTTTACATCAATAATCATTTTAAATGCATTTTGTTCTGTATAAATATTTCATAGACAGCTAGAAATTAAAAAAAAATCAACATTTATTACTTCTCATGGAACTTACAGACACTGTCATTTAATAAAATGAAAAGCCAAATCGGTTCCTTCAATTATTTGCTTTCACGATTCCTGAAATATTTTTCATATTTTATGTCAAATTTGTATTACAAAAATTCTTTTGTGGAAAATGATGATTTCATATGTATTAAATGTCTTTACCATCCCATATAAGTAACATTCTGGTACATTTATTGTCATGCTGACTATATCATGGTTTCAGAAATACATTGTGAAATTGGATTATACAGCATTATCAAAGTCAAAAACATCTACAGTCATAAAAAATATTCATCATATTATAATAAGATTGCTAAAATTGTTATGTTTTAAATGTTTTTGTGTGTTTTGGAGGTCATTTTTTGTATTTTTGGGTCATTTAGGATGTTGTCAGGGTCTTTTGGGGTGTTTTTTGGGTCTTTTTGGGTAAATCATGCTGCCTGTCTCTATTTATTTGTAGGTCAGAAAAATATCTGTCTGATTATACTTGTAGGTCCAATAAATATCTGTCTTTACTGATGTCTGGAAGTAAAAAAGAATCTGTCTGAATATACCTGTAGGTAAAAAAAGTATCAGTATGAATATACTTGTAGGTCAGAAAAATATCTGTCTAGATATTGCTAGGAAGTTGGAAAGTATCTGTTTGAATATACCTGTAGGTCAGAAAAGTATCTGTTTGAATATACCTGTATGTCAGAAAAGTATCTGTTTGAATATACCTGTAGGTCAGAAAAGTATCTGTTTGAATATACCTGTAGGTCAGAAAAGTATCTGTTTGAATATACCTGTAGGTCAGAAATGTATCTGTTTGAATATAACTGTATGTCTCAAAAGTATCTATCTGAATTTACCAGTAGGTCAGAAAAATATCAGTCTTTATTGAAGCCTGGAAGTAAGAAAAGAATCTGTTTGATTACACCTGTAGGTAAAAAAAGTATCTGTCTGAATATACCAGTATACCTGTAGGTAAAAAAAATATCTGTCTATGTACGCCTTGAAGTAAAAAAATAACCATATACCTGTGGATCAGAAAAGTATGTCCATATCTATGTCCCGGAATTGGGACTTGGGGAATTTTGAACCCCTGAGGTTGAATTTTTTTTTGGCAACGTTATGCCCCTTGAACATAAAATTATCATACATTGACATATTAAATTGAAATTTGGTATTTACAAGTTGTATTGCAAAAACATGCAAGTCAAGTTCATATCTGATAGTTTGAATATTTTCAGCATAGTTATGCCCCTTGGAACTTTGCCAAATTTAAAGGGGCATTAGTTGTGTTTACCAAAAAAAAAAAAAGTTTTTTTGATTTTTTCTTCTTTTACTACTAAGTGTACTTGATGTACAATAACAAATAAGTGCTGTTCACAGGCACAAACAAATATTATATTCCTATATTTTGTGAAAATGAAGGTCAGGTCCAGTGTGGTATTCTTATACAAATAGTAAGGTTGAGTTAATCAACTGCAATTGAAAAAGAGCCAAATCTGGATTTCTCAAGCAATTTTCACAAAATATATAGGAATTTAAGAATTTTTATGCCTGTGTATATATCTTTTTTGTTATTTTATGTCAATATAAATAGTAAATAAAAGGGAAAACAAGTTTTAGAAAAAACCCACGACCAATGCCCCTTTAAAAAAATTCAGTATCCACTCAGTATCTCTGGCATACATATACACTGAAGTTTTGAATAGGAATTTGGTACGTAGTTGTATTAAGAGAAGATGTAGGTCAAGCGCATATCAGATACCAGGGGCCTCCATGGCTGAGTGGTTAGAGCATCATGCTTTGAAACATGAAGTCTGTCACTTCTGGCCATCGCAGGTTTGAGCCCTGCTGGAACCTAAGTTGATTTTATGAGAAAGCTTGCCAGTTTACTTGCGGAAGGCCGGTGGTCTCTTCCTAGGTACATGTATATTGTAACTGGGTTCCCTCCTTCACCATTAAAAACTAGCCACCACCATATAACTGAAAAATTGTTGAGCGTAACATTAACACTATTCAACTTCAAATTAAAATTCATATCTGATTCCAGTTGGGTGTTGCCAGTGGGGCATTAGTGTTGCTTGAAAAATTATTTATAAAATAATAAGGAAGGTAAAATAAAATAATTATATACATCATATTATGAGGTCTATATTTTATAGCCAGTTTTTTACCCCTAGCACTATTTTGGTGATTTTCTGGTAAAATTTGAAAACTGTTGCAGTTTATTTTAGTGAGGAACAATTATTTATCATAGGTGTAGAAGCTGGGGTGGGGTGGGGGGGGTGGGGCTGGGGTAGGGCATGATTGCCGCTTGGCCCACCGTTATAATTTTCACTTCTACTGAGGGATAAATCCAACTGACGAGTCGTAACCCGTTCTCGCTTCCGGTATCTCCCTTCAGCCTTAAAATTTCTTCTATGACTCCTACGTCCCCAGGGCCGTGCAATATTTCGCGCACGTATTTTAAATTTGCTCGTAATTGTAAATTGGCTACGCATGTCCCCCTATGCATGTCCCCTTCATAGCCCGACCCGTTAGTCGCGTACTTATAACGTTGCGACCCCACTGTCGGTTTGATGGCTGCTTTTTGACACTTCGCGAGGAGGCAATGGGCCTTCGCATATCCTCGGTCCGCTTCCGTCCCGGCTCGATTCCCTATCTTTTAATCGGACATCACTTGCGTCGAGCACTAATTTATTCATTGACTTAAATCGATGGCCTCGGTAAACACCGTGAAGTTCCCGCTACATTGCGGTCCAGGACTGCACGGATGCTGTCTTGTAGCGACACTTAGTCTTTCGGATTCCGAGACATGTCCCCACTTTTTCACTTCGGGATACACATGTTCTAACCACCCTTTACGTGTGCTTAACAAACGCTTAATTTCTTTCCCCTGTTTTGGTTGGTGACGCTTCTACCAATTTAGGAACTGGTCGGGTCGAGCTAGGATGCCGCCATCTTCGCTTACTACTTTAACTTTTTATTCTATTCCGCTCTGCATCTGAGGTCTCCCCTATTGTGCGCACAGCTAGTCTCACTCCCGCGTTCCAAAATCTACCACATTTCTTATCTGTACGTCCAGGCTGAGTCGGGATGACCCTATTCCTTTTTTACTCTGTATCGAACTCAAAGTAGCATGGACGGAGTGTTCCTCAATGACTTGTATTATCTGCGCAACGTTATGGCGATTTTTTGCCTTTCAGATGGCTATCCTTGCATCTTCATATTTCATAACCAAGGCATCTCATCAGCACTACTATCAATTTGAGTTCATTGCTCTGCGTCCATCGCTATGTTGCCTACTTGCTCCTCTTAGCTCGCATCTTATCAGCATTTACCGGTCATAGACTGGACCGTGCTATCTCGCGATCGTGCGTTATCCCAGTCGCCAGCAGTGGTCCTCCAATAGAATAGCTTGGCGTTTTTTTAAGTGCCCAGGGAAATTTGGTCACAGTTTAGTACGAGCTTTGGAATTCTTTGCGTTCGCTTAATCTCCCAGTGCGGTCATTCAGTCCACCGTTGATGACAATCGGAATGTTCACTGCGGCCATTGAGATACTTGTCGCGCCTTTCGTATTCGCGTTCGGCCCACTTTAGCCAGTCTAAATATCTTCTTGCCTCTCCTCATGCAGCTGATAGAGTCGGAATTAAGGATTCTATCGTACCATATCTAGTCTCCTCGCTGTCGGTTAGATTCTAACGACGTCTAGGGTCTTACGCGGCGATTTCGACCTGGATTCCTGGTCACACATATTTTGGTCATTTGTGTTCCCTAATGTGTTTTCTGAGGACGGCCGTAATTACAGTGCGGAACCTTGCCTGGGTTAAGAGAGTAAGCATAAGTCGGAAACTAGCTCATTTTGTGAAGGTGATTCTGAGATGCAAGTTATGAGGGGCGATGTGACTAATCTTAACACAAAGAAACACGTAGCAGGGGCTAAGCGAGGTCGAAATTTATCGTGACAAGATATAATAATATTTAGGGGTGCTAAAGCTGTCAATGTTTTTAGTCTGCAGGGATCCGCGTGAACCTGGATTGTTTCCTATTTCCAATCTGCGTGTGGTATGATTGATTGGTCTTCCAGGGTCGTGCGTACGCAGTTCTTGTGATATGATCAATCTCGATAGGATGGCTTGCCTGGCAAATAATTTGTGGCTAGTTTCCTCCTTGAAAATTGATAAGTGTCGGCGTGCGTTTTGCATTGTGAATTGCTCATTCCCTGAATTTTCTTGCATGCGCTTGCCGACGACCGCGTCGGGGAATATTTAGATAGAGAGTTGAAAGTGCGTTTTTATTGCTGGGGTACACAAGGGGCGTAAAGCTTGGGAGATAGTTAGCTGGATTGCCTACTGTAGGATAGGCGTCTTCGATCGTTAGGTTTGGATGTCATGAACAACGTGGAATGAATTTTGTATGACTAGTTTTTTATTGGGGTATTGGACTACTACGTATTCCGCTTTTCTGCCTAACGTTTTGTGACAAATCAATGTCGTGTGGCCGGTGGGTGAAGGGGTCATAAGCTTTGTCGTCTCTCGCAATCCCATTACCCATCGCACGCGTCTACGGTTACTCGGTAAGAAGGAGCGTTTCCCTTACCTACTGAGGGCCTCCCAATAAACGAGGTCCGTACGGAACATTGCAATATCTCGTCGTGGCGAGGATGTCACTGCGCGCGTCAGGCCGCATCTACTTTTTGTGATGGGAGGGTACTGATGTACCTGATTACGCCTGTCTAATCCTATTGCGTATATCTGATCTTGGTCATCTGCCTGGGACTCAGGTACTCATGGTAGATAGGCCCTAATTCTCTTATTCCATATCAAAGGCACCTTCGCTTAATGCGACGTCTTCCTTTTGCGCCCTACGGTACTGCCCTAACATAAATTTGCCTCTATCCTCACTAAGCATTTAGTCAACTTGCAACGTTTACCACTTCGCGACAAGTTATCCTTTCATTCGAACTGCTGGGTATTAAATGGCTCTTTTAGCCAGTATAATCATGGAGTTTTACACCGTCTCTCGTCTCGGTACGACGACCTGTCACACGTAGACAATATTACACTGTTCAGACTTTTTCTTTCATACATCTTTCTAGATCCTAGGTTTGAACTATGAATGTCCCCGGACTCAATGTGCCGATGAGTGTCTTGCGCTTCCACAAAACAATACGCATACTCGCACCGTCTTCACAGCGCTCAGCGAGTTATTCCTCCGCGGTCCTTCCGTGGCGTCCCGCTATCGGTATGCATCTCACTGTTCTGCGTGTCGTTCACTCCACAATTCTACACTGTTTTAGTACGACTAACGGGATATGATCACTAACTTTTGCATTCTATTTATGTGTTGGGCACACCTTGTTCTGGGTATTTTGCTGTTCCAGTTGGTATCTCGGTACGGTTGCAAGGTAATTCTAGGTTGCGCTAGTATGTTATCAGCAAAGTGCTTCATAGATTGCTTCATCGACTGAGCTGGAGCTACACTAAGTATAACTCTTTAACCGTGCAGCCTTCTGTGAGTGGATCATCTTAGGAAGACGTGCTCCTTTAGCAGTCATAACGAACCATCCGGGTTGATTGTCGCTTCTAAAGTTGAGTAATTATATACCTGATATACTCGATGTCATTCTGATTACATTCTACAAGGTCACTAAGACTTCGGTACTGCCGGATGTATACTTAAACCACTGCTGTTTGAGGCACGACGTGCTCTCGGAGCTCGACGTTGGAAATTTCAGGTTAGGCCTAACACAAATTTGGCTAGGTTATCCAAATCGGCAGCGAAGAGCTCAATTGGGCTTGCGCTTATGAGTTCTTAAGTACCAGGGAGTCATTATCACGTCATAAAATCACTGGTCATGCTGTGCGTTAAAGTTTCACGTTCATCACTTTCGGTTTATACTATTCGCGCTCACACTTCTGTTTATGACCTAGGAGGCTAACAGCTAGATTAAGGCGGGTAAAACGTAGATCAGGTTGTGGTTAACAGAGAAGAGAGTTTGGGAGTGACGTACTAGCAGTGGGGGTATCGTCTCATTGTGTCTTTGGTGCCTAAGGTGAGTTTTCAGTAGTCGGATGGGTGAGGAGCTTCGGCTCGCAGCTGTGTTCATTCCAGGCGATTATAGCTTCAAGATCAAGTGGGGTTTGAGCCTAGACTGTAATGTGATCGAAAACTTTGAATCTTGTCTGCATTGGAAAAGCGAGCTACGGCTTTGTGGGTGTGACAATGTTGGTGAACTAACTGCTTGTCACGTCCTATTGGCTTTTGAGTTTGGGTGAAGTATCACTGCCAAGATAGTGTTTTCGCCTTAAGCTATCTTGTCATTGGAAGATGGGGTTTGTGCGACAACAGGAAGTATGTACGTCGCCTGCTGACTCTAGATTAATGGCCCACAACTTCCGTTCGCACAGGCGGCTGGCCCGGCCTCCGAGGGAGTGCGTAGAGTTGATTGGGTCTTGTTTGTTCTAGCTGAGTGGAATGTTGGTCGAGGTAGTATTGTATATAAGCATATTTGTGAGTTCTCAGTCTTTATTTGGTCTAATGTGACAGATAATGTTTGGACGTTGATCTGTACTCCCTCTGGTTGTGGATTGGAAGCTAATTCTTTCTTAGGATCTTTGAGGCTACGACAAAATTACCATAATATACGCAAACAGGTTGGGTTTTGCAGTTGCTGATAATGGTGAGGTCGATGGTAGTGCTATAAGGTCGGATGAGACGTGGAGACAAAGCAAAACCGCCTTCGGATGGAGAAGGTCTCAACTTTTATGTTTCGGAAGTACATTGTGACGAGTCTTCTGTAATTGTGATATTATATGGTATCGGTTTTGTCATCCACTTTGATGTATTCATGCATATAGTCCGGTTCGCTAATTATGGGAGTACAAGAAGACTACTAGTTATCTTTCTTCGGACTATAATCGCTCAAGCAATGAGATACGCTCTGGTTGATACATTAGGGCGGATTGGCTCCACGACGGGTTTTGAGTACGTGAGAAAATTAAATACATCGTTGGGATGGCGGCATCGTACTCGTAGGAAGATAAGAGCCCATTATGTTGAGTAGGCCGTATCTGTCCATGGTGGGGCGTTAGGGTAGGCTGCGAAACTGGGGTTTGGTTGTTTAGAAAATAGCTTTCCGATTGAGTGTCGTCTGGGCCGAGTACAAAGTCTCGCTCTGTTCCATAACGGATTGGCGAGGCTACAATAGAGTGGCTGATCATTTTGGGTGAGATTAAGGAGTCGAGCAGGATCGTGATGTACTTTGGTAGACCGGGCTACCAAAGTTTGGGTCTGGCGTATTCTGTATTTCACGTAGGATGTGATGCAGCCTCGAAATCGACCTTATAGGACCTTAAGTTGCTTTAGTTTGGCCGACGAAATGATCGTGGTGCGACCTAACGGGCGTATGAGTATAGCTCTTTAGCTTTCAGGTTCTCTCATTTGTATCGTTTACGTTTCATCGGGGGCTAATACCAGTCGGCGTTGTAATGAGTGGGAGTGGGGCTAATTGGCTTGAGCTCTGTATGAGTGTTTTGTCGTTGGTGCTTTTTAAACATTGATATCGTTGCAACGTATGGAGTTATTTGATTATCCGGCGAGTTCAGAGAATTGTGTTTATGGGTGAACGGTAGTGACATACCAAGGCTTCCACCTGTAGAGATATAAGACTGCACAGAAGTGTATTCGTTCGATCTGGGCCGCACCAGGAGTTAAACTAGTGGCCCTATTGCATTAAGCAGGCTACTAGTTTCAGTGTTATCATGCAATCTGTGATGGAGTCCTAGGTATGGAAAAGCGCGCAGTCACGCTAGTGGTTTTATGGATAGTCATATTAGTTGGTATTACCACGGATACTATGATTTTATTGTGTTGTATATTATAGCGGTAACCTTAGGGTGCCCTCGAAGGATTGACGGGGGACTATGAACATAAGCGCGCTTGGTTGTGACTGGAGCAGTGAGCTTAGGTCAATTAGTTAACTGGACGTTAAGACGTATCTGAGAATGTGAATCAATGTAGGGGTTGTGAGACTGGCACGTTAGGATGGGACTACCAGCGGAACTTATGTGACTTGATTATCATGCGAAGTCTTCACTCGCTTCACGGGTATTTTGATTCAGTCTGGCTAATTTAGTGGGACAAAAGCAAGTGATTTGTATTGCGAGGTGATAACTTGAATTTGCACTTTGTTACCTGGTATCGACTAGCGGCGGGCTCCGTGGAACGTTTTGGTTATGGTAACTTGTGGTGGGGCGATTGCGGGCGACGTTACAGATAATGACGGGTTGTACTTTGAAGAGCCCACGGATCTTAGGTCTCATGGGATGTCCGCAAGGATAGTTTTTTTTTGTTGCCGTAGCTACGTAGTAAAGTTATTGTTTGGGAAGATCTTATTATCAATCATTACCGTGCGGACGAGGTAGTAGTGTGTTGCACATTTAGGTTAATATAGGATGCAGATGCATGGTGATGGCGGGGACGCACTATGGTGGAATTGTAGGTGATGACAGTCGGCGATATAAGTGTTGACGATGGGTATGTATCTCAAAGAGGTCGTGGGGCGGGGGTTGGCTTTCGCTAGATGTTCGGTGGATCAGAAGGCGTCCTCCGCAAGAGCTTCTATTAAATTACAAGGTATCAATGACAGACATGAGATGTTTTTCATTACACGTAAGGCTGATGTGCAAAGCTTTTCGGGGATAATTTGCATCCTAGTGTTTTGTTTACGTCCTCGGAGTTAAGTAGTTTACCGTGAGGTGAACAGTCATCATGACATTTCCATCTGGCGGATACAGTCCGGCCCAGTACCTGACACATGGTGATTGTAAGAATCTCCTTTAGGAGGGATTCATACGGCTGGAGTATATGTTCTCGGTCAGGTTCTTTCTGGATAGTTCGCTTAGTGCGATCCATTACAGCATGGGGAGTCGTTTGCATACACAATCCTCGCCCCTACGACTCTAGGCACTTCATAGGATGTCGGAAATATCATAGAGGAATTGTCATGCAGTGGTCTTTGGTGGCGATGTCCACCTCCATATAGAACCAAGGACAAGCGGCTATCCTTCAATGGCTGCATCAGCAGGGCTCATCAAGAACTTGCGTTAATGCCTCCAATTTGACTGTTTTACGGTTTCGTCCTTATTACCAGTGCATTACCATGTAATTCGTCAGTCCTCGCCCTATATAGGATTGTGCATATGAGCTTAGACTACGTAAGGATATCTATGTGCGTAGCTCTAAGTACCCTCTGTAACGCACTTGAATTTACAATGCAATGTCTTTACTGCAAAGGGATTGAGCACTCGCTCTGCGAGAATATCTTGATGCTCCGGGGCCCCACTATAGTCAATGTGTCAACTTATATTGGGTTTTTTCGGCTTTTCTCATCGTTACTTCTTGCAAATATGCACCCCTTGACCGGCTCCTGGGTCACTTCCACTTACCATGATACCATTTGGCTCTGTAAATACTCTTCACATTGTAATATACCCCTCCATATGCGATCTAGTTTATCAAACAGCCGCAGGCACGTCAAACCTCCCCTTAGCGGAACCGCATATCTCGTACTTGCCAGGGTACAACGTTAAATCCTCAAAATCCCGAGTATTCGGTGAACCCCATACAAGGGTGTTGAATTACAACCAGCGGACTTCGTAGTTGTGACATCCCCGCTGCTATCAACAGTGTCAATTTCGGCTGTACCTTATTCAAATATTTTGGTGGGCATCATCCCTAGAGTGCCTTACTTAATGTATCGACACTGCCAAGCCCTTCATCCATAACAAACCTCAATTCTATGCCTACAACCAAGCAGTATTCCATACGCGAATCTGCCAAGTGGGTCTAACTAAAGCGCTCATGGGATCGATTCACAATATATAGTCATTAAGTGTATCTGCTATCTGTTGCCATCGGTACAGCCCGTCATTAAAAACACTCCAGTAGACTGCAATCGTCTCCACTCCTCCTATTAGATTCCTATAGCGTCGAGGATGATGCAGAACTTTATATCACCCCTGCGATGACTGTCCTTTCCTGGTTCCCCCCCCTTGTCAACATTTATACTTCCCTTTAATTTGGCTTTCGACCGAGTCTAACCTATCCCCAGGGCCACCCGTCTCACATTCACCACCTATTTCGCTTCCTACCTCTCCATCTGTTCACGCGCACTTGGCGTTTTACATCTCAGCGTACATCCCTCATACGCATTAATGCTCCCACCAGCTCCTACACGCTCACATATCTAAGCGTTCGAATTCTTTATTTGGTGTCCGGTTCTCCGCGCACCTCCCATCCTTTCCCCACCCACACCCGCGATTCTCTCTCCACTCTCTGAACCCAATTTTCAGGTCATCAAGTCTCAATAAATACCGCAGTTTGACAGACCACGCCCATACTCCGCACAACCACTCGTCTATATGATCTCAATATACCTCATACAGCACGTCCAATTGCTTTATACAAACCAGCCTCGTATAATACTAGCTCAGTCCAACATAACTTTCTTGGTGAACTCCATTCGCGCTTCGCCGTTCATAGCACATTAGCCCGCTATCCATCCCCCACTTCCCCTCTTCGACAAGCACATCAGCGTTATGAATACCCTTCTCCTACCCCATCCTAATACAAATGCACTCCTAGGCATTTCCTTTTATCTCACTCATTGACTATACATCGCCAACACTATATATTTTAAACTAGACCCCCCAGAACGTCCCTGGTAACTAATTTTTCATTACAACCTTTTAG
This sequence comes from Atrina japonica, assembly GCA_030159075.1. Taxonomy (NCBI): domain Eukaryota; kingdom Metazoa; phylum Mollusca; class Bivalvia; order Pterioida; family Pinnidae; genus Atrina; species Atrina japonica. The sequence continues at coordinate 1,141,541 of BROG01000054.1, forward strand.
TTATGCCAAGGACCAGGTCCAGAACTCTCTTTCTCTCCCCAACCCCGACGCTCCCGTCTGCATGCCACCCGCCTACTTTTAATCCATACTCACAAAGACCCCCTCACTACCCCCAATCGTAACCCATCAGATAAGACTCACTCGGTTCCAACTCGTCGAGGACCAGATGCTAAAGGATCCAACTTCTTGCTCACGCGCCATGTTTCACTCTGTTCACATTCCATGACTAGCCATCGCAACCAGCAATCCCGCCCACGACCGTATCAGCCCATTTTTCGCGTATATGTCCTCCCCTCTGATATACCTCGTACTTATCACTTATGTCCCCCACTTTTTCACATACAAGCAAAATTCTTATATTATCAACACATATGTGAGCAAATTGTTTAGAAATAAAGAAGTGAAAATTAAGCACTGTTGAAGTTTATTGTAACACGGAATTAAATCAATGACATGGTTAAGCACGATGTTTCAGTGTCTGGAATCCAGAAAAAATCCTCACAGAGCTTTTAAAAATCAAAATATTTCTGGACTGTCCCATGCATTTGTGCTTGCTTAAACTCAATTCATTTGTATCTGTCAATAATGCAATACATGGGCTAAAATGCTAATTAACTGTTGGCTTCTAAAATTGAACCTCTCTGGGAGGCATAATCTGGACATCAGGGAAAGCATTGATTTTTTGTCTGGGGGCTTAAGAATATCTTAGCAGGCATGTGAATTAATCTACCAATGACATATTTTTAAAACTAAAGAGGTCATATTTCAGAATCTGGAAGCTCCTAGGCAGAAATTCTGTCCTGAATTTAAGTTACCTTTTTTGCTGATCCAACCTTCTTTTGAGAATGATAATCAGTGTGAATTATTAGTGGATTGCTAGTATTTTTACATCTCGAGGCACAAATATGTGTTTACACGTTTTGAAATTTCAAAATTTCTAAAAGATGTGTAAAACCTGACCACCCAAATGAAATATTGCCTGAGAATTAATCCAACACTTAGAATTCTTTAAAGTGGCCAAGGAGGGATTTAGGTTGGAGCCCCTAATGTTGATAAAAAGAAATAGTTCTACAACCATTAATTTTTCTACGAAAAGTAAGAAAATTGATAACAGATTTCCTCAAATTTTCATGCCTCTCATTTTCGCAAATAAATTTGCAATCCCTCCAACTTTAAAAATCTTCAGTCTGCCTATGCATTGCATAAAAGTTGCACACAGTTGCAAAAAGTATAATTTTATGTTACCAGCCTCTACCGCCCCCCTTCTTTGAACATTTTCTAGATTCGACACTATTGTATATGTTTATTGCATATCAAGATTACTGTAATAAGAAACATATATATTTTTTTCTTTGGCTTAAAGTATGCATAATATATAGAGTGGAAGTTGTGGAACCTCGCCTAAAGACCACCTTGCATTTCAGACCATACATTTTCTGTCTCTTGATAAATGTTATATACGGTACGGTAAGTAGAGATCGCCTCGCTAATCAGACCAGTTTTAGTCAGTCAGTCAGTTAGGTGGTTTTAATAGGTCTATACAGTTTAAAGGAAAGTAAAAATTCCTCACATCATTATGTCAGTAAATATAGGATGTAATTGATGACTACTACAAAGGATTTATAATACGGAAGGTTAAGTTTGTTAGATAATTCACTATATAGCGATACAGCCTGATATTCACAACATGATGACACTTGTTCTTCTTCCTGTTCATGTGTATTTACACTTATCATTTTTATTGTTTGTCAGTCAGTCTTATATCCCACAATCTGTATCTAACAAAGAAAGACAAGGTAAGCATCACTAGTAGATGTAGTAGACGATGTTATTTTAGAATTTAAGGTCAGTGGTTTAAAAATTATTCAGATTTTATAGAACTCCAGATCTACATCAGTTACACACAAGTGAGTATAGGATAAATTCAGTATTTAAGTCTGTTTACATACAAGAGAGTGTACATGACATACCAGAAAGTACATGACATACCAGAGAGTACATGACATACCAGAGTGTGTACATAATAACATACATGACATACCAGTGTGTACATACCAGAGTGTACATGATACCAGAGAGTGTACATAACATACCAGAGAGTGTACATGGCATACAGATGTACATGATACCAGAGAGTGTACATAACATACCAGAGAGTGTACATGACATACCAGTGTACATGACATACCAGAGTGTACATGGCAGAAAGTACACATGACATACCAGAGAGTGTACATGACATACCAGAGTGTACATGTACCAGAGATATACATACCAGAGAGTGTACATGACATACCAGAGAGTGTACATGACATACCAGAGTGTACATGACATACCACATGACATACCAGAGTGTACATGGCATACCAGAAAGTACATGACATACCAGAGTGTACATGACATACCAGAGAGTGTACATGACATACCAGAGTGTACATGACATACCAGAGTGTACATGACATACCAGAGAGTGTACATGACATACCAGAGAGTGTACATGACATACCAGAGAGTGTACATAACATACCAGAGAGTGTACATGACATACCAGAGTGTACATGGCATACCCAAGTGTACATGACATACCAGAGTGTACATGACATACCAGAGAGTACATGACATACCAGAGAGTGTACATGACATACCAGAGTGTGTACATGACATACCAGAGTGTACATGACATACCAGAGTGTACATGACATACCAGAGAGTGTACATGACATACCAGAGAGTATACATTGCATACCAGAGAGTGTACATGACATACCAGAGAGTGTACATGACATACCAGAGAGTGTACATTTGTACATAACATACCAGAGTGTACATGTACATGTAAGTTATATGTATGTATAATTCTTTATTACTTGTTTTATTGCAGTATACTACATGCAACTACTTGCCTGCATTGCTATGACAACACTTAGATAAATGTATATAGTTACATGTCTGTTGTCAGACAAATAGTCAGGATTTACATAGATCTATATGTAAGACATATAGTCAAAAGTTACATACTTGTATGTCAGACAAATAGTCCCTTGTTTGAGATTGTGGTATCTGAAAAGATATACTTCTTTACACAGGAAATGTAAATGTGGTCGTCATCACATTTCTTATTAAACATTTTTTTTTTACAGATGTCCTCAAGTAAGAGAAACTTACGTCTCATAACTTACCTGTCCCCAGGCTTACCTGTAGAGTGGTTTGAGACAGTACTTGAATACCTAGAGGAGGTAACACAATCAGAGGGCTACCTTATTCATGAGTCAAGATGGACAGGTCCACCACCCGAAAGAACAGATCCCTTTACTGCAGATACTGTAGATATAGGTAATTGTCTAGATGATTCCATTCCCATAATTGATATACAGTGGAACCTCGTTATGCGCGATTACTTCGTTTCGGAGACCACCTCACATTTAAGACAATGAATATTCTGTCTCTTGAAAATTTCTTTATAAATACATGTATTAAATACATGTAAGTCCAGACCCTCGTTAGATACATCACTCCACTAATCAGACCACTTTGAGTTAGTCAGGTAGTCTTAATAGCATGTTTTAGGTTCCACATTAATAGTGATATTTTAAAACACTGTAATTACATGTTTCCTGGGTGGAGATTAATATCATGAACATGTGAATCTGGTAAAAGGCCCTATTCCAATGCAACATTTACTATTTTTCCACAATTTTGGGCAAAATTTCCCAAATATGTTCACTGTACAGCTGACATACAGGAAACCTACAAAGGAGAATTTTACAATCCAAAGTAGCACACAAAAAACTCCCATGTATTCTTGTCAGTTAAATAAAAGAAGTTTCATGATTAAATTTTTGTGTCTCCATTGTTATGAGTAACTATAGTTACTTTTTTCCCAGTTTGGCCAAATCGGACATAAAATTCCCGAATGAAAGGGTACAGGACCCTTAACAATAAAGAGTCTATTAACCCCTGTAGGTGTTCAGAATCTATCTTAAAGTGTTTATAAGTAAATGTCTATAGGGTTACTTGTGGAAGGTCTGTGGTCTCTTTCCCGGTACATTGTAACCAGGTTCTCTCCTCCACCATTAAAAACTGACCGCCATCATATACAATGTAACTGTAAACTTGTTGAGTGTGTGGTCAGCACCATCAAGTCAAATCACTTCATGTCTACAGGGCACATGTTTTTGTTTTATAGGTTTTATGAGTAGCACCAGGTACATGCAGATGTATAGAGAAAATAACTCAAATATACAACTTTGTGAAGCGGCCCCAGTACACCAACATTCCCGTGGAGAAAACAGGCCTATATATTTCTCAGAAGTAATCATTAAATCTGACAAAAAGTAAGTACATTTTGTATACATAATGAGTTATTAAAAATGATATCATTACTTCATGTATTTAAAGAACAATCAAGATACTTTGACAGGGTATTCCCTGGCTCACAGATCCTGTGCCTTTGTCACGATAAAATAGCAAATGATCCCTAAATAAGAATCAGCTGTGTCATACAAGTACTGGGGGCAAGATAAACGCCTCATCATTTGTCAGAATAAGTCAATAAATAAAGCTATGAAATATTACGACAGACTGTGATTATAATTAATGACACATAGAAATCTTACATATTTACTCTTTAAGAATAATTGACCCCTGAAATTTCAAAATGACCCTCATTTTCAATTAAAAAGGGGGTCAAATTACCCCTTAATGAATGTTTGTAGGTAAATCCCTGATTCATGTGTTTTAACAATGGATATGTACATGTGTATCTGTAACATGTTAACAATGTTTTAACAATGGATACGTACATGTATATCTGTAACATGTTAACAATGTTTTAACAATGGATACGTACATGTGTATCTGTAACATGTTAACAATGTTTTAACAATGGATACATACATGTATATCTGTAACATGTTAACAATGTTTTAACAATGGATACGTACATGTATATCTGTAACATGTTAACAATGTTTTAACAATGGATACGTACATGTATATCTGTAACATGTTAACAATGTTTTAACATTGGATACGTACATGTATATCTGTAACATGTTAACAATGTTTTAACAATGGATACGTACATGTGTATATCTGTAACATGTTAACTTGTCAACCCCTGAAAAACAATAGACTCTTCTTTAAATCAATTACTTAAACCAGTCCAAATGTGTCTTTACGAGTGAATGAGTTAACAATGATTTTGTGACCTGCATACTTACTCAAACACTGACTGTGAATGGTGGATCTACAAGTGACTTATTGGGGTGTCTTGATATATAAGTGTCTTTGGCAGCATAACTGGTATAAAAGACAGGGGTCCACTTGTGACTTAGTGATGTGTCTTGGTGTATAAATGGCCATGATAGCCTTTTAAAAAAAGTGTAATTGACCTCACCTATTACATCACAACATTTTACATCTTGCTTAGTTCAACAGTGTTCATTAAATCTTTTCAGAACCAACTACAAACATTTCCATGATCTACGTGGTCACTCTTTTGCCTACAATGACCCTAAGTCACTAAGTGGAAGTCTAGTTGTTCTTGGAGAGCTGAAAAAGATGGGATTTAATTCTAGTTTCTTTGGGAATATAATGCATTCTGGTAAGACATTGCTTACTTAATTACTTTGATAACATGTTATGTACAGTGGAACCTCTCTATTAAGACCACCTACCTGACTGACTCAAAGTGGTCTGATTAGTGAGATGGTCTCTTAAGTAATCTACTGTACTTATTGAATTTTTATCAAGAGACTGAAAATTTGTGGTCTGAAATGGGAGATGGTCTTTTAAGCGAGATGGTCTTTAGACTGTATGTTAAAACACTCTTCCAAATTACAATAGCAGTTTAAACAAAATTATTTTTTGGACTTAAAATGGGCATTAGCTTTGTTGATTTTTTTATCAAAAAACTTAATTCCTTTTTTACTACTTAGATTGATATACAATAAGAAAAGTGAGAATTATTCACAGGCATAAAAATTTTCAGATTCCTATATATTTTGTGAAACTTGCTTGAGAAATCCAGTTTGGCCATTATTCACTTGCAATTGATTAATTCAAACCTTACTATTTGTATATGCATACCACACTGGACCTGACCTTTTCTCACAAAATATATAGGAATATATATGCCTGTATATAGCTCTTATTTGTTATTGTACATGGAGTACAAGTAGTAAAAGTAGAAATAAATTGAAATATTTTTTTTTGTAAACACAGCTAATGCCCCTTTGATACAAGGAATCCTTACATAACTACAGTAAGTAATAGATTCTCCGTATTACAATTTGTGTGTTTAATAGAATCCATCCAAATGAATAATGCCAGTGGGAATAAAAGACCAAGATGTAATAAACATGTTATTCAAAAACAATTGTCAAACATTCTATTTATTACATTTTCCAATTAAATTTCGTTAAACCTAGATTTAACAGATGTTCTGTACATGTTGGCTAGGCTAGTCTACGGCTTGTGAAATGTAAACAAACCACGTTTGACACAGGGGCTCGGAAATCTTTTTAAAGCGTAATATGCTCAATGAAAACTGGAGCCTGGAGGAAAATATTAAAGAAAGATTTCCACGCCCCTGTGGTTTGGATTGAAATACATCACTTGATGCCTCAAAGATCATGTTAAAGTTATCAACGGACCTGGGCAGCAAACTCGCTTCGAAGTTAGCCTAATTCGATGTTCATTTTCTGTACTGTATCTCCAGTGTCACTGAATCATTTGAAAAACAATTGAACTGTTGACATAGATAGTGGATACATTAAACATTTCCACTGCCTTTCGACCACTTAAACCTACTCCATCAAAACATAGTATTGCCTGCTTTAGTCGAGACAGAACAAGTCTATGCAGAGCCATTTTGTTTAGCTTCGATACAGCATTATAAACAGCTCACAAGAAAATCACTACTTGATAAGTCATATCTACAGTACATGTTCAAACGTTTTTACCATGGCATCATTTATTGGCATTTGTTAGCAAATGTGATGAGTTTATAATCAAACAATAAGTTGAAAATTATCATTACATTATAGATGGGATTAATTAATCGGATTTCCATTAGTGGCCTGGCATTGTATTTTGATTGGTTTAATGAAAAATGTCATATTTTTCATTAAGCCTATCAAAATACAGTAAAATCAATGAAATATAACAGTAAAAAATAAATCCTTTATTTAATTGATAAATTTAATAAATAATGTAATAAACTGTACCGTTTTGGTTTCGGACAACCTGGATGTGCCACTTTATTTTGGTAGACCTGTTCAGTGACATTGGCTACATGCACTGATATAGGTATCACTAACATTCAGTTTTGTGATTTGATTAATCTTATCTCTTGTTTACTTGTAAAGTTTTGCCCCTGATTATTTTCTCCCTTCTACATTTTTATGACAGAGTACATATACACCCTGTCCTAAATTCACCCTACATCACGTTTGTATCATGGATGGCATGTATGTCTTTGCTTCAGTTATTTAACTTCAAGATTTTGCTTTCATTTCAAATTCACCGTATCATATAAGGGCAAAAATGGCGAAAATGTTCAGGTATGCAGTAAATTAAAATGAATATCATTCATACATATATAGCTTCAGAGAATGCTGCCTCCTAAATTAAACATTTTTATGTATTCAATTCCAGGGTCACATCTAAACTCCATTCAATTTGTCCTGGAGAATAAGACTGATGCAGCTGCAGTGGATTCTAGTGTACTTACTTCCTATCTCAAGAGATATCCAGATCGTAGGTCAGAAATATCTGTACTGACATCATTTGGACCGATGCCTATTTACCCAGTTGTTTTCAATGCTAGACTTCCATGTGAGTTCATTGTATCCGCTGATTTTGTTTTTAACTCATCAACCCCTGAAAAACAATGGACTCTTCTGTAAATCAATGACTTTGACCAGTCCAAATATGTCTTTAGGGGTGAATGAATTAAGACTTCAATAAAAAATTTCCTGTGAAACATTTGTTTGTTGACAGCAATTTTTTTTTTTAAAAAAAAACCATTCAGCTTGCCATTACCTATATGATACATTAGCAGAGTCACTTTACTTATGTCTTCAAAAAATAATATGGCTGGTTTCATTTATTTAGGTCACCTGAGTCACTCAGGTGCCATTATGCTCTTGGTCATCACCGTGATCGTTCATAAATAGTTGAACATTTTTAACTTCCTCTTGAAAATTTCCTTGACGATCATATTTTGATTTGTAAGAAGCTTCCTTAGTCATATGTATTTTAAAGTTTGTGAACCATGTACCCCTTTGCCCATTTGATGGGTCCAAAATTGTCCAAAATGGCCATATCTTAAAATAAATATCTTCCTTTTTAACCTTATATATCAGAGACGAAAACTAAATACATGTATATGATAAGAAAGATTGTAAAGCCCTCTAATAAAATTGTGAAAAGTTGTGTCCTAAGGGGGTTTAGTACTTAATTGAGGCCAATTTGGCCATATATTGTCTAAGAAAATCTTCTGAACTTCTACATTTTTCTATGCATCTTAAACAGAAAAAGTGAATACATTTTTATGGAATGCATATTACAACCTGAGCTACTAAAATAGTGAAATATATGACCCTGTGAATAAGAGTTTGGTGTCTGGGGTGTGGCCAATATAATCATGTATGACTCTGTGAGTAAGGGTTCAGGCTCTGGGGTGTGGCCAATATAATCATATATGACTCTGTTAGTAAGTAAGGGGTTGGCAGGTCATCTGGGGTGTGGGGTGTGCCCAATATAATCATATATGACTCTGTAAGTAAGGGTTCAGGCTCTGGGGTGTGGCCAATATAATCATGTATGACTCTGTGAGTCAGGGTTCAGGCTCTGGGGTGTGGCCAATATAATCAATATGGTAAGTAAGGTTCAGGCTCTGGGGTGTGGCCAATATAATCATGTATGACTCTGTGAGTAAGGGTTCAGGCTCTGGGGTGTGGCCAATATAATCATATATGACTCTGTAAGTAAGGGTTCAGGCTCTGGGGTGTGGCCAATATAATCATATATGACTCTGTAAGTAAGGGTTCAGGCTCTGGGGTGTGGCCAATATAATCATATATGACTCTGTAAGTAAGGGTTCAGGCTCTGGGGTGTGGCCAATATAATCATATATGACTCTGTAAGTAAGGGTTCAGGTTCTGGGGTGTGGATGGCCAATATAATCATATATATGTAGTGATAAACTAAGTCATAGAAAATGTTCTTCTCTACATTAACAAATTTTAAAGAAAAACTGAATTCATTTTTAGAAAAAGCAGAAAAACTCTTAACCAAAATTGTGGAATTTATATATTCAAAATACAAAATAATACAAAACAGATTTTTTTGTAGTGATACATTGTATCAGTAAGTGTAATTTAATATCTTACAGCTGATCTAAAGAAGAAAATAACAGATGCTTTGCTGGAGATGAATAGAAAGCCTGAATGGCAGTTGCGGTTGGCAGATTTCGGAGTGAAAGGTTTTGTTCCAGTCGACCATTCTTTGTATGACATGGAAACTGAAATAGTTGATTTGGTCAAAGGACATAGTATATCTTCCGCATATTATTAGATTTATTGAAGATATTTTGAAGAAGAAAATGTTCTATTTTCCTATAGTGCTTTAATTGATTTCTATTCTATACAGTGTATTCTAGATATTAACATTGTAAAAAGAATCTCTGGTGTATGAATTTAATTCTGTTGACAATAGACATATGCTATATGTCTATATGTAACCTGTGATAGCTATTTCTATCTGTAACCTGTGATAGCTATTTCTATCTGTAATCTATGATAGCTATTTCTATCTGTAACCTGTGATGGATATGTCTATCTGTAACCTATGAAAGCTACATGTATTTCTGTCTGTAACCTAGTATAGCTATTTTTAACTGTAACCCTTGATAGTTAGTTTTATCTGTAACCTTTGATAGCTATTTCTGTCTGTAACCTATGATAGCTATTTCTTTCTGTAACCTGTGATGGATATGTCTATCCATAACCTGTGAAAGCTATTTCTATCTGTGACCTATGATAGCTATTTCTATCTGTAATCTCTGATAGCTATTAATATCTGTAAATTGTGATAGCTCTTTTTATCTGTAACCTGTGATAGCTATTTCTATCGGTAACCATGGTTATCTATGATAGCTATATCTATCTGAAACCTATGATAACTCTTTCTATCTGTAACCTATGTAACCTGTAAAAGCTAATTATGAACAGTACAAAATCACTGTGTGTAAATGTTTACACTTCACTTAATATTGTGAAACATACTGTATACCTGCAAAGTTTCGCCATTTTCGTCCTCAGATTAAAGGAAAAATTTTAAATGAGAGCAAAATTTTCAAGCTGAATAATTTAAGTATGTACACATAAGCGATTCATGAGACTATGGTGATTTAGGGCGAATTTAGGATGGGGTGAATATGTTTTCTGACATAAAAGGGCAAAAATTTAACAAGGATCGCAAATTTTCAGGTATACAGTAATCTTTTATCTTGTAATACTTACCATCTGTTGGCACTGGCACCATATAACCATTATGAAAAAAATGTTTATCATCTCATAATTGCTAATGGCTGTTCCAGGAATTGTGTGTACAAGAACCGTCGAGCATTATTTATGGAAATTTGAATTCCAGTTTTAAAAACCACTGAAAAAAGAAAAGTCGAAAAACAGGAAATCAGTAAATATAAGCAACAAACTGCTTTCAGTTAACATTCGTGGGCTTAGGAATGCCAACTGGACAAAGCAAATTCACCATGAAGCCATGAATGCCAACTGACAGCAGTTCAATGCTTAAATGGTTTCATTGCTGGAAATAATCATTTCAGAAAGCTTGTACACTTAAACCACACTGCTAATTGTGTAAACCATATATATTTATGTTTCTTATGGAGAGACATGTTCAGTTTTGTACATGTACATGTATATGGATGTTGCAATAAAAAAGATATCATCTACTTCACAACAAAGCACAATAATATTAAATATTTGCGTGATGTGGCATTGATTTAGTGTGTATGAATATTAATTAAGTCCCAGAACCTCAAAACCCGTCCTGGGCATAAATGTATATGGTAGGATATTGCACCTTTTCATCTAATGTTAAGTAAATGAAAGGGGTCGTCCCGATAGTCCGACACTCAATAGTCCGACACTCAATAGTCCGACACTCAATAGTCCGACACTCGATCATTTTCCACTACCTTGAAAAACAAGTGTGGACACACTGAAATGTCGGGGTCGTCCCAATAGTCCGACACTCAATAGTCCGACACTCAATAGTCCGACACTCGATCATTTTCCACTACCTTGAAAAACAAGTGTGGACACACTGAATTGTCTTGCCTGTATAACGTTAAATTTAAATGATCAATGTCAGGGGCGGATCCAGCCATTTAAAAAAGGGGGGTGTCTGTGTTCCCAACCCAAGGTACATGTCCCGATACAAATGCATTGATCGGCCAAAAAAAGGGGGTCCAACCCACGACCCCCCCCCCCCCCCCCCCCCCCACACACACACACACATGAGGTCGAGGTGAGATATACCCTTTCAGACAAACGTGTATATATAAAAAAGGAGACTAATGAGTGTCGGACTATTGAGTGTCGGACCAATGAGTGTCGGACTATCGACGTTATCCCAAATGAAAAACGAAAGTAGGGTTTATAATGAGGGTGAATAATGCATGACTGTCTTTATATTCTCTCACTGTCTTTATGTTCTCTCACTGTCTTTATGTTCTCTCACTATCTTTATGTTCTCTCACTGTCTTTATGTTCTCTCACTACTGATTGGCTTATTTTATATTTTCTGTTCTTGCTAAATAGTTTAACCTCAAAATCACTGCATATGTTGCCATAACAATCCAACAACTATTAAATTGCAGATAATCATTAGACCTTTGGTCTGGTAAATAGCACTTTCCTGGGGTCGATAAATCAAGATGTCAACCGCTAAGTAGTCAATAATTATGTAATATTACCCACTACGAGTAAAAGTATTGACTACTCTATAAAAATAGAATTGTGAATTTTGGCAGATATATTTAGTGCTATAAATGTAAGTTGTTCTGATGATTAAATGTATATAGATTACAATGATATTGTTTTCAGAATAGAAATTCTGTAGTTCTGTAGGGTTTCTAAAAGTAGCCCAGGTACTACACAGTCCAGTAATTTTAAGATCATGTGTTTTCCTATACTTCTAACAAATTACCGATCCAGTTCGATTCAAATTGAGCATGTTGCTTCTGAAAACTAAAAATGCAGAAATATACAGGGTACATGTACATGGGTAAATACCCTATTTGTACATGTAGTTAGAGAAGTTACATACCCTAGTCATAGCGGGACATAGTTTAATACCATAGTTATAGTGGGGAAATATTACAAAAATTGTGAGGAAAATAGGACCTGGACCAGCTTTTTTAACCTATATAAACATTCCAATTCTGAAATTGAGCAGTATCACTAAGTCAAACGAAAACATGTCCATTTTCTTAGACTTTGAGGTAATAGGGTGTTAGATACATTCCAGAAATCTCTTTAGTTTTTAGGTCACATTTTTGTTTAAGGAGAAACCGTGAGACTGGAAGGTAATTAGTCAAGAGATAAATAAATGTATTTCTTAAAACTCGACAATTCTTTACAAAGGAAAGTGAGAACAAATCATATAAGGCTATGTGTGTGCATGTGTGTATATATGTGTTAGTGTGTGTGTATATATATGTGTGTGTGTGTGTGTGTGTGTCTGTGTGTGTGCATGTTTCAGTGACCGTTGATGTAATAGGTGGACTGGTTATGTGATCTAATAGCTGTAGTGCATATGTATATGTTTACGATATATTTTCGGTTTTTGTGTCTTTTACCACTTTCAGTGGATCAGTCAGTCGGGCATTTACTTTACAAGTTGTAGGTCTGGGGTTCAGTTCCTGTCAAAGGGATAAACCCCCCAAAACATCTTTTTAAAAAGTGGCAACTATTTCATCACCAAACACTAGAAGTGAAAAGTGAATGACACAAGTCTTTTTGTACGAGAAATTTAAAATCAAGGTCCCCTGTCACGACAGTAAAGACATTGTCACTGCTTTGACATTCTATCAGAGCATATGTCAGAATTTGTGTCACTTCACCCATATTTGGTGTTGTTGCCATGGAAAATTAGTGGCAGGACGCAAAACAAGTTTAAAAACAATTCAGGTCCGATGAAAGAACTTTATTATTTGCTGATATTCCTATTGTATTATGTATTGAAGTCAACCATAGACAAACGGTACAAAAGCAATGTGTTATATACACAAATTTAATCTTAATATAGATTTATTATGTTAAGAAGTTTATACTAACATTATCTTCAATTTGTACAATGGCAAAATCTGTTACAGTCGAACCAACTTATATTGAACCCAGTCACATTGAAATCCCACTTAAAATATTTGAAATTATTTTTTTCCCTGGCTAAATTTCCTTGTTACCATTATGACCTACTTATTTGGATCCCTTGTTTATTTGATAGAAAAATTCATTACCCTTCGGTTTCAATATGTCCTGGTTTGACTATATGATGTGTATTTCATACATTGCTGGATTCCAATTTTTGATTCCGGACAATCATTTTGAGTGACATATGTACACACCCACAATATTTAGAATCAGGGCCTGGGGCTATAAAACTTGAGAAGACATTCAAGTCTAAGAGTATTCCTAACTTGGCCTGCTCAGCCAATCAGATTTCAGGAGTAGCCAAAGTTGAGTAAATATTTAGACTTAAGTAATTCTTCAGTTTTATGGTGCCAGCCCCAGATATATACATGTATATATCATTCTTGTTGTGGACTAATTTAATGTTCTCAGATTTATAAATTCTAGTCAACATATTGTAAATTTGTTATTTTAACCATAATGATATTTAACCCGTTCAACAAAATGGACCTCATTAATTTGGTCTAAAGTAATAAAAGAGAGCATCCCATTTTAATTCTTAGGGTAGAAAGGAATTATATATCTGCTTACATATCATCAGGTGTACAAGTAAATGCAATACTGCACAGCAATAGTCTATAGTAATAATCCGAGATTATATTTTGTAAACTATCAAACTACATGCTCTGTATCTCACGTATTTGATTTTTTAAAAGAAAATTTAATTAAAACTGTCCATTTCTGTTGAATATAAAAGTATGTACAGAATTTTGTAGTGTTAATCTTTGTGTAAACTTTGAAAATATTCGCACAGACAGACAGAACAAACAGATCACTGATATAGGAATGTTGCCATTTGATACATGATTTGGTAAACTGTCTGGCATTATTTTATATGATTTTGCCATGTAGATAAGTTCTTGACTGTGATGTATGTACAAATATGAGGGTACATATTATTTTTGTCTGTTGTAGTATCTAAATAAATGGTTCAAAGACAATACATTGTACATGTTTTCTTTTCGTGTTGCTTTTGAGTGCAGAGCAATTGCAAAACGACATAGTCAACTGACAATCTGTATATTTGTACTATCACACGAGTAAATTAGTCTGCAAATGGCAAACAAGTTAAAAATAACGACCCTAAAATATACAAAAGGTCAACGTTAATCGCGAATTTTTCATATCCTGAATTACCCTTGAAAATTGATGACTATACATTGAACAGCTAGATTAGGCTCACTTTAAGCTCTTTGCAACTAATTAAAAGACGACTATTATATGTCATGTAAGTTTAGTTAATATCATGAGCAATGTAAGTAGTTAAATCTGATCTCAGCCAATGTTCTCAATCCGACCCTTACCACAGCATCTAAAATGAACCTATACGATATACTCTGGTAAACAAATGTTTGGAAATCATATCCTGGTGTAATGTGGTAAAGTAAAATCCATATGAGTCGTGTGTACTCTCTTTTGACCTAGACGAGTTTAAATTTTGGGTAAATAAAGCATAACATTAAAAATACACTGTAGAGTAATCGTTCTTACTTGTCACAAAGCATAAGAGAGTATCCAGTGAGGAATAAAACGTTTTTCTTGTCATAACCGAGGAGTAGAAGCATCCATATGATGATCAAAAGGTTACTCCGCCTATCTTATGTGAATCGGACAATATCACATGAGAAATATTCAAATTGATAGATTAGGAGACGAAGTCATCGCGTTTGCCAATTTACAGCTATCTGACTCATATTTCGTAATTCACATAAGCATGACCGCTGCTGAACTTTCCCCTCCTCAGCCGGTCGTGTAGACCCTTTGCTTAATTCTCATCATTTAATGCTGGCATCTATGGTCATAAAGTGTAGTTTAAATGCAATTCTTGTCTGTTGTAGAAATTTAAATAGGGATGTTAACAATGGTCAACGTTAGTACAGCACCAACCGTCAAATAACTAAGTTATAATTAGTGAAATTTTGTATAAGCAACCAGAGCCGGCCTGGTTCAGTCTGTAGCGCGCTCGACTATTGATCGAAACAGGTGTCCCGTGTTACAGTAGGTGTCGGCGCGTTAAAAAAACCCTCACTGCTCAATGGCCGTAAGTGTCGAGCATAGGCCAGAATTTGAAGCCCTTCACCAGCTTTTGGTATCCTCTCCATATGAGTGAAAGATTCTTCAGTGGGACGTTAAACAACAATAAACAACAAAGTATAAGCAACCAATTTTCCATTTCAGAAGAAATACAGGGATACCGAAAGACCTGAGATGTCAATTCGATGTTTATTACAAATATGTTACGTAATTCATAAATACAAAATATAGCCATATAAAAATTTCAGATATCAAAGTATAAAAATTTTAGAATGTTCAGGATGCAATTGTGGTTAACATTGGATAAACTGGATTAACACGACCCTCTGATAATCCAGAGTTGGGATCAGACGCATGGAGGAGTAAGCAGATGCTGTAGACCGGTCTCATCTGCCGTGAGTTAACAGTCAAATTCAAAGGAACTGAGTAGGAACACAAATGGTACAGACGACTCACAACAGCTATCAAACAGGTAACTCAACATTTCATTTAGTAAAACAGAGTAATCGCAAATATAAACTTTTTGAACGTTGACATCAAACGCTATTTTCGGTCTCCCTGTGTCAATAACTTGTCAGTTTACCCCTGTATATGAAATGTTCACATGCTGAACACACCCTGGCATATCGGATCATTTGTGAGATGTAAACACAACATTTAGGTGATTGCAGGATAGTAGTACTAACATGTAGAAAATTAACTACGGGGAAGCCGAAATCGTCGCGTTTGTCGTATAGCCTGGCTGTTAATTTCCTGAGTAAAATGCCCAAGTAGAAGCGTGTGGGCTTAATTTTGTGTTACCATCGATACCTAAGTAATCTATAAATGAAAAATAAAAACGTATCTATTAGTAAGACCTAGACTCTCTTCAAGCGTGTCGTTTTTCATTTATTTTTATGATTACCAAATTCAGAGGACAGAAATCAAACAAATACAGAATTACAAAGAATATATAGTGACATTATTTTTGACGAAGTAACTTTTGTACTACTACTGTAAAAATACAAAATAAAATACATTATTATATGTATTTATATTTCATTGAAAATGATATTTAAATTAATGCAGTTGCCATGTTGTAAAATTTGTATTTATACAAAATACAAAATTTACAACATGGCACAGTGTACAGTTTTACTATATCTACTGCGGAAATACAAAACAAAATACATTACTATATGTATTTATCTTACATTGAAAATGATATTTAAATTAATGCAGTTGCCATGTTGTAAAATTTGTATTTATACAAAATACATAATTTACAGCACGACACAGTGTACAGAATCACATCCGAGTGGATGCTCTTCATTGTGATAATGAAGTTGTGTACTTATATCACGTGATCTATTCATATGTCCATAACCTGCACTGGCTGACGTGCCCGACAGACATATATCGCATCGTAGTACCCATTCGTCCTGAAAATGGTCTGCACTTTCGTCTCGTATTGACATTTGGGAGGTAGGTTCCATATGGAATGTTGTGGTTTGTCATAAATTTAATATGTTACCGATTTGGTAGATTGAGAGTGATATGTGTTAGTTTACGCTTTGCATTATTTACATAAGACATAATTTACTACAACCGTAAACGCTTTAATAAAGTTCAAGTAATATTATCTTTTATTACTATCTCTAATGCATATTTTCAGATTATATAGGCTATTACTCACAAATGCCATATACTGTACATTATTTAGAGTATTTACGACTTTGAAGAAATGCATGATGATGACATTACTAGAATTCGGTAATGGAATATAATATTATATGTAATAAGTTACATGTATATGCATGTCAAACATAGTTTTGCTATTTTGCATAATGTATCGTGTTTATCAATCTATTTAACACTGGTAATGTACTAATGCCAGTACATGTTATTCTGATATGTTATTGGAATCACTCTCAGTTGTATATGTATTATTTTCATGTTCATTGTATATTAACCGATAAGTCGGAAACTAAGGTCAAATAAAATCGTAAATCGTCTCCTCTTTTACATGCTTCATTTCTAAATAACTTATTTTGAATTAAAATCTAGACACTGTTGATTACTGCCATTGGAAAAGTTCAGAATTTTATTATGACAAATGTTTTTGGTAAGGCTTCGGATCTAGCTTTACGTACAGAATCTGAGCTTTATCCATTGAATTTATATCATATAAATTAATGTTTTAATAGAATAAAATATCTTAAAAATTATGATATGAAATTAGTATATATATATATATATATATATATATATATATATATATATATATATATATATATATATATATATATATATATATATATATATATATATATATATATATTAACAATACCAAAGTAATAGACTTAAGAATATACATACATACATACATACATACATACATACATATATATATATATATATATATATATATATATATATATATATATATATATATATATATATATATATATATATATATATATATATATATATATATATATGTTCTTAAGTCTATTACTTTGATTTGATTTGATTATCACAAACAGATATGCAATTATTTCAGTAAAGCTTTCATAATATCATATCATATTATCTCGATCTACCATAAGAGACGAATGTTCTGTATAACAATTTAGATCTACTTCGCCGTGGATAATTTTATGAACTTTATATGACTCTGTACACAGCATTTTAAAACGGATTTATATATACATTTATATATATATATTACTACTTGATATGGCACCTGGTCACACCTCTAGATTTCCGTTGTACTTGTCTACTATTCACCAGATTTGTATATGTATCCTGGAATCCCTGAAGTTTTTTTTTCTTTGTTATCTGAGATTTTGATATTAGGCCTACAATGTATTATGTTGTATTGGCATTATGTATCGTCACTTATAAGTTGTAGACTTATATCACGCATTCTATGATATTTACTTTATCCAATGAATATTTCGACAGACAAAACTTTAAATATTTTCATTACTTCCGTAGCCACAGAGCTTTCCGTATTTTATTAAACATAAAACGTTATCAAATAAACATTGAACTGTTACAGCAGATGAAAATTGCAGTTGTAAAATTAGAAAAGGTTGGGAATGACAAACTTGTTAACTGATATTTTAGATAACATTTTACCCCTCTTCACCTTAGACTGATAATTTTTTTTAGATATAATTAATTAACTATGTCATGTAATTGTCCAGAATCTATGAATGCATTAATCAAATTTCAATTGCTAGCACATTTAACATTCATATATTAAAATGAACACGTAATTACAGCATACACTTCCACTTCCAGTATGAATAAACGGAAAGTTCTCTAATTAAACTAGTCATTCAAATACTGGGGGGATTTCCGATCACGGTCTCAAATACATTGTAGATGTTGTTTCAGTAGGCTTATTGTAGTATACGTCATCATTTTAATCTTATCGCACTGATCTGACCTCACTCACTGTCTCACCTCCCCTATCCTCTTCGTGGCCTTTGACTCACAAAAACCTTAACTCGTCCATTGTAACATATTCCTTGACTGATAGATAATCTCGTATTCGAACACTTAAAGGAACTAAGAAAACACGTTATCCCTCTGTATTTAGTGATCCAGAAGTAGTAACTGAACTGGATAGATTACATGACCAATATGTACTGGTCCCAGCAGACAAAATCTCAAATAATATAGTTTTTATTTGCAAGGCACATTACTACAATTGTTTATTAGAAGAGCTAGGGTTTAATACGAATTCTGGTAATCCTACATACACACGTAGCTCACTTTCAAAGGACGAGATCCTTCAAAATCACGTGTCCGTATTACGCTCTTTTGATGTACCTACAACCAATACTGATTTTGAGCTACCATATTATATTGGATACCAAAACTTCACAAAACCCCATATAAGCAGAGGTACATAGCAGGATCCAGCAAATGTTCTACCAAACCTTTATCTTTACTCCTTACCAAGATATTGACAGCCGTTAAGGAGAAACTTCAGCAATACTGTACAGTTGCTTATTCCAGAAGCGGTGTAAAACAGATGTGAGTAATTAAAAATTCTAAACAACTTTTAGAAAAAATAAAAGCACAAAATTTTTCTCAAATTCACTGTTTCAAAACACACGACTTCTCTACTCTTTACAAAACTATATATTGCACATAAAAAATTAAAAGAAAGACTTTTTAGCATCATAGACAACTGTTTTTCACTAAAGGTGGTACCCGAAAATTCAAATATCTAGTGATTGGTTATCAGGATACTTATTCTTATTTTGTCAAACACCTCTCTGATTCTACACATAAATGCACTGAAGTTGATATAAAAAACATGCTGGAATTTCTAATAGACAATATATTTGTAATGTTCGAAGACGTTGTCTTTCAACAAACTGTCGGCATTCCTACTGTGCCCCTTTATTGGCCGACCCGTTCCTTTATTTATACGAAGCAGACTTCATTCAGAAACTGCTTAATCAAAAGAAAAAAAAACTAGCGGTGTCCTTTAATTTCATATTTAGATATGTCGACGACGTTTTGTCAATTAATAATGACAATTTTCATACATATGTCAATGCGATATATCCCAGCGAACTAGAAATTAAAGATACAACAGAATCGAACACACACGCGTCATACTTAGACATTTTACTTATTATAGACACAGACGAGAAATGGCAACTAAGCTATACGACATACGCGACGATTTTGGCTTTCCTGTCGTTAATTTTCCACATTTAAGTATTAACATCCCACAGTCACCCGCATATGGAGTTTATATTTCACAAATGATCCGATATGCCAAGATGTGTTCAACATATAAACATTTCATATACAGATGTAAACTACTCACTGACATGCTTACTCCTCCATGGCACCTGATCCCACCTCTTGGTTTCCAGAGGTCCGTGTTCGTCCATTTTGCCGGATTTGTATCTGTATCCTGGAGATCCTGAAGATTTATACTTTGGTATCTGAGATGTTTTATATAATGACGTTTTATTAACGTACTGTTTCCAACTTCTAATGTCACTGCATTAGGACCCTTTTCTCCTTCACGAGCAGTTTTTCTGGCGCGAAATCGGTTGTTCTCTGGTGCACGTTGTCAGCTGTATCGCCTTCACTTTCCTCATATTCTCATATATAAGTACATCTATAACACTTATGTGAACACTGGCGTATACGTTATTCTGAATTGATACCATAGTAGTTTCGTGACGCAGCTTTCAAATATTTCTAGACCCAGTTGTTCATCTATTGGTTAAATTTAACTACCGTTTAAATATAACCCTGATTTAAATAATGTAACCGAGGGTTGTATAACCTAGGATTGAATTTTGATAACAGTGCCAATCTCTCTGTCATTTTGAAAATATAGCCCTTAATTGGTTAAAATATATAACCGAGTCTCAAAATATGGCTAAGTTTTCCATAGCTAATCGAAAAAGTTATATTTAACCAATAATTGAGCAACAGAATTTAAACCCAGGTTAAATTTAATGCTTGGTTATGATATTTAACCTAGGGTTAAAATTTAATTGTAAGACCTGGTTCCTGGTGATATTGTCAGCGGCTTATGTTCCCTAATTACCTTAAAAAGTATCACACACACACACACACACACACACACACACACACACACACACACACACACACACATATATATATATATATATATATATATATATATATATATATATATATATATATATATATATGTATGAATGAAATTTTCACAATCAAAACAACTCGACATCTGTCAACGATCTACTAGCATACGCTGCAAGTTTATAAGATCCCTTGGCTTGTTTGTATTATTATGTCACCAAGACCAACGAAGCTTGTATTTACAACAACTTAAGTGTTTGTCTTTGAGTTGTAATACGTTATTGTATCGGCAATTCCTAACGCTTGAAAGATACCAACTTGTCAGACGAATCCTGGTGTCTCTTGGTCCATCTTACATTTTTTCGTTAGTTCGTTAGACCTTTCTCGAAAAATTGTCGAGTACATTGTTTATCTCCCTGCCATGGTCAGTTTGATCTTTTACGTAAACAATTAAATCTCGTTTGACAACGGAAAAACCTTATATTGCCCAATCACTCTGGTATATTTTAGACGTTTAAGAAACTTATCATTAAACGTTTGAAATGGTACAGACCATCATGAATCACGAACGTAATCATTTCTCTTCGTCATTCGTGTTCGTGATATTTTAGTGTTAAATTTTGATCTTTTGATAAAGTGTTACTAATTCATACCTGATCCGAAGTATTATCATCAATGTATGCAAATTCGAAAGTCGGAGCAAATTTACACAACCCTCCACAAGCGCATATGTAGTCTCTGACACTAGTCCTACTTGTGATGTTAATTTAAACAAATGTCGTTCGAATGCTATATTCCGTACCGTCAAAAAATATTTATCTGTTTGTTTGTTTGTTGTTTAACGTCTCACTCAAAAATCTTTCACTGATATGGAGACGTCACCAAATGCCTTATCTTGTTTTTGCCGTCCATAAATCATCATTTGTATCCAGAATATTGTCAAAACATCCTGCACGTCACCCCTGCTGAGTGTAGGAATAAAACTCGTTTCTGTACTTTTTCGTTGATTCCTGATGCCATCAAACTTATCAAAAGTTTTTGTCAACCCTACACACCTTTGTCACACTCTTGTTTGATCTCCAGTTACATCAGATGGACTAACAGCATTTACGCGCAGTGCAAAAGCCATACATTTTTTTCGATAATTAAGTCTTCTTCAAATCTTACCCGTCCGCAGCAGTTCACAGAAACCGTTTCTCCCGAATTACCACAACATGTAGACCAACATGTTTTGTTGTGCTATCAGGATTTTGTTTGTGTATTGGGATCTAAAGAAGTATTTTGAGAGGCCAAGAGAAGGGATTGGTTTCCCGTAGAACTCTTTGGGATTTTTTTTTATCTCATACTTAGCAATAAGTGATAAAGACATATCGTCTTCCGATAAACCGTTAAATCATATGACCAACTTCAAGGTAAAAAAGTCATCGATCGCCTATGACACTGACCTTCAACCTTTAGATTACTTTTTTATTTGAACAAAATTTAAAAATGTATTTCGAATTTAAAGAATAGAAAAATACTAAATGATAAAAGAAATCACACGAGATACAGGGTTAGTTCTCTCGTTTCATCCCCACTCTCCCATACTAATATTGAAAATGACTGAATATCTTGGTGGTCAATAACACCCCTCCTAAACCATATATCCTCCTCTTTGTCTAGGAGATTCGAATGATATATGGAGTAGTCCTCAGGAGTCGTTCTCACTCTATCAGTTGAGAATATTCTGATATATTGGGAATGGTTCAGGTCTCTAATTAATACGGGAACGAATGCGACCCGGGAGTATATAAAAATCTCAGATACCACAGTATAAATCTTTAGGATGTCCAGGATATAGATACAAATCTGGTAAAAAGAATGGACAAACACGGACCTCTGGAAATCAAGAGGTGGGATCAAGTGTCATGGAGGAATAAGCATCCCTGTCGACCGGTCACAGCCGCCGTGAATCCACAGTCAAATTCAAATGAAATACGCGAGGAACGATATATCGTCATAATTGGTACAGACTCTCAACAGCCGCAACAGGCAGCTCAACATTTCACTTAGTGAAACAGAGTAATCGCTGTGTATGTGAGATGGTAAAAATGGTTTATGATCGAATAAAATATGAATACAACCTCATACTCCACAAATAACAAATGCATAACACCTCCGTTTTCATTACAGATAATGACACTTCATAACTCCAAAGTCACTTAGGATCTCATGTAAACTGCTATGGCGTCATCTGTCAGTTGTGCTCAAGAATTAAAGAAGATAACGTGTAATTTATGTCAGGTTTCAGATGACTCGGTTTGGTTTTGTAAACAATGTATCAAAGATCTATGCAACAGTTGCAAAGGTGTTCATTCCAACATTCCACAATGCGAAAATCACACTGTAGTGTCTGTTATAGAGGGACTCAAAATAGATAAAAACATCAACACTACGTGTACAACTCATAAAAATCAATTAGACTTCTTTTGTAGATCATGTGACCTTAAGATATGTGCTGAATGTTTGACCGAGACTCACAGACATCATGACTTTTCTCTGCTCTCTGAACACGTGAAACACTTGGAGAGGGTTTTAAATGATAGCTATGATAAAAAGGACAGAGATTTACAAATGATTCAACAAAAAATACAAAGCTTAGAAGAACATATCTCCAAATACAAGGAGGAAATGAAGGTGTGTGTAAGAGAAATGCTAAATTCGGCTGCCCAGAAAAGAAAACAGATCGACGAAATGGAAATATATCTTCAGGAAATGTTGGACACAAAGGAGAGGGAAAATGTGAGTAAAATGGAAAGTCAACTACGAGAACTTGAAAAAGTAGAGAGTGAACATGGAAGGTCACTTCAGTCCTTGAATGAACACCGATTTAACACTGTCCCATCTACATTTATAAATTTTATGAAAGATTTAGACAAAGTATTACAATCCCTCGATGTTGACATGACAGTCGAACTTCCTAATGCACAAGAGTTTGTAAGAAACGAAAGCGATACGTTAACTCTGGGATCTCTGAGAAACATGACATCAAGTCAGATTATTATCAAGACAGAAACAACAAACGAAACCAGTAGTGGCACCGTTAGGCAAGTCAACCCAGCAGACAACCTTCCAGCTCCTGCATTGAAGAAAGAATTACATGTTGTTGAAATATGTTCAGATGGAAGCTTTGAAAGTGGCATTGTAAGTATCGATATAATAGACGACGACAAGGTTTGGATAGGTACCTTTAGTAATAAGGTGTTTTTCATGAATAAGATGAAAATAGAGAGAAAAGTGGATTTATCAATCTCGCCTACATACACTACAATGTTAACATCTGGGGATTTGTTAGTTTCCTGCAGTGCAACGATAAAACAAATTACCTTAATGGGCGTTAAAACAGATTTTGCAGATTTGTCACTCATGTGTGATAGAGTACTCTCCATGGTCGCTACAAAACAAAATAAAATATTTGCATGTTTACAGGTAAAATATGGCATTAACAAGATTGTGCAATTGTCCAGCGAAGGAAGAAAACTGATGGATGTGGACGTTACAATGTTCACATCACCACATCTTTCCGAGATCCGTGACGCAATGGACGGTACATACCTAATACGCGATCATGAGGAAATAGTGTTTGTTGATCATAACGGGAAATTTGTAAGAAGTCTAAAATGTTCGGGAAAACTGAATGAGGTTCAGAAAATAGCCGTAGATAATTACAAAAGAATACTTGGTATTAGAGAGGATCATATGCTTGTGTTTAGTGCTGATGGGACACTTCTACATACATACAACATCACGCCGTATAAAGGTGTCTTTTCCACATACTCTCTGGTGGTTGACAAAAATAACAACGTATGGCTTGGACAGTATAGAAAAGTGAGCATTTTGGCATATTTGTAATAAAAATGATAAACAAATCATCTGTATCCGAGGACAATAGTAACTTTCACCAAGCTTATAATTAATGATTCGATCATATCGTCTAAAACAATTTGCCTGAAACAGATCAACACATTTTATCTAATTATGGCAAGTAAAAAGTTAATGTAACTAATTCTATTACAGGTGTATTGACCACAGTAACTTCAATAGCCCATTATGCATTTTGTTTTGGTTCTATCATTGTTGAGTAATGGTAATTTGTTTGTTCATTTTTTGTTTTACATCCGGCCAAGAACTTTTCACTTACACGGACATGTCACCAGCGTTAGTGGAAGTGCTACAGAATTTAGCCTGTACTCTGGCTCCATTTATCATGGTTCTGGAAAGTACAAACATATACATGGTAAGAACATTTTATTTAAAACAGACCAGTAACTCTTTCTATTATATTATTTATATGAAATGATAGTATATGTGAAACGAACCCGGTTCAGTTGATATTATCAAAATATTATCAAAAGATCTTTGATCAATGTCCTGTTTTTTTTTGTTTAAAGTCCTGCCATGTCACTGATATGGAGATGTTGTCAGCTATAACTGAAGTGTAACAAATGTTGACTTGTTCTACGTATTTAAGTCGGTTCACTTAGTATTTTAACCCTTTTAACCCTACAGGCCATAATAGACTAGTCATAAACAATAGAAAAGAACATACCAATCAGATATTGAGGGGTAAAAGGGTTAATGTGTCATACCGGTAATGACACGAGGCCTATGTTCCAAGTTTCATCCGAAAAAACTTATGACTCACTTTTGGGCCCAGGGCCATAAAATTATTCTCTGACAAATTTTATTAGATCTCACCAACTTCAAGATTTTACTAAAATCTTGAGAATTTTCTCAACTTGGGCAAAGAAATATATTTCTTTATCAACTGATAAAATAATTAAGTACAGTCTGTAGCTGGCATAGGTAATTCTTAACAGCGAAAATGACTACCTTCCCTGTCTTTCGAAAACGTGTTATTTGAGCGATAAAGGTTTAAGAGACCAACACTTCTTTTGCTGTTGAATTGTTTTGGCCATACGACGTTTGTTTACATTAACAACTGAGACAGTGTAAATGTCCGATACATGTGCCCCAGTGTATGTCCCAAGTCATCAATCTTATCAAATGTAATTATACTAATTTACTTGCATCTTTAATATAGTTTACTGTACATATTACATTATACATATATATGTATAAATTACTGACTTTAGTCTTGTATTGGCATTTTACAAGACGGTTTTAATCTTTTTTTTGAAAAGGTATATATCTATCCCCTGTTTTATGTCACACAACGGGCTGTCTATTTGATTTTAAAGCGTTTTCTACCTCTTGGTTGGTTATTAAATATTTAATTATATATTATGATTAGAGTAATCTTCGAACAACGAAGTTAAATGAATCGGACATATGTCATGTACTAGATTTACAATGCCCGTTAAAATTTTACCTCAGTTGAGAAGATGACCCTTTCATGATAACTGTGTTTCTAGTAATTTCACCTGCGCACAAACACTTCTGAGTGGTATCAAGATGTTTCGTGCTCACAATATTTCATATTGAGTTACCACCAGCAGCTTGTAAACGCTTCTTGATCACTATCGGTCGCTGTAAACATTGTGGATATTTCATACCGTATAAGTGGAAATTTTAGCGAGACGCAAATTTAGGTTTTTGTCCAATTATTTTAGCGAGAAGTAATTTTAGCAATCGTATGATTAAAAAAGATAACTCTTGTCTATTATGTGGAATGAACTGATAACGATATTCAATTTCAACGATCGCAAGAACCAAGCTAATAACGCTAATATTAAACTGAATCTTCGCTAAAACAATACCGTATTATCGATGAACTTGTATGGAATGAAACCTTTACTACAATTTTCATACAAACATAACAAATTTGTCATTCGCAAAATGACGAATTCATTGCTCAAGACAATCGCTTTATATCACTCAACTTCAACAACAGTTGATCTCTAAGCTCAGGTAGAGGGATATACTATCGCAGTTGATCTCGGATTTTAAATAGCGGAACAAACTGTATTAGGTTTTGGTTACCGTAAGTTATTATAGTTATTGTTAATTATATCGAGCATTGTAACTTTGATATTATATTTAAAATATTTAGTACCTTTTTGGTCATAAAACGTAAGCCCTGATAAGTTCTAAAATGGCTACAAACCGTAAGAATAAACGTAAGACAAAGTGAAAGATAACATTTGTAAAATGGTTCCCTGGACCTAATCAAACAACGATATCAATTATATTGACCTATAAGCACTTATGTTGCCCAATAATTACAGTGCTTGAGCATATGTATGCCATAGATTTAGTATTTTGGTCTGATAAGAACTTTCGATAGTTTGGTCGGTTAGATTTTTTTCTCATAAGTGGTAGGTCCCAGGTTCAATTGAAATATTATTATGTGAAACAAGATACATAATGTTTCCGTATGTTTACAAACTTTATGTAGTTTGGGCTTATCTAGCAATGTATGTATTTGTTATCAACACATGTATCTATGTTTCTCTTTTCCCTCTCTCCTTTTATACATGATTTATGATCACACAAATCTCTTTCATACTCCCATGCTATCACTATCATACATACTTATAAGACTATTTGCTTAGGAAATCTAATTGTACTACGTGTACTAATAATGTTAATGATAAGTGTATATAACACTCTAATTATGATAATAATGAATAAGATACTTATGATAATTAGTATCCTACTTATCGTGCAGTGTGATAACTAACCAAGCACATGTGTTGATAACCCGAGGTCATACCTCAAGGATAGGATGGATTCTATGTATGATTTAATCTAACAGAATAGCATCATTTCTGACCCTAGGTCCATAGTAAATGTTCAATGTTGTGATATGTGTGCTTTATATTTATATTTTTTGTACTTCTCTTCTCCGGACAATCGATTTCAGTACCACAAGCAAACACAAAACACACACACACACACACACACACACACACACACACACACACACACACACACACACACACACACACACACACACACACACACACACACACACACACACACTGTATATATATATAAAGCACTAACACCAATAACACTGTATATCCTAGGGTGTCTGATCTAAGAAATAGATACAAGTCAAGAAAACAATACATAAAGCATTGCAAATGACTAACGACACGGATGTAATGAAAGTCAAATTTTCTGGACGACCTGTCCCTTCATCAGGACAAAACGATTAAAATAACATGAAAAACGTACACATACACACTCTCACGCAAACATCCACCCCCTCCACATACACAACCGGAGAATGATGAAGGGACAGGCCGTCCCGAAAATTTGACGTTCATTTTGTCCGTGTCGTTAGTCATTTTAGTGCTTTATATATATGGTTATCAGATAAACTAAGTTTGTTTATTCTTTGCATTAAACTTCATACATTAGTGTTATCATATCTACTTCATCAACTGCTTAAATATGTATTTACTTTACCACTATGAGATTCATGATATATATTCAATACATTTTTGTTGATGACCATTGCCTGATAAGCGTTTGTAACGCGAATTGCGTGTCGCAATGTAAGTTAATAAATCTTAAACTGTTTTATGATGTGGCATTCTTTATATATATATATATATATATATATATATATATATATATATATATATATATATATATATATATATATATATATATATATATATATATATATATATATATATATATATATATATATATATATGTGTGTGTGTGTGTGTGTGTGTGTGTGTGTGTGTGTGTGTGTGTGACTTATGGATCATTCTGACATTATTAGAATTATTTATTTATGTAGTTAATGACTGTGAAGTATAAAATATTATGATACTTGCTATTTTGTTAGTTGTGTCTAAATAAATGGTTCAAAGATGAATATCTGTTTTCTTTTTGTGTTGATTGTAGATGTTTTTAAAAATTGGATCAATCATATAAAGAACATGACAATCGACATAGCAGTCACTAGTCACACAGAAGTGAATTAACATCCGAATGACAAATAGGATCATAAAAACGACCTTAAAATTTCCAAAAGGTTGACGTTAATCGCGATTCATAAACAATCTGTGACTATGCAATGAACATTCTCATACCTCAAATGCTTTGTTTTAGCTCGTCTAAACGAATCAAAAGACGTAATGATGAAAGAGGGGTATCACTACCTGAATATGATAAGTCATCATGTTTGTCAATATATAGCTTTCGTGCTCAGATTTCTGAATTCAAATAAACATGGCCACTGCTCATTCCCCGCCTCAGCCAGTTCCCTAGACCCTCAAGCTTAAATTCCCCATTTACATTTTATAATGTTTGCAGTTATCGTCACAGAGTATAGTTATTGATATTCAGCTTTTGTAATATACAGCTAAATGACTCATGATTGCTGATTTTCAAACATTCGGTATTATTCATAAAACTTGAATAAAAAAAGAAATGACGATAAAATGTCAATGACTGTGAAATATGTACATTTATATCGAGTATTTAAATGTAATCTTTGCCAGTTGTAATACCTGAAACTGGGATATAATATCAATGGTCAAAATCAATATAGCAGCAACCAGCGGCGAGGTTATTATATCGATCTTTGAATTTGAAAAAAAAATAACTGTATCCTTTTGACCCCCACTTTGCACCGCATAGTTTGCGCCTGTATGTGACATATGTGTACTTTAAACAGCATCTAGCTTATTTAGTAAATATAATTAGAAACCATGACTGTGATAGTGAAAAAGACTATCACGTATTAAAAGCAGAATTTATATGATCAGGAAGTGGGGATCATCGTGTTTAGTAGCTGTCGAATTTCCGCCTGTGTTAATAGCAAGTAAAATTTCCTGACATTAATCACACTTTTGCAAAAACGTCGTTCTTCCATATCAAAGTCACAACTAACTACATGTATATGACTTATCGTGATTACATAAATCACACTGAATTCGAAACAGCAATTGTCATCTGTAACAAGACATGGTTCACGGTTTAAGTAAGTAATCCAGTTGTGAATTAAAAAATACATCTTTATAAATAATATTTGCTGTAAACTTACTCATATATAACTTGGGTTGTAAAAAATACACCCCGCAATGACAATGAACTAATATATATATTGCTGATATATTTAAACAGTTATTAGCAATTGTCAGTTCATAGACTCCTCAAAAACATGTTGCTCATCAGCTATAAACTAACTTCATATCTTTTCGTCACTCGTCAATTTGTCACTCGTCAATCTAACTTCACAACTTTTCGTCACTCGTCAATCTAACGTCACAACTTTTCGTCACTCGTCAATCTAACGTCACAACTTTTCGTCACTCGCCAATCTAACTTCACATCTTTTCGTCACTCGTCAATCTAACTTCACAACTTTTCGTCACTCGTCAATCTAACTTCACAACTTTTCGTCACTGGCCCATCTAACTTCACATCTTTTCGTCACTCGGCAATCTAACTTCACAACTTTTCGTCACTCGTCAATCTAACTTCACAACTTTTCGTCACTTGTCAAACTAACTTCACGCACATTAATTATTAGACTATTTACGTGAATAGTCTGATTAAGAACATGTATCCATGATAGTTTTATGATCAAATATTTTAATATCGACAGAAAAAAACAACTTTAAAATGCTTCATATTTGTAAAGAAATATATAATTTACCGACAAAAAACATGTTTATGTGAAAACAGATATTTTAACAAGCAAGTATAATGAACAAGAACCAATGGATATACAAACTCCAAGTCCATTAGAATACGGTCAATTAGATATTACAACACGAAGAACAATTGCCAATCCCAGGCGGGATGGGACCAGGTAAATCCCAGGCGGGATGGGACCAGATAAATCCCAGGCGGGATGGGACCAGGTGTCCAGAAGACGTCAGTGTCCCCTATTAGCATGCCAAAACCGTAGCAAATGTTTCATATAAACCTCTCGAGATAAGAGATATGGTCAAGCTCAGTGAAAATGTCATTAGTCAACTCCAGAGCTGATTGGCGAAAGGGAATCACTGTATATGTCCAGAATCCAGAATAGTATCTAAAATTCTTGAGAGGCGGGACTTTATATTGTATAACAAGATCACCGTATCGACCATGAAACTTCCTTAATGTCGATATCAAGCATTCAACAACATATCCCTGTGTGAGTAGTTTCTTGGCGATATCACAATGATAATGTTACATGAAAATTCAAAGCACTGAGAACTCTATACCAATCTCTAAATCATAAAACTCATAAATATAACATTAAGTATGTAATTTATTTGCTTATTTGTCTTTCTTTGCTTTATTGTTTAAAGGAATTTCAGAATCAACATTTTAATATAAAAAGTAGGCCTACATTATTATTATTTTATAAAATCGATGTCGGAGCAAAACAAATGTTTTATATACCACCATTCAAACCAATAAGAGTTTTAATTAGCTATGACATAGATAAAGATTTTTGTTGTAGATTTAACATTGAAAATGACATTTTATTAAATAAAATGCTGTGTACAGAAACCATATCTGAGTGAACTCCCTTAAGTGCCTCATAGATGTATTTCCATCACGTGTCATTTATATACTGATGACTTGCAATGGCTGACAGATATATGTATATCGCATCATAGTGCCTAAGCGTTCTGAAAGCAGTGTGTTATATCAGCCTGTATTGACAAGTGACAACATTTGCCAGGTAGGCAAGGTAGTACTGTTATAAGTCGTAAATTGAATGTTGTTGTCGACTATTACTCCTAAAAAGGAGGAATAAAAGTAAGAAGAATAACTTAGATAAGCAGATCGGTTATTTTATGTTAATTTGGTCTCTTTTGTGATCAAGACTTGTTCATACATGTACTATGAGTAATATATATATATGATTAACATATTTATGTTATAAAATTGATCAAATTATTTTTTATTTAGTTCCATTCCTGTCTGTCGATATTTGCCCCTGCTTATTTAAGTATATACTGACTGACGTCAATACAATGAGGGTACTTTTACGTTCCACGCCTGTGTAATGTAGAAAAAACTACCCGGGGTCATTATTCTACGTAGAAATCATATCTTGTAGAAAATTGACCCATACCTGTAGAAAAATGACCCGGGTACCGGGTCAATTTCTACGGAGTTAGAGAGTCTAATTTTTTATGCTTAACATACACCTCAAACCAAAAACCAATCTTTCTATAAGGAATAAAAAAACGAGAGAAAAAAACAATACATTTCAGGAAAACAAATGCGATTTAATGTAATAACAATAGAAAACATATCGATTTAAACTTATAAATCCCATGTCTTTGGCACAAACTGATAAATAACCTGTGAATAATAGTTTTCACAAAGATGAAAATAGATGTTCATGTCATTTGAGAGGTATGTTCTGTATTTTGTCCTAAATGTTCGTGATTTTTATCTGTTTAATTATATCAAAACCAATCCGTCCGCGGATGTTAGACAGAGAAAAAAAACTTGAAATGACCTATTTTGTTTTCATTTGCAAACTTATTCACGAATTAACAATCGTACATACAAAATTTGAGAGACATCTGATCACTATTTCATGAGAAGACGGTATTTAGATTTCTATTCTGTTAAATTCTCGCAATCTGATTGGTTGAGAGAGATGTGAACATTTTCAATGACACCCGCTCGGTAAACAAAGATAAAGAAGCCAGGGGACATTCCAAAAAATGTCACATGCGCCAACGTTATGCGCGCACGGTTCGTCCAAGTGAGCCAGGGCGACATTTCAAAAAATGACAAATGCCCGAATGTTATGCGCGTACGGTTCGTCCCAGTTAGAGCTTTTCGTTAGCCAAAACGTTTGTAGGCTATTTGTTTTCAACGCTTCCTCGGGGTTAAAATATATCTCATGAATGTAATATTTATATAGTGTACAAAGTTTTGGTCCTTTTAGGCTTTTGGGGGTCCTCCGCTGTCCAGATATCAATTAGGCCTATTATATGCAATATATCCGTGTAGATGTTTCTTTTCCTTAAAATATAGAAGGGTATTTTTTTCTAAGGGGGTAACTTTTTCACAGGACGACTAACAGAAATTTGCTACCCGGCTACCCGGGTGAGATTTCTATAGAAGAAAAGTGATCCCGGGTAAGATTTCTATTGTAGAAAAGTGACCCCGGGTTGCATTTTTACGGCGGGTCAATTTTGACGTTACACCTGCCGTAACTCGAGGTCTTGGGTTTAAGGCTCAACTGAATAACCCTATGTGTGATTTTCACAGCTTATGCCGAGTGTTCGGTAAAGAAACAGTCACTTATTATCCATTGGGGATAAAATGCTTTTCTCGTGCAGCTTATCATACCCGAAAAATTAGTAGAATCTCCCGTATGACAATCAAAAGGTTACTCCGTCTCGCCATCTTATGTGAATCGGACAATACCATTTGACCAGCATCATAGGTACAGGCCATTAGTACAACTTTATATATACTTTCATTTGTTTTAAAACTAGCATTTTGTAGTAAACTTATGTTATTGGCCTTGATCCTCCGTGGCGGAGTGGTAAGAGCGTCGCACTTTCAACTATGAAATCTTTCACCTCTAGTCGGCGCAGGTTCGTTTTCTACTGGAGATGTTGTGGGAAAGTTTGCCATTTTACTTGCATAGTAAAGTAGGTGGATACATTGTAACCGGGTTCTCTCCGGGTTCACTAAAAACTGGCAGCTATATGAGTGAAAAGGTGTTGAGTGTAGCGTAAACAACACTCTATCCCAAATTCGAAATGTTAATTACATGACAAGATTAACATAGCTATATCAACTTAAAACAAAAACATAGCTAGAAATCTTATAATTCAACATCAGCGTATATAATTACCCACAAAAGGTCTTATAGCTATTTTTCATACCCATGGGTTTTGTATGGTCTTACAAACAATGTAATGAATGACATTTGTTAGTAGAAATATTTTATGATTGAACAAAATGCTAAATAATACAGTTTCATATTCTATAATAGAGCAAATGTATAACACGTTTATGTACTGCTTCATTACAGATGATGGAATATCAAAACTCCAAACTCACCTAAGATCTCCTTTCAACCTGCAATGGCGTCATCTATGAATTATGCTCAAGATGTAAAGAAGATAACGTGTAATCTATGTAAAGTGTCCGATGATGCAGTTTGGTTCTGTAAGCAATGTATTAAAAATTTATGTAACAGTTGCAAAGAGGTTCATTCCAATATTCCACAATGCGAAAATCACACTGTAGTGTCTGTTATAGAGGGACTCAAAATAGATAAAAACATAAACACTACGTGTACAACTCATAAAAATCAGTTAGACTTCTTCTGTAGATCATGTGACCTTAAGATATGTGCTGAATGTTTGACAGAGACTCACAGACTTCATGACTTTTCTCTTCTATCTGAACACGTGAAACACTTGGAGGGGATTTTGAAAGATCAGCATGATAAAAAGGAAAGAGATTTACAAATGATTCAACAAAAAATACACAGCTTAGAAGAACATATCGCCAGATACAAGGAGGAAATGAAGGAGTGTGGGAAAGAAATGCGAACTTCTGCTGCTCGGAAAATAACACAGATCCACGGAATGGAAAGGAAACTTCAGGAAATGTTGTACACAAAGGAGAAGGAGAATGTGAGTAAAATGGAAAGTCAACTAAGAGACCTAAAAAAAGTAGAGAGTGAACATGGAAAGTTGCTCCAGTCTTTGAATGAACACCGATCTAACACTATCCCTTCTACATTCATAGATTTTATGAAAGATTCAGACAAAATAATTCAGTCTCTCGATGTGGATATGACATTAAAACTTCCTAATGCACAACGGTTCGTCAGAAACGAAACAGATACGTTAAATCCGGGGACTTTGCAGAACGACAAGTCCAGTCAAATGAATGTCAAGATAATATCAAATCGTCCATATCCCGAGACAGATGTACCTATATTACGGAAAGACTTACGTATAATTAAAACATGTTTCGATACCAGTATTGGGAGTAGACTTGTTAGTATCAATGTCATAGACGAGGACAGAGTTTGGGTTGGATTGGTCAATAACAAACTGCTCCTGATGGATAATTTGAAAGTACAGAGAAGATTCAATCTACCCATCTCACCAAAATTCACAGCGTTGTTAAAGTCAGGTGCCTTGTTAATATCTTGTGGTGCAACTATAAAACAAATCGGTTTGCAGGGTGACCTCCGAAATTTCACAGATCTGTCACCGGTGTGCAAGAAAGTATTGACTATGGTTACCACAGATCAAGATGAAATACTTGCATGTCTGTCTGTAGAAGATAAAAGATACAAAGTGGTGAAATTGTCTAGTGATGGAAGTAAATTACTGGAGTTGGAAATTCCAATGTTAACGTCAACAAAAATGTCAGAGATCCACGCTGGGTTGGATAGCAGATATTTTATACATAATGGAGATAAAATAGTAATTATCGATCAGATGGGAAATTTTATTCAGGATATAACGTGTACAGGGAAACTACTGGAAGTGTGGGCTATAGCAATTGATAAATATGGCAGAATAATAGGTGCCAAAGACAACGAATTGTTTGTGTTTTCGTCAGACGGTACACATTTGTTTACTTATGACATATCACACTTAAAAGACATACACCAACTGTACGCTTTTGTTGTTGACAAAAACGACAATCTTTGGCTTGGGTTGTTTGAAAAGATGTCCATTGTAAAATATTACCAGTGAAAAATACACACTGACTTATTTTTTACAGTCAACGTCCACTCTATATGTAGAAGTGCGAACAATCAGCTTGAAGTACGCTAGAACACCTGTTCCTCTTCGCTTGGACACCATTACTTATGGTCGAGAGCCATGTACAAACCCACACATGATTAAAACAAATATGATCAGTAAATCTATTGCAAGATTTATAGGAAATGATATAATATGGGAACAAAAAATTGTTATTCACAACCCAGCTCAACTGATATTTATAAACACTGTCAAAACTTGGAAAGATCTGCTTATCGCTGGAGCTTTGTTGTTTTAAGTCCAACCAGGCCACGGGTATGGTATTGTCGCTAAACTGTGTTTATTCCAATTCCGATAGATTTAGATTCTTTAAAATGCCACATCCTTCATGGCACGATACTTTTGTTTTAAGTCTTATTCGAAAGAACTAATGACTGTGACTTCTTATGCCGAGCGCTTCATGGATGAAAAGTGTTCCGGTCCTAAAAATTGAGTCCAGGACCTCCAATTTGTGACACCTAACTACCAGCGGTACACTTGTACCTGCGATTTTCCTCACTATCATTCTCTGTAAACTTGTTGGCTATTGTAAATGACGATTTATTTGTATTGAGTGAACCTTTACTACAATATAGAGACATAATAACAAATGTATTGTTTAGATAGGCTGAAATCACTTTTCAAGACTTTCCGTTATATAGACTCCATCAGTTCGGAATTTGAAACCGAGTTATAGAAAAGGTGGCATGAAACAAAATAACAAATTAAGCCTAAATGTATTGTCAAACCGTCAAAGAGTATTCACTGTAAAAAGATGACAGTTTTAGTTATTCAGAGTGATCAAGTGTGTACCGTTCTCATGTTTCAAAGTTTGTCAAAGTGATCAAGTGTTTGTGTCGTTCTCAAAGTTTGTCAAAGTGATCAAGTGTGTACCGTTCTCATGTTTCAAAGTTTGCAACGTGTGCAACGTTCTAAGTTATGAAGTCTCAACGTGACACAAGTGACAAAGTGACACAAGTGACAAAGTGACACAAGTGAGACAAGTGACAAAGTGACACAAGTGACAAAGTTGCGAAGTATGAAGTTGTTCACTTACATCGTTTCAACAGGTATCAAAGTTCAGATAGTGAAAATAGTATCTGTATTATTTCATATTATTTCTTGTACTACTGTATATAAAATAAAAAATTAAACACTCACCCAGAGAGAGTTTTTCTGACGATGTTTGACTCTTCGAGCTTCGGCTGCCAAATGAGCTCTCAGAGGTCTAACTGAACTTATTCTCAAGTTTTTAATGTTACTATTTTTAGAATTGCCTCGTTTTGAATTTCTATCTAATAAAGTAAAAAAGAATTAACTTACTTACTATAGGTTAGACTTACCGCTATAGTAAAACACATACAAAAACTGCATAATTTCAGTTAAGGTTTCTTTTCGTGTAAGTTAGGTGGCCCTGAAAAGGGCCGTTTGTTTCGGGTTGTTAAAACCCTATTCCCCGTCCAACCGTCGCTGCAGTCGACTGACTTGCACTTCTTTTTCTTCTATTAAATCGCCATTATCTCTGCCTCCCGCAGTCTCAGTAACCTCAAATCTGCCTGAGCCATGGTATACTGCAGCTCAGGCAGCGGAGGTGCTGATGGCACAGCCCTGGGCAGAGGAGGTCTAGGGGGTGGTACCCTAGACCTGTAAGGTGCTGGTGGCGGCGGACGTGTTAGAAATGCTGGCCGACGGGGAGTAGGTCTTACCACAGCTACTTTTCGCTCCAATGGTACGTTCTGAAACCTGTCCCATGGTAATGATGAACTGATACCGAGTCACACCAAATGTCAGGTTTATATAGAGACTATGAACGCGCACCGCAATCAATGACATCAGAGGTCTATTCGGAGTATGAGTTGTTTCATGACTCCTACTACTACTACTCGGAACGTTTTTTGGCTTATACCTTAGATGTTTTATGCATACACTACTCAAGTGACTATGTATATAATACATACATGACTGAAGTGACCATGTATATAATACTACATCTCTCAGTTTCATTACTAGTATTAAAATGGCTTACTATCAGTCCATATCTCCCGATACGATACAATTAAAGCATGAATTTACCATGGTTGTGGCGGGACCTACCAAATCAGGTAAAACTGTATTTGTAAAACAGTTGATAGAATGGAAGGATCAATGGATTCATTCCCCTCCGGACAAAATTGTATGGTGTTATCGTGAATGGCAACCTGCTTATGAAATCTTACAACGGGAACATCAAGTTCACTTCGTTCAAAATATACCTGAGGATGACGAAGTCTTAGTTTCTGATCCAACTCGTCGTCACCTACTTGTCTTTGATGATATGATGGGCAGTAAAGCTCTCGATTCTATCGTAGAATGGTTTACACGTAAAGCTCATCATCGAAACACAAGTGTGATCTACATCACTCAAAACTTGTTTGATCGTGCTAAACAATATCGTACCATAAGTCTGAATGCTCATTATCTCGTCCTGTTTAAGAATCCTAGAGATAAATCTCAAGTGACCAGCTTATCACGTCAATTAGACCTACCAGGTTTAAACCATGCTTATCACGATGCTAGAAATCGTCCTCATGGTTATCTCTTGATTGATCTCACATCGTCTACCCCTGATAATCTAAGATTAAGATCAGATCTGTTTTTTACATCCTTGGTTTGCGGAGGAATAGTGTTGTATACACCTTATAAGTAGACAGTCACTTTCTCTAGGGTGTCATTTCTCGTATTCCTGTTAACGTAGAATCATGAATCCTTTACCTAAAGCCACCAGTAAACTGGTGACTACTCTAAGAAAATTACAATTGGAGAAAGATCCCGCCAGACGTCAAGAACTGTTAGAATTAGGTAGAGACGCTTTATTGAAATGGTTTGGTATGGGGGCTAAAAATCTTCTGTCTGGTACTATTCCAGTGACTAAACCTACAGCAACGTTAATACAGAGAAATGCTGATCATTTAAAAATCATTGCTGACCCAAAAGCTGATGAAAAAGCTAAGAAGACTGCTATCTTAAAACGAGAGAGGCAGGGTTCTTAGGTGGGGTAATCATTCGATCCGTATTACAGTGGGCTAGACGTCTCAAGAAGAACACTGCACCTAAAAAGAAAAAAACACCCCCTCTTCCTAAGCAGAGAAAGCAGAGCCCTAAAAAGAAGAAGAGTCCTAAGAAGAAGAAGAACCCACCATTGGTTCTAAAACTAAATCTGAAACAGATTCGTGAAGCTAATACAATGAATCAGGCTACTCCTACACGAATACCGTCTCCACCTGTAACCAACAGTCCTGTAGCAGGAACTTCTGCTACTGCAAACATCTATCTTTGGACAACCTATACGTCTTCCTGGTAGACCTAATATCAAAATTACACAACGGAAACAACCTTCTATTACTAAGACTAGAGCAGTCCTACAGGCACTGAATGTACCTAAGAAAGTCTACTCCTACTAATACTCCCAAGCAGTCTTTGTTATTTCCCTTATTACCAAAACCTTTAACTGCTAAAGATGTATCATCTCAGCTGAACAAACATGTTACATCTACTCCAAAGTCTACTCGTTTACCTTCGTTTGCTTCTACCTTTGGATCTCCCATCACCAGTCAGCCTAAGACACAGGCTACTTCATATATATGAATAGCTACAAATGTCTATGGTGTCTTTTTACTACGAGTAAAGAACTTTCAAGATCATAAACGACTTCAACATCCTATGTTGATATAGGTTTATAAAACTACCTCAGATCATGTATTGAGTCATTTGTATAGAATACTTAGTTGTAGTTACATCATGGCACCACGAAAAAAGTAAGCATGGGCTTGAATCTCATGCTGCTTTGATTAAAGTCTTAGGACAAAAGCAGTATCCTATTGAGTTTAAAAAGATGATCTTACGGTATGCCCCTGATGATACGATCATGAAAATTTGTGAAGTGGTGTATAACATCTTAAAAGGAGTGATTCCTTTAACAAAACGCCAGAAACAGCACTTGGGTTCAAAGAAACGGGTCTTAAGAAAACTAGTTCATCCTCAATTGACCTGTCCCTCAACGACGTCGAATTCTAACGAATCAACAGGGTGGTGTGTTACCTCTCTTACCCTTATTAGCGCCATTACTAGGAGCCATAGCTTCTCCTGTCTTAAAATCTATTCTATAACCATGAGCACACGAAAAATGATCTTAGTTCCCCGAGAGGACCCATGGGAAAAACTCAAACAATGGAGAGAAAGAAGTTTAAAATCCTTTGCCTCATACACCTGAAGTAGCATCTTCGGTGCGTTTAGATAATGAATTAGATGCGATTGTAGATCGTGATGATTTGACTCCTGAAGCTAAGGTAGCCAAGTTTGGTCAAGAACTTCATCGATACCGTACGTATCTACAACAAGCTCGTCATCCTGTAGAAGAGAGACCTTGGTCTCTGAAAACAGATAAAGTCAAAGAAGTCAAAGATGAATGTTAAAACTGAAATGTCTTCTGATGATCAAGATCTTATGACAGCTATTTCATCCAGTGCCACTGCTCCATTAAAACCAAAAGTCCCTCTGTTATTTAAACATCTCAAGAAACATTCTGATGTACTAACATGGGAAAAAGACGGTCAAATACAATACAAAGGAAAGACCGTCCCTGGGACCAATATGGTCGATCTCGTAACTGATGCTTTACGAACACAACCTAGAAAAGGGTATCAACCCTCGGACTTGATAGTTTTGTAAAAGGATTAGTGGAATCGAATGTTCCTCGTGATTGGATACGTAACCCTAATTATATCAAAGTGATGAATCAACCTATTGTAAAACCAAAGGCTATGAGTACCCCTAAACCTCTGGATAATGATGATGAAGATGACACAGGGTTCTATGACGCTATGGCCTCTCTTCCTTCTACTGACATAAAAGATTCTGCAAAGACACCCCTTAGTCAGAAAATGGTGAAGGATTGGCAAAGATTGACTCCTACGGCCTGGTCTACCATTAAAAAATCTAAAAAGAGTTCTCATCTTCCAGAATGGATCAAAACTCAAAATCTTCGCAAAAATGCCAAATTAGCATCCATCTATTATGATCCTTCTAATCGGGGTGGTTATGCAGGTGTACAACCTCTCTATCGAGAAGTGAAACGTCGAAAAGTACCCCATTTCTCTAAATGAAGTCAAACAATGGTTGAAAGAACAAGACACGTATACGCTTCATAAATCTATCAAAAGAAAGTTTCCTCGTAACCAAACGAGAGTGACCGATATGGATGAACAATGGCAATTAGATTTTAGCGGATGTATCCAACATCAAGACACACAATGATGGGTATACGTTTTCTCTTATGTGTCATTGATGTTCTATCTAAATATGCTTGGGTCATCCCTTTGAAAAAATAAATCTGCCAAAGAAATGGGTACGAGGGTTTCAAGCAGTATTAAAACAAGCTAAAGGACGACGTCCTATTCGTATACAATCCGATAAAGGAAAAGAGTTTTTTGAATCGTGAATTTCGTCATACGTTTCATGATATTCATTTCTTTACGACAGACAATACAGAAACAAAAGCTATTATTGTAGAACGCTTTCAAAGGACCCTAAAAGCTCGCATGTGAGATATTTTACTCATACTCGTTTTCATCACGTCGCTATGTTAACGTTCTACCTCAGATTGTTCAAGCTTATAATCAATCATATCATCGTAGTATCGGTAGAAGTCCCATAGAAGTCAATCCTTCCAATGTGTTAGAAGTCTGGGAGACCTTATATGGTACCCCTTCTAAAAACCGTCCATTGCCCAAGTTTCATACAGGTGATCGAGTACGTATCAGTAAAGTAAAGCGTACATTTGATAAGGGATACTTACCTAACTGGACCACGGAACTGTTCACGGTCGAGAAACGAGTACCTGATCGTTATCCTTATGTGTATTACATCCAGGATGATCACCAAGAACGATTAGAAGGTACGTTTTACGAATCTGAATTACAACCCGTTGTGAAAACAGATGATGTCTATGAAGTCGACGGGAATCTCGATCATAGAAAAAGGCGTGTAGGTAAAAATCGA
Organism: Atrina japonica; assembly: GCA_030159075.1. Classification (NCBI taxonomy): domain Eukaryota; kingdom Metazoa; phylum Mollusca; class Bivalvia; order Pterioida; family Pinnidae; genus Atrina; species Atrina japonica. The sequence continues at coordinate 1,183,422 of BROG01000054.1, forward strand.
GTCATAGAAGAAGTGAAGGTACAGATATCCTTCTACGTTTTGATTCATGGATCCCCAAATCCAACTTGATCGACCAGTAGACTCGGTAAGCCGAGTGTCTATCAGAGTTAACAATGAGCCCACCGAGCAAACACCCGATAGAGTGAGTCATACACCTAGTACTACTTGGAAATGGTGCGGAGAAAACATACCTCGGAATGAAATTGTATTCTTTGTTCAAGTCATTCTTTGCCTTTACTATCATCATAGCTTGCGTCGTTCATTTGGCTTTGAAAGATGACAATAGTCAGTTCTGGATGGTTATGTTAAGTAGATGTATGGGGTACATCATGCCTAATCCTAGTATGAAACTACCTTCCAAAGCAAATCATTGAATCTATAAAGACTTCAAGTTCCCACGTTTGAATCCATTCCTAAGGACTGTATTGATAGTGACACATTATGACACTCATCGTTCATAAAGGGGTACCCCGTCAGAAAGGCTATGGGCTTCTCTTCCCTAAACTGACACAATCGTTAACGAGAACAACTCATGGTCTGATCTCTCCTCAGAGAGAGTGGGATCATCAATCCATTAAGACTTGCAGGGAGTATCGTCAATACACTCGTAGGAGCATTTAGTCCCTAGAGCATCTGATATGCAATATGGCAAAGGTATTTGGTCAGACTTTCTCAAACCTACCATGACGAAAGCCATTCCTCATATAGCTAAATTTGCTTTGAATACGGGTATGGATGTGATACAGAATAAACGTTCATTGAAAAATGCTCTTGTTCAACGAGGAAAAGAAGCCGTGAGCAACTTAATGACGGGTCCTAAGAAAACATTAGCTCGTGCCCCCTCTCATGTCGCTTCTCGTTTAGCAGGCAAGAAACGAACAGGAACAACGAGTCATACGAACAGTAGTATAAAAAAGAAACGAACGAGCCGTCCCTTTCAGTCTACTTCTACAAGTAAATCTAAACAGGTCGGAAGAGAGCAAATATCTTTGACTAACAAGATGATGATGCAAAAAGATTCCTGTGAGTGTAGTAGTGAAGCTTTAGAGTTGTTTAATGTCCCTCCCACCAATGTAACCTTAGAAGAAGGAAGATGGGTGGAATATTACCCCATCTCTAGTGTCAATACACAATCTGCTCCTATTGAGTTTCAAATCAAAGGACAAGGCGATGAGTAATTTGGATTTGAACCAGACCTATGTGTACGTAGAAGCTAAAATCGTCAAACAAGATGGAACTGATCTAGCAAATGATACTCAAATCACTCCCGTCAACAATTTGCTGCATAGTTTGTTTCCCGAGATCGATTGTAAATCTAAATGGAAAAGTGATCACTCCTGGAACCGATACCTATCCCTATCGAGCTTATCTCGAAAAGTTGCTGTCCTTTTTCTAACGAAACGCTAAAATATCAGATTAGTGCTACCAGTTTATGGTACAAGGATCAACCTGGACGATTTTGACAAGTTGAATCCTCATGCCGATGATGTCGCCGAGAAAAACTCAGGATTAGCTGATCGTCATGAACGTATCAGTGAAAGTAAAACTTTTAATATGATGGATCGTCTCCATTTGGATCTGTTTGAACAGAAACGATTTCTACCTAATGGTATAGATGTACGTCTAAGGTTTAATAGAAGTCGTGAACCCTTTTACATGATGTGTGGAGGAGGTGAATTAGGTTATTTGAAGATATTACAAATGTATCTAGTGGTAACGTAAAGTGAAACCCATTGCAACTTTACTGAATCAGATGAACGAACAGATGAATACCAGTACTGCAAAATTTCTCTTGAGACGTGTAGAAGTGAAAACGTTTACCATTCCTGCTGGGACACGTTCAAAGATTACAGATCATTTGTATCAAGGTCAAATGCCAAAACGTATAGTAGTAGGTATGGTGAGCAATGCCGCTTTCAATGGGGATGCGACAAAGAATCCTTTTTATTTTCAACATTTTAATGTCAATAAATTGGATGTTAGTATCAATGGAGAAAGTCTTTGCACTCGTCCTTTAGAACCTGATTTTGAAAACAACTTGTACTTGCGCTCATACTTGAGCTTATATCAAGGATTAGGCCGATTAGGAGAAGACTGGGCCCCTTCCGTGACCATTGACAACTATAGAAGAGGGTTTTACCTTGTGGTGTTTTGATTTGACAGCTGATCAAGACAATGATCAGAGCAAGTTACACTGGATAAAAACAGGAAATTTTACGCATCGAACTTCAATTTGCTCAAGCTTTAGCAGAGAGTGTGAACTGCATTGTCTATGGAGAATTTTGATAACGTATTAGAAATCAACAAACAGAGAGAAGTGGCTATAGACTATTGAAACCAAAGTATTCAAGGCTTGAATGCTCATCAACTCAATAGTATTTCATCACAAGACCCTTATGTAGGACCCTCGTTCGGCGGAGTATACCCCAGAGACGTTTTACCGGACTATCTACCTTATGGCAAACATTCATTTATCGTTAATACAGATCCTCACGATCAACCAGGAGAGCATTGGGTTGCCATTCATTTCATAGGTCAACAGACTGCTGAATATATTGACTCTTATGGGCTACCTCCATGGATCTATCCTGATATCTATCAGTTTATGAAACGCCATGCAGATCGAGTGATTTATAATCAGCAGATGTATCAACACCCCTCGCACCAAAGTTTGTGGACATTACTGTGTGTATTATTTACGTCAAAGACATCGAGGTGTCCCTAGTCATGTTTTATTTCAATCGTTAAGGTCCTCAACCTAGACCAAGAAGAAGAAACATTGATCCTTTACTAAACGATCGTTTGTTTGGAGATGGTTTAGAGAGCAATATCGCATACCTGTACCTAAATCAACCGTGTATCAGTCCTGTCAGTCACGGCAAGTATGGGTTTAATTACGTCAAGGAATCCGAACCGACCGATCTAGGACAAAAGCTGACGTTCTTTTGCTCCGCGCTGTATGGGCAAGATCAACCGTAGTAGTGAGACGTAATAAACTCTTTGTTGTTGTTTTTTTTATTTTATTATTATTATTATTATTTTGCTTTTTGGTATCACTGTACGTAGTCTTAGAGGGACGGCCCTAATCCTCCAAGAACTACTTCTAGTTTGAGCGGGGTAATAAAATGTTGTGTGAATAGACTTGTTTATGAGTTATTTATGAGTTAAAAAAACAATATAAAGTAGAAAGAAAAGGTGGGGGTGTGCATGAGAGAGAGAAAACAGAAAAAAGAGAAAGGTGAACATGTGGAGAGAGAAGAAATGAGAGAGAGACAAAGAAATGAGAGAAAGGTGAACATGTGGAGAGAGAAGAAATGAGAGAGACAAAGAAATGAGAGAAAGGTGAACATGTGGAGAGAGAAAAAAAGAAGAAATGAGAGAAAAGAAATAAGAGAAAACATGGGAAATGCGGGGCGAGTACAGAGATACGATTCATGGGATCACGTGACCTGATGGGTATGACATAGGCTGACATCCCATCAGAGTGCACACAGAGAGAAATCATGATTGCAACTGTATGGATGATCTGCTGTTCTCTATTACGCAGAAGAATGAAACATCAGATACGATGTACTCCCTGATTGGAATACTTTATGTACGTGGTGTGAAAACACCTGCACATTTTATAGGGATATTGTGTATCATATGTTTGATGATGAGATTTTTACGACAGACCGCTTATGTGTATTAGAAACCTTTACAGAAGATGTAAGTGCATTACGTCAAAATCCTATCTATTGGGAGATCTACGGTATAACCCGTGACATGATCGAGAGACAATTGTGTACAAGCAACTAAAAATACATTAGATGGGATGTCACGTGATTCACTCAGCTATTTAAAACTGCAGTTCAGACTTGAAACGGACCAGATGAATTTTTGCTTGTGGACCACTACACTAGTTATTTTCGTCAACATCAACTACAACATGGAGCAGAGCTACAGTCAATCCATTGATAGTCAATGGCACATTGGTGTACGCAGAAGCCCTATTAAACAAGATGTACGAAGTAGCCAACACTCAATGTTACGGCTGTGAGATTGATCATCCGAGTCAAAAGCAACATTCCTGCCTGATGATGTATGATGACGGCACAATGATGTTTCACTACTTTGACGAGGCTCTAGACACGGTGAACGAAATGAACATTTTGGAAAAAGTTTAGAAGAAAGTTTAGAGCAATCCAGCATTCCTAAAGCATTTAGAGACGTCTACAAACAGAAATTCTACTGTCCAGATTGGAGAGCTACTCAATGGCGCAAAGAAACCGACCGAAACCGACTTTGGGATACGGTGTATCGTTTGATGGAACTGGCACCCCGTCTCCATAATGAAGTGACAGTTTAAGAATTGTTTAATTTGTTCATTCAATTATTGTACATTTTCCAGAGGGATAAGCCCCTAACCCTCTGCGAAAATACAGTTTGATTTCCTTTTTTTCATGGGGAAAATTAAAACATTAAAACATTAAAACAAAATTATTTTTTGTTGTTTATGTATTTTATCTGGGTATAAGGTGTACACCTATAGTGTAAACATAATACTAGTACACGGTAGACACAAAGGTACAAGAGTTATAGGGTGTAAAAACACCATTGAGAAACTATGAGAAGGAGTAATAGTATCACAAACTCTATCAGACGTATGAGCTATAGAGATTCTAAGTAAGAGAAAATAAGGATAATAAGCGTAATAGTGTGTGTTACACAACTCTTTGAGACGTACATGAGATATAGAGATTCTAAGCAAGAGAAAATAAGGCTACAAAGCGTAATAGTGTGTGTAACACAACTCTATGAGACGTACACGAACTATAGAGATTCTAAGTAAAAGATTCAGAGAAAGAATAAGGCACTGGTGAAATAATAGTGATAGTAAAACAGGTGGCCAGATGTCTAGACATAGATGTCTAGACGTAGATGTCTAGACAGACTACAACAACAGGTGGCCCGATGGCAAGTGTCAAAAACAGGTGGCCAGATGCCAAGTGTCAAAAATGTCAAAAACAGGTGTTCAGATGCCAAGTGTCAAAAACAGGTGTTCAGATGTCAAGTGTCAACAACAGGTGGCCAGATGTCTCTAGACGGGAAAAAAAAATAATACGTGACGTCATTCACTCTATATAAGCTAGTACTGCCCGAGTCTCGGTATTAGTTCATCATCATCATGGACAACTTAGAAGATGTACCATCGGAGAGTTATTTACGTAGAAGCATTCATCGGTGTTCGTCGACGAAGAGAAGATTGATCGTTGTGAGGGCTACTCCACGTAGGTCCGCGTTTACGAGCCGTTCATTGCCACCACCACCACCTTATAGACCTAGGACACCACCACCTATATCTCCTCCGTCAAGAGCTGTGCCACCAGTACCACCGATGCCTGACGTGGAGCATGCTATGGCACAGTGTGATTTGAGGGCTCACTGGCAACGCCAAATAAGACAGCTGATAGAAGAAAAGGAGATGGATCTCAGGTACTTGCGAAGTCTGCTGGATGACCAATAGACTTTTTCTCCAACGAGAAAAATTCAACGGCCCTTTTAAGGGCCACCCAACTTATTCGAAAAGAAACCTTCACTAAAGGTATGCAGGGTTTGTATTATTCTGTACCCGGTGAGTTTAAAAATATAGTGACTACACACTATTTAGTCGCGTATATTCAACATTAAATTTTATTTGTGTTTTTTGTGTTTTTGTTATGATGTATTAGATAAAAGTCTAAATATAGTAAGTCATGTGACTAGAGAGAGGTTCAGTTCAGCCTGTGAAAAGTCATTTGAGATCCAAAGCTCGAGGTGTTAACATCATAAGAAAAATCCACTACTTTTAGCATAGGGTGAGTTATTTCATTTTTTATTGGATCAGACAAAATTATTTTTCATGCACTAAAAATAGAAACAAAAAAAAGTCACATGACTAGAGTATAGGTTCAGTTAGACCTCTGAGAGCTCATTTGCAATCCGGAGCTCGAAGAGAGTCAACATCGTCCAGAAAAAACCACTACCAGCATAGGGTGAGTGCTTGAACTTTTTATAACTATATGTTTAGACCCATCACTATACATTTACTCCTACAAGTCTTAGTACAAGCTTGAGTCGAGATCGGCACTACCGCTTCTCGCGCTTGCGCACTTGAAACAGGACTCTATGACGACTAACAGTGACGGGATCGGGGGACCTACCGTTTCTCGCACATGCGCATGATACACAACTCTCAACGACGGTGGCGCCACCAACTACTAGTTTTCACAAACCCAAAGTTTCGGTTCTAAAAATAGATTCACTCTCAGCTCAAAACTGGAAAAACCCAAAGTTTCGGTTTCTAAAAATAGATTCACTCTCAGCTCAAAACTGGAAAAACCCAAAGTTTCGGTTCTAAAAATAGATTCACTCTCAGCTCAAAACTGGAAAAACCCAACTTCTCTCTCGTACCGTTGACTTCTCGGGAACTCACGTGACCTCTCGTGACTTCTCGTGACCCCAACCTCTTGTAACGAAGGCTCTCATTGGCTCCTTAACCAAGATGGCCGCCCTCACAACCTTCCACTTCCGGTCATAGACACGCCCCAAAACCCAACGATTGGCTCTTTCGTCTTATTGCCATGACAACATGACCTCACTTCCGGTATGACGCACTTCCGGTATGACCTCACTTCCGGTATGACGCACTTCCGGTTATGACGTCACAGGCGGCTCCATGTCACGCCATTTGAATTGACCAATCAGAAGCCAGCATTCTCATGACGTCATCAGTGGCGGTTAAATTCAAATGGCGTGCCATGGAGCTGCCTATAACTACTAGTATTCACTGTAAAAAGATGACAGTTTTAGTTATTCAGAAATGTACTACCTAAACAAAAGATAAAATATAAGTTCACCATAGTGAAATACACATAACAGTTATTTGATTTTTAATCATTTTTTTCAAAATATATCACAGTGATTTATGGCAATACCTCCACAGAGGCCCTCAATATATTCTCCGCCAGAGGTACCATGATCTCCATTGAGTCGAAAGATATGACGCATGTATAAAGAAAGTAAATATATGCACATGTATTTAATTGTATTATTACAATGGCACAATACAACACCATCCCTTATTTTACATAAAAATGTATTAAAATTTGACATTTAATTTGGACATTATCATTGTCGAGTATATATTGACGGTGATATGTTCCCACCTTTTTATTATACTTTTGTTTAATGTTTTGTTATAGACAAGAGTCGAAGATGATTTTTCTAAATTTAAAGTTTTTGTCAAAAATGATAATTTGGGGTATGGACTTTTTTTTTTAGAACTAAAGTAGTTTATTTGAACATTTTGACGTTTTATTAAGTAAGTATACATGTTTATATATATATATATATATATATATATATATATATATATATATATATATATATATATATATATAGATAGATAAAAACAAAGTTCATTTTAATATTTAAGTTTTGATATATCACATATTTCACATGTTATTTCTTACTTTTAGATTTTCATAGAAACCCTTAAAAGGTTTTAAACCATTTTCAACTCTGATGTCAGCTACAAGTTTTGAATCACTCCGGATCCAGCTTTCAAAAATCACTTTTTCCTTTATATGTTATAAGTTTGTTACACCATAGACGTTGTTACATTAAATCATGTAAATTAATTTGCTTGATATTTGTATTTGCCTTACAAACATTAGAATAAAAAAGTCTTTATAAACATTGCAAATTTTGATATCATACTCATCAATATTTGAATTTTTTTTTTCATATGTTACTTAATGCAAGAACTGTTAATAAAATCTTTTAACAGGTTTTCACTACAAAAAAAACTATTTCCAACTCAAGAGGATCTTAAAACCTTTACTTGTGATAGCAGTGTTGATCAACTTTATTCATATCCTTTTTATCCAAGGGACGGATCATCTTATTTCATCGATTCTATCATTATTTTACCGTAAACAGTTTAAATTTTTCGTATTAATACACATAATTGTTTCACTCGTGGGGCAATCTAAAGTTGGTGCAGTTATATGATTTATTTGTAGCCTTAAAGAACCCAAACGGTTCAACAGCGATGACAACGACCCAGCTGTTGTACATATAAATATAAATATAGAATTTTAAATTTAAAAAGATATATCATTAAAAAAGTCCAAAGTCGTAAGTTTTTGACATGAACAGAGTTCATTAACGTTGAAACAGTGATGTACTGGATTAAGTCCCAAGTCCCCACATTTTCAAACAAGATCTATGAATATAGCTATGCAGCTGCCAAAAACTTCTATTTGCACAAAATTAATAAAGATACACTTTGAAAACATTAAATTGTAAAAAAAATGTCCATAAAACCAATTTCGCTACAAAAATCTTTCAGTGGTGTTTTCCACATTAATTTGTTTAATTTGTCTACGATTACATGTGTAAAGATACATGTATTCTATTGCACAATACATATTTTTGAAAATCTATTATTTAAAAACTGTACGGTGTTCTTCACCGGAACTTCATAAAAAATATTTTATCATTAATCACATCCTATTCCATTTGACTGATATTCATTGCATTGATTTAAAACAATCACCCTATTAAAAATAAAGATATGTAACATGTAGCACGAGATCGTAATATAATCAATGACAAATGTCAAACATGTTTTTTAAGTTATTATATAGTTTGCCGTCAATGTAGGTATTTCCATCTCATCCAGAAATTCTAAAAATAAAATACCTCATCACCAAACAATCTATATATGATCACCTTTAAAATCTAAGACAATGTTTTATTATGAGTTTCGGATTCTTTGAAATGTGACATAAAATGAAATTGTAAGTCATTCTGTTTTATATATGAATAATATACCGGATCATGTTCTTAAATTCTTATATGAAATCCCATTTATTAATTTTAATCAAAATTGATTTATATTACCAAAAATGTACTACAATACAATTTATCATAATAATTTCAAATTTCTCTCATTACTTACAAATAATTCAGTACCATTTCTCTGTGCGGTAATAATTTTACTACTATATTTGCTGAGTTCGAAAATCGTTTTCGACATTCTTTTAAGAGTTGATAAATCTGTGAAATCAATTTTATAGCATCTAAATGTTTTCTTATCGTGTATTACAAAATTTGGTTTTGGTTTTAATTTTAAATAAATTATTGGCATTGTTGTGATCTGTTGTATCTACATTTCGTGTAATTTTACATGAAGTTCAATTGCCCCTTGAATACCTCACCGAGATTTATGTGTTTAAAAGCTATTTATATCTGTAGTTGAGATATAATTGGCTGAAGTATGGGACAGGAAGTCGATATTCTCATTTCGGTGTCATCATTCTGGGTATTTATGTCTCAGGACACCTGTCTTACTCGCTTCGTGTGAACAACAGTGCTCAGATAATACTTCTATATATACATTGTTGGGACATTTCACAGGTAAATCTTCTATACTGTAAGTTGTATATTGTTCATATTGGCGACATTTGTATGCATTGTATTCTGTTTAAATACAATTAAATTAAGTAGGCTATATATATGCTGTTGCAACATGTTAATACGGATAAAATTGATATATTTTAGAATGGATCGGCTGGTTAAGTCTAAAGATCACATAGAGGATTCTAGTCGTTTTGGCTCATTAAATCAAAATTGTTGATACTTAAATGTTTATTTTAACTAAATGGTATTCTAGGTAATTCTGAGTAATTTATCCATGTCAATGACAAATGAAATTAAATCTTTATGTTCGAAATATCCACAAGCATTTATTCCATATGAAGCTCCAACAACGCTTTTCATGAACGGCGGTCATGTTTTTGTACTTGCAAAAACGAAAGTAAAAGAATTGGAGAGTTCATTTTATCTATCGAAAGACGTATTTTCGGTATTATCGTATTTTATGCATAGTGGGGAAAGGGACATCACTGAAAGATGTTTCAATGGAACCATACTCAATTTATCTCTATCGTAAGGCTAAGATAGAGATTCTCGTAGAAAAACTATTTTGGTAAATTGAAATAAAACAAATTTAACTATCTGATGAAAAGATATAGTATATACTTTTTGTTTTTCACTGATATAGGTAAAATGTTTTTTATTTTGACGATTGGTTGCTTTACAATATAACTTTAAACATGATGGATCAATGTGACTTATATCATAGTAAATTATATACAGGGTAAACAAGTCATGGTTTATCAATGAAGCAGTAGAGAACACAATTTAACAGATTATATGTCATTCTGGTGGGATTCTTTCATTACCAATGTCTTACTCGTATCGGAATGGTTCACTTTGTTTGTTAGGTATAAAATCAGCGATGTTTCATGTATTCATGTGGCTATATAATTATACTTTGTCTCGTTACCATTACAGGAGGTGCATATTTCCAGAATAAACCCTTACAGTTCAGATGGCGTCATCTATCAATTATGCTCAAGATGTAAAGAAGATAACGTGTAATCTATGTAAAGTGTCCGATGATGCAGTTTGGTTCTGTAAGCAATGTATTAAAAATTTATGTAGTAATTGCAAAGAGGTTCATTCCAATATTCCACAATGCGAAAATCACACTGTAGTGTCTGTTATAGAGGGACTCAAAATAGATAAAAACATTAACATTACGTGTACAACTCATAAAAATCAGTTAGACTTTTTCTGTAGATCATGTGACCTAAAGATATGTGCCGAATGTTTGACAGAGACTCACAGACAGCATGACTTTTCTCTGCTCTCTGAACACGTGAAACACTTGGTGGGGATTTTAAATGATAGCTATGATAAAAAGGAAAGAGATTTACAAATGATTCAACAAAGAATACAGAGCCTAGAAGAACACATCACCAGATACAAGGAGGAAATGAAGGAGTGTGGAATAGAGATGCGCAATTCAGTAGCTCAGAAAAGAAAACAATTAGACGAAATAGAAAGAGAACTGCAAGATATTTTAGACTCCAAGGAGAAGGAAAATGTCAGTAAACTGGAAAGTCAACTACGGGACCTTAAAGACGTAGAGAGTGAACATGGAAAGTTACTTCAGTCCTTAGATGAACACCGATATAACACTGTTCCATCTACATTTATAGATTTTATGAAAGATCTAGACAAAGTGATGCAATTCCTCGTTGTTGACATGACATTAGAACTTCCTAATGCACAACGGTTCGTCAGTAACGAAACGGATACGTTTAATCCAGGGTCTCTGAAAAACGTCGCATCAAGTCAGATTGTTATCAAAACAGAACCATCAAACAAAAGTAATAACGGTGCCATTCAGTCAGCCAACAATCTCCCAGGTCCTACATTGAAGAAAGATATACATGTTATTGACACATGTTCAGATAGGAGCATCCTTGGAAGCGGAGTTGTAAGTATCAATGTAATAGATGAGGACAGAGTTTGGATAGGTATGATCGGAGGTAAAAATGTGTTTTTGATGAATAAGTTGAAGGTACAGAGAAAAGTGGATTTACCAAACCCGCCTAATTACACGACAATGCTAACATCCGGGGATCTGTTGGTATCCTGTTGGGCAACGATCAAACAAGTTACCTTAATGGGTGTCACAAAAGACTTTGCAGATTTGTCACTCATGTGTGATAGAGTACTCTCCATGGCCGCTACAAAACAAAATGAAATATTTGCATGTTTACAGGTAAAAGATGGAATTAACAAGGTTGTGAAATTGTCCAGTGAAGGAAGAAAACTGATGGATGTGGACGCTACAATGTTCACATCACCAAATCTTTCCGAGATCCGTGATGCAAAGGACGGTACATACCTAATATGCGACCATGAGAAAATAGTGTATGTTGACCATAACGGGAAGTTTGTAAGAAATCTAAAATACTCGGGAGAACTGAGTAAGGTTTATAAATTAGCCGTAGACAATTACAAAAGAATACTTGGAATGAAAGGGGATCAGTTGTTTGTCTTTGGTTCTGATGGGACACTTTTACATACATACGACATCACACCATTTAAAGGTAATTATTTTACATACTCTCTAGTTGTTGACAAAAACAACAACGTCTGGTTAGGACTCTATAGAAAGGTAGCCATTGTGACGTATTTGTAAGTATATGTGGCTAAAAGAAAAAGCGACACTCAATAATTATTAATTATATGTAATCGTTAGTTGAATAAAACTACAGACATTTTAATCATGTCACAAGAATTATGTAAATTTTATATATTTTTCTGATCTTTGTTAATTAAGTTATCTCATTGCTGTCAATCGTCTTATATTACAATAAAAATTAACCACGACACACATATGCTTGTTGTTTTCACACGACTAGTGCAATTTAAATAATAGCCTATTAATCTTTACCATCTTTAAGTATAAGTGTTTGTATAAACATTCTTTCTTTTCATTGGCATCATTATATAATATATAGACGATATTTGCTAATTTTGATGAATAACGATCGATTATATTCCATCGCATGAAACAGAAGAATACACATTTAACACAAAATTTAAAATTTTATTCTTCTGACTCACGCGATGAAATACACATGTAATTCATAAAAAATATTGGCAAACGTTCTATTTATTCCATTTTTATAAAAACAATCATAAAACAAGAAAATGAATCGCAAAATTTGAACAGTGCATTTTTTGTTGACCGAGTGAAAACAGTTTACATTGATTTTGCATGAGGTGTTATTTTTCACACTGTGAAAAATAAAAGTTAAAAATAACAAATTTCTTTAATTGATGTATCCTTATATTGCACTACCAAAATGTAATAAATAAATATAATTTCCAAACGACGACTGTAGTTTTTTTCTAATAAGAACAATAGTAAGGTCGTTGCCAATGTTGGTGGACCGTTTGAGTCCCTGAGGGTATACATGTACCTAGTACTAGGTATTTAGATACCAGCTGATAATCTTATACTAAAGTAATATTTGGCACTGACAACACCATTTAAATTCTAAATTATTCAAAAGCTAAGATAGTCATCATTTTACAGTGGTTACCCTTAGACGGATCTGACTATGCATTTAGATTTATTATTTGGCCTTGTATTATTCCACTTTCCCTTTAAAAAATATGTTTAAAATTGGAGCTCAACTGATGAAGTTTGATTGACAGAAACGATCGTCTTGAGCATTATAACTTTGGTATTATGTTCATATGATATGGCGTCTTTTTTGTATTCATATGAAGCAGAATTTATACAGTCTCTGCTCTCCAAAGGAAACAAGCAGTTAGCATCTCGGCTCAATTTTACTTACAGGTATATCGACCATGTTCTGTTCATAAATAATTCAGAATTTCAGAATTACCACGGCCAGATGTATCCTGTTGAACTAGAGAGATCAACGAGACGACAGAGAGCAACATATCTGCTTCTTACCTAGATTTACTCCTGTCGATTGGAAAGGAAAAAGAACTTCACACATCCCTCTATGACAATTTTCAATTTTCATATCACAAACTTCAAGTTTCCAAGTAGTAATATTCCATCTTTTCCTGACTATGGCGTTTTCATTTCACAACTTATACGTTATGCCAGGGCATGCTCTTCTTATGAACGTTCTATTGTGAGAGCTAATCGACTAGCCAATAAACTACTTACACAAGGTTATGTTGAATGCTTGGAGTTGTCATTTAAGAAGTTTTATGGTCGATACGGGGATCTTGTTAAACATTATGAAGTCCCCCTCTCAGAAATATTAGTATATTCTGAATCACGGCTACAAACAGTGACACCAATCATGCTTTTCACCGAACTTGACCTCATCACCAACAAACCTTTTTAACCCGTTCATCAAACTAGAAAGGTTTCCATTGGAACATTTGCGACGGGTGTGGCATGGCAGCAGAAGACGCTGACTCCTTCCGGACACCTGGTTTTATCCCGTTTGAGATTCGTAATTGTTCTTCATGTTGAGACCATTTTCACATCTAATGAACTTGAGTTTTGATCATTGATTGGTACTTCTTCAATTTTACTTAGTACACTTAACGGCAAGGAAGAAAATACAGACTGGTCAGCTGCAACCGAATCCAATAGATACAATTACATCGGGGGAATGTCGGTGATATTTAATTTACATTCGTATGTTACAGTATATTATTATGTGACTGGGCGTCAAAATTAATCCTTTTATAATAAGTTTCAACTGTACAATACACTGTCTTATTTTGTCTTACCTAAAACTCCAAAAGACGTAGATGAACGATATAGCCATTTATTATAACAATAGAGTTAGCATTAGCTGGGTCTTATCAGAAAGTATGAAGTCAACTGAGTAACAGGAGTGTACAACTATTTATAGAATATCTGCTTGAATTTATCAGTTAAGATGACATTTACATATAAAATAATATTTACATCATTTTAGTAGCTGTAATCTGAAGAAGAAACGATAAAAATGTGGGATTTCTTCTAAGAAAATAAGACAATAGATTAATCGGTGTAAGCCTGAGTAAAGACATTGATACATGTGTAAATGAGATCCATTTGACAAAGAATAAAATAAATGAATATAGATTAAGCTTTAAGTAATTGAGTAAGAATAGAGATACGTGCAATTGTGAAGTAATTTCCTATGCCCCAATGCCCCAAATGTTAGCATTATGTATATATATATATATATATATATATATATATATATATATATATATATATATATATATATATATATATATATATATATATATATATATATATATGTGTGTGTGTGTGTGTGTTTGTGTGTGTGTAGGTGTGTGTGTTCTGACATATATGAGGTTCAAATTAATAATAAGATTGCGTTAATATCATATTTTGCTCTATGGCATTATCATTAATCCTTTAATAATTAAAACAATTTGTCAAAAACGGATCCGTAACTCTTATCTCAATATACGACGGATATAAACTGAAACATTATTTAGATATGTTTTTATTGTTATTATACTTCCCTCTAAGGCACTGATATTTAGACATCGCATACTAGAGGTGCCATGCATCAAATATTAACCTGTTCTACATCCTTATCAGCTATTTTCATTATCCTGAGTTATCAACCAACGTAGCAGGTATCGATTGTAATTACCTTTTGTTTGTGCATAGAATGAGAAAAATTATCAAGTGTGACGACATATGTTTGTGAGAAAACCTCATTGTTTTCAAGGTAAAGACATGATGTCACAATCGATATCTGTTGACAGGGGAGATAACTCTGACTAACAAAAAGACAGAATTCCAATTTCAGTAAGATTCCTAAATACACAACACAAACTGTGTTTTAAAGGTTGTTAGTTTTGTTTTTCAAAAAGTTTTCTTTCCTTTTTTCCTACTTGGATTAATCTACAATGGCATAAAAAGACGTACACTGGCATAAATGTTTTTAAATTCCTACATGTTTTGTGGGAAAATGCATGAGAAACCACGTTTGGCAATTACTCACTTGCATTTGATTAATATGACCTTATTTTTTGCATATGCATACCACACGGAACCTGACCTTATTTTCGCAATATATATATATATATATATATATATATATATATATATATATATATATATATATATATATATATATATATATATATATATATATATATATATAATATTATAATATTTTTAATGCCTGTGTTTAAGTCTTATCTTTATTTTACATCAACTACATGGAGTATATGTTGAACAAAAATCGAAATGTCTTGTACATAATACATCTAATGTCCCTTTAAATACGTCACACTTATCATAACACGGTAACTTTGTTTTCAGTCTCACGCGAAGAACCGATGACTTACTTTTTATGCCGTGTACTTGACATCAGGTACAACCATTCTCTCTAAAATTGACGGCTATTTCAAAATGACGATTTACTTGCATTTAATAAAAGCATATCATATTTGCGATTTCTCCCGTTAAGACTTAATCAATTGATGAAAGTTTCGAAGATAAAATGCTGAAAATAACACTAAATATATTGTATAAACGGTGTACAAAAATCTTATCATAAATTTTTTTCTTATTTTTTGCATCTGGCACATTTGGGTATATAAGGGATTTTTGCACATGCAAGAGTTATTATCCAGAATTTTGAATCTTTTCATCAACTGTCCTATTCATTATTAAACAACAGTTATTTATTTACAAAAGTCATATTTTTCTAGCTAACTTGGTGACATTTTATCAAAAGCCATGGTATCAATGTGTTCTTTTTGCTTTTATTAGAGCTGGTGGATAAAGAGGACACAAGATAGAAAACTGTGACCTCCAAAATATCAAAGTTTTAGGGCACTTAAATCTTAGATTCGCTCACCGTAAAAAATTTAGTCATCAAATATTTTTTTATTTTTTCTGTAGATGATCAATTCAAAATGATTAACAATTATTTAGAGTCAATAAAACAAGTTGTAGGTAAACAGTGAAGAAATAACACCTTGAAGTATGCCGAAATTGAGTTTATTTAATAAAAAAAGTCATTAAGAGATGACTGTACTACAATTTGACCCTGAGTGTGACCTTGAACATGAGCTTGACCTTGACTGGGCGATGTACCTCATCACAACGAACCTTTCTTGTACAGACAGAGGGACAAAAATGCCAGATAGTGTGACGCTGTGTTTGTCACAAAGAACAACTTAATTTACTTCCTACTTTTTACTTTATTTCCATTCAATTTATGTCTTTTGTGGACAAATTTGTGTCATCTGTCATTTTTGTTTAGATTGCCAACATCAGTTCCAGTTTATATTCCTATATTGACATTATGGTCACATGACCAGGTGTCCTTCTTCCTCTTAAACAAAAGATAATTTTATTATTAAGAAAATCAACTAGTGTCTCGGGGACTCATACTGGCCAAAAGCATCGGCAACGACCCAATTGTTGTAATAAACGTAATATAAGCACCATAGCTAAAAATACCGAAATTCTTGATGAGACCTAAATCATGATAGTAGATTTTGTATATATATATATATATATATATACATACACGTTTAGTGATTACATTTTATTATGGTGTTCAAGAACAATGATGGCTGTATATGCGTAAAATGGAACTACTAACATCAGACCCTAAATGACCATCTTACATTTGGATTTAGAGATTTTTATGAAATATTCAGACAGATTTATTCAATACTTTACTATAGTGGTAAGTATTAAAGAAATCTATCATTTGAAAAAGGCTGAAATACATTTGAAAATAGTATAATAGATCCGACAAAATGTGGCATGAAACAAGACTTAAAATCAAACTTAAATCTAAACCGTCAAAGAGTATTAACTGTGAAAAGATAAAATGTTTAGGTACTGAGAAATGTACCACATAAACGAAAGATAAAATATAATTTCAGCATAGTGAAATGCCAATTATTGAATTTATATGAACCATCGGGGATCCAAATGGTCCAACAGCAGCGGCAACGACCCAGTAGTTGTAATTAAGGATTATTTTTTTCATTTTTGAACATCATCGGGGTATAAAAGCAATTGCTCATGGAAAAAAATTCTGTGCAGCGTTTAGTAGGCTAATAGCGGGTTAAATGTGTCAGAAGAGAATTGCCGAATGGGCTGTGTGCAAATGGCTGATAGGCCTACCATGTGCAATTTAGATAGCCACAGATGATCGTTGTTTACAACAAATTTTCGTTTGAGATCTGATATTTTATCAGTGGAATATACCACGGAAAGTTTGAGTGTAACTGCTATTATTCGTTCATGACAACTGGAGGTAGCCATTCTGCTGTACTTGACATTTTTACCAATGGCTGAATCAGCTGGGAAATGCAGTATCGGTGATGTTTTCGTAAGTATTTCAGTATACTGTATAGGCTAGCCCACTATCAAATCCTTCAAACAAATGCAGATTATGTTGTCCATATGTTGAAAAAGTTTTATCAACACCCAAATATATTTTGATAATTAAATATATACACATGTACCTCTCACTATCTGCCAACAACTCTCTACTGTATTGCAATAATGCATTAAGATAACTTTTGAAAACAATAAAATGAAAAATATAGCTAGTTTCGTTACAAAAATCTTTCAGTAGCATTTTCCTACATTAACTAGTCTGAAGTTGCATGGGTGAATACATCCTATAGCATATTATTGCACAAAGTATATTCTTGAAAATCTATTATATAAAAAGATATAAATTATTTGGCAAAATAAGAATAAATACATTGTCGACAACAAGATGAAAAAGATACCTATTAAATTCAACTAGTTTCGTTACAAGAATTTCAGTGGCGTTTTTCCACATTAAGTAGGCTAAGATTGCAAGGGTAAAGACTTTCAAGACCGTATCAATGCACATTGCATATTACTGAAAATTTATCATAGAATCGATATAAAGGTGTTTTTCAATGGAATTTCATAAAATTTATTTTTTTATCATTAGCACACATTATTTCATATGGCTGATATATCATTCAATGTGTTGTTTTAAAACCCGCACGTGATTAAGACGCACGAGGGTGATAAAAAGATGTTTAATATGCAATCTTTATATAATCCTTCATGAATGAGAAGTGTCGTACAAATGTACAAGCCAAATACAAAAGTATCTGCTAGATCATAACGTGGAGGGTGACGGTATGACGATATGAAATTTATGAAAGGGTCACTAGCACGCATGGACAAAATCAGAATAAATAAAAGGAATGCCTTTATAAACATGTTGGGTTCCATCATTTTTCCATTCTCCAAGTGAGAAGTGACTTCCTCCTTTAGGTGGAAAGTGGTGTAATCATTATACATTTTTCAGAGATTATACGCACCTAATGCTTTCAGTATTTTCTGTATACATTTAGTTTTGTTTCGATATAGATATGTTCAACTCGTCAAGAAATTACAAAAAACAGATCCGCGAAAAATTGACCATCCAACAATCTATGGGAGATCACCTTTAAATTCTAAAACTATGTTTTATCATGCGATCTGTTTTACATATGTACAATATATACGGACAAATTTTTAATTTTATACAACCAAATTGATTTATATTATTAGAAATGTACGATCTGTTTATGCAAGTATTAAATCCCCAACCTGTAAAAAGCAATATATTATCATTTCCATGTAATATTTTTTATTATATTTACCGATATTAGAAATGTACGATCTGTTTATGCAAGTATTAAATCCCCAACCTGTAAAAAGCAATATATTATCATTTCCATGTAATATTTTTTATTATATTTACCGAGTTCGAAAATCCTTTTCGACATTCTTTTTAGATTTGTTAAATCAGCTAAATCAATTATATAGCATTTACGTTTTTTTATTGTGACTTAGAAAGTTTGGCTGATTTTGATTTAAGATCATTGATTGTGTATATAGTGACATTGTACTTTTCTTACATTGTATTGAGTTGTATCTACATTTCGTGTGATTGTACATGAAGTACTATTGCCCCTTGAATACCTCACCGAGATCTAGGTGTTTAAAAGCTATTTATATCTGTAGGTTAGATATAATTAGCTGAAGTATGGGACAGGAAGTCGATATTCTCATTTCGGTGTCATCATTCTGGGTACTTATATCTCAGGACACCTGTCTTACTCGCTTCGTGTGTACAACAATGCTCAGATAATACTTCTATATATACATTTGTTGGGACATTCCGCAGGTAAATCTTCTACACTGTAAGTTATATACTGTTCATATTGGCGACATTTGTATGCATTGTATCCTGTATTAATAGAAGTATATATGCCGTTGGGACATGTTAAAACGGGTAAAATTTATTTATTTAAAATCGATCGGCTGGTATATAATTGCGATTCAAGAAGATATTGATATTTGTAATTATTTATTCTATTAAGTCTTATCACGTTTTATCACTGAATCAGATCAACAATTAGCAAATTCTACGTCAGTCGGGTGGGGCATAACCAATGTCTTAATCGTATCGGGATGTTTGTTTGTTTGTTTTTTGTATGGCGCTAATTGTCAGACATACAATCAGCTATGTATCTTATGTTCATGTGACTATATAACTTTAATTTGTCTCATTACCATTACAGGTAGTGCATGTTTGAAGAGTAAACCCTTACCGTTAAGATGGCGTCATCTATGAATTATGCTCAAGATGTAAAGAAGATAACGTGTAATCTATGTAAAGTATCCGATGATGCAGTTTGGTTCTGTAAGCAATGTATTAAAAATTTATGCAACAATTGCAAAGAGGTTCATTCCAATATTCCACAATGCGAAAATCACACTGTAGTGTCTGTTATAGAGGGACTCAAAATAGATAAAAACATTAACATTACGTGTACAACTCATAAAAATCAGTTAGACTTTTTCTGTAGATCATGTGACCTAAAGATATGTGCCGAATGTTTGACAGAGTCTCACAGACTTCATGACTTTTCTCTTCTATCTGAACACGTGAAACACTTGGAGGGGATTTTGAAAGATCAGCATGATAAAAAGGAAAGAGATTTACAAATGATTCAACAAAATATACAAAGCCTAGAAGAACATATCGCCAGATACAAGGAGGAAATGAAAATTTGCTACAAAGAAATGCAAAATTCAGCTACTGTGAAAAGAAACCAGATCAATGAAATGGAAAGAAAACTTCATGAAATGTTGGACACAAAGGAGAAGGAAAATGTGAGTAAAATGGAAAGTCAACTACGAGACCTAAAAAACTTAGAGAGTGAACATGGAAAGTTGCTCCAGTCCTTGAATGAACACCGATCTAACACTATTCCTTCTACATTCATAGATTTTATGAAAGATTCAGACAAAATAATTCAGTCTCTCGATGTGGATATGACATTAGAAATTCCTAATGCACAACGGTTCGTCAGAAACGAAACCGACACGTTGAATCCGGGGACTTTGAGGAACGACAAGTCCAGTCAAATGAATGTCAAGATAACTTCAACAGTTAAAAAAAACATTGGTACTGTTCAGCAAGTTCTCTTGATGAAAAATCGTCCAAATCCTGAGACAGACTTACCTCCATTAAGGAAAGATTTACATATAATTGGAACCTTCTCAGATAAGAACTTTGAGAGTGGAATTGTTAGTATCAATGTCATAGACGAGAACAAAGTTTGGATTGGAGTGGTCATTGGTAACAAAGTGTTTCTAATGGATAAAATGAAGGTACTAAGAAGGGTTCATCTACCTAATTCACCAACATTCACGGCAATGTTTAAGTCAGGTGTCCTGTTAGTATCTTGTGGAGCAACTATAAAACAAGTTAGTTTGCAGGGTGACCTCAGAAATTTCACAGATCTGTCACCGGTGTGCAAGGAAGTACTGACCATGGCTACCACAAATAAAGATGAAATACTTGCATGTCTGTCTGTAGATGATAAAAGATACAAAGTGGTGAAATTGTCTAGTGATGGAAGTAAATTACTGGAGTTGGAAAGTCCAATGTTAACGTCAACAAAAATGTCAGAGATCCATGACGGATTGGATGGCAGATACTTCATACGGAATGGAGGGAAAATAGTAATTGTCGATCAGATGGGAAATTTTATTCAGGATATAACGTGCAATAGCGAAATACTAGAGATGGATATAACATTTGATAAATATGGCAGAATAATAGGTGTCAAGGGCAACGAATTGCTGGTGTTTTCGTCAGACGCTAAGCATTTACATACATATGACATCTCACGCTTTAAAGACAGATTCTATCTGTACTCTTTGGTGGTTGACAAAAACGACAATCTTTGGCTTGGATTGTATAAAAAGGTGTCCATCGTGAAATATTTGCCGTGACGAACATATAATTATACTGAATTGTTACTGGTAACAAGGCAGAGCTATGAAAATGTCACAAAGTGCAGTCAATATATATGATGCAAAGTTTAATATTAGATGTTTATATTTGTTTGAATAAAATATATCTCGATACCAAAGTAAAATTTTTCACGATGTCCAGGACACATACACAAATCTCGCAAAATTATATCTAGATCAGTCTAAATGTCGGTTTTGGGTATACAATTTATTTTAAAAATGTTTTTAACACGAGTGTTTGACCTTAAAGATCTAAATATTTTTTTTACCTTCAACAGTTTTGTTTTAACTGATTACAAGTGTTTTACGCAATGTTAATGTTACCTGTGTCATCAGTCCGTATTGTGAGTTACAGATTTAAATTTCAGGGATAAAATAAAAACAAAAGGCGAATATATAATTTCAAAGTATAAACTTTTTATTTATTTTAACATATCACAGTCAATTTATAACTGGAAATTTGATGGCAACAAATTTTCATTATTGTGAAATATAAAATATTTTCGTTTGAATATATCATATAATAATCTTACTTCTGCATGTCAATAATTTTGAAGCAAATTGAATAGTAATGCTGTACACAACTTGCTCCTATAGTTACCTGTATAGCTATTTTTTTCTTGTAATATTTATCACTATATACTTCGTTCTTGTATCATGTTTTGTTTGTATGGTGTTTAGCCACATACGACAATTTATCAGTTATCTGGGAGCGACCAGGTTTTTAAACGTTGGAGGAGAGAACCCGGTTACCCAGAACGAGGCCATTGGCCTTCTGCAAGTAAACTAGCAAACTTTAACAAAATCAGCTTAGGTTCCAATGGGGCACTCTTATTGCATATCACTATTTCACACACCTGGGATAGACGGATCTAGTTTTTTATCAGTACTGCAAAATTCTATCTGGAACTGCTGATCCAGAACACTTTGTATCACTACACACGTCGTCTGCGTTTTTTTAAACAAGGCTGAACAAGTTGATTTTCGTGTTGATATTTTCCATCGTTAAAATTTGATACCAGTTACACATAAATTTTACCAAATTTGTTTGTAAGAAAAATAAATATATGTGAGCATAATTCGGGTTTATATTTATTTTCGGATGGCAGGTGAAAAAAGGATGAGTGGCGTGATGTGGCAACTAAAATAGGTCAAAATGATAAATACTTGTACGTTAACAATTGGGATCTCAAGGTTTCAGTGCATGAGAAGAATAATCAAGCACCACATATGAGTTCCTGAAAGAAAAATATCAGTCTCGGGTGGGATAAATCAATATCCCAACCGAGGCATTGACTTCTTGATCCATCCCACCCTCCACTGATATTTTTCTATTGGGAACTCAAAGTGGAGCTAGATTCTATTAATGTAATATCGCTGTAGTTCACATAAGTGAACCTAAAGTCCTAACTATTGCAGACACCTGAATGTCCTAAATATCATAGACACGTGACTGTAACGTCCTAACTATCACATTTTGATTTTGATTTGATTTTTTGTTTTACGCCATACTCAACAATTTTTCAGTCATATGATGGCGTCCAGTTTTTATTGGTGGAGGAGAAAACCCGGTTACCCGGGTAAAGACCACCGACCTTTCGCAAGAATCCTAACTATCACATAAACGTGATGTAAAGTCCTAACTATCACAGACACATATAAGGTTCTAACTATCACACACACGTGATTATAAGTTCCTAATTATCACAGACACGTGACTGTAACGTCCTAACTATCACAGACATGTGACTGTGAATTCCTATCTATCACAGGCACGTGAATAAAAAGTTCCAGCTGTCGCAGACATGTGAATATAAGGTTTTACCTATTGTAGGCACGTGAATGTAAAGTCCTATCTATCGCATAAACGTGAATGTAAAGCCCTAACTATCGCAGACACGTGACTGTAAAGTCCTAACTATCCCCAAAACGTGAATGTAAAGCCCTAACTATTGCAGACACGTGACTGTAAAGTCCAAACTATTCCAAAAATTGTGAATGTATAGCCCTAACTATCGCAGCCATATGACTGTAAAGTCCTAACTATCACAGATACGTGATTACAAAGTCCTAATTATCGCATAAACGTGAATGTAAAGCCCCAACTATCGCAGACACGAAACTGTAAAGTCCTAACTATTCCCAAAAACGTGAATGTAAAGCCCTAACTATCGCAGACACGTGATTGAAAAGTCCTAACTATCCCAAAATTGTGAATGTAAAGCCCTAACTATCGCAGCCACGTGACTGTTAAGTCCTAATTATCGCAGACACGTGATTGTAAAGTCCTAACTATCGCAGACATGTGACCCTAACTTCCTAACTATTGCAGACACGTGAATGCAAAGTCCTAACTATCACAGACACGTGAATATAAAGTCCTAACTATTGCAGACACGTGAATGTAAAGTCGTAACTATCACAGAGACGTAAATGTGAAGTTCTAACTATCGTATAAAAGTGAATGTAAAGTTCTAACTAATGCACACTCTGTAACAAACTTCCTGTCATGACTACTATGTTTCAAATATTAATGCTAAATTCAAAAACAAGAGCGATGGTTTCATCATATAATAACATTACAGTGATATTGAATTGGGTGAATATATTAATTTTAGGCAATAGCCATTTGTATAAAAAAAATTAGAATTTCCAAGACGGTGAAATCACAGAAATATTGTAAATAAAACTCTTTTCATTGGGATTAATCCCTTATTTGAAAGATTTTTCTATTCAAAACCTTTCGCAGAGGGTAAAATCATACACAAATGAAAAAGATGTATGAAATATCTACATATAATTGATAAGTCACATGGTAGTTAAGTTTGATAAAATGACATTACATTATACTAATACTGTCAGCATCTCATATTTGTGCAATCTCTTGATATCATATTCGATGGCATAAAGCTGCCATCGACATGTTGAGATAATCTGATTAGTATGTCGACATGGTTAGATAATTAATTGCGTTATATTGACAAAACCACTTTATTTCAACGACATATTCACATAAATTATGTCAACATAACCTCATTTGTTTCTCAACATCAACATATTGATATGGATTATATCGACATAATGTGACCAAATTATATTAACATGTCGACAAAAAGTGGTTTCTATGACACTATGTTTTGCACAGTAAAACGGTAACATTTTATTGACAAGTTTCGAGAATCATCACATTATGTCGACATATTGACATTCTGAAGTGATGTTAAGCACTTACTTCGTTTATTTATTGTGCAAAAGACAAGTTTTACAAGGTTATTTAAATGCACGATAAAATAAATATTTATTTTATATTATCATCAATTCTGGAATCCAGAAAAAAAGACTTCTGAAAGTTTTTAAATTAGACCCATCGGAATTTTCAATACCCCCCTCGCTAACTTTAAATCCTGGATCCAACCAGGCTTCATAAATAGAAATACAATAATGCTTATAACTTTTTTGCTTATGTATTGGTTTGGTCAAGCAAATTGAACATTAACAAATCGGAGATATGTTTTCAAAAACGAACCCGGGCCCGTTCTTCCAGGGGGACTCCATGCGGGAAAAGTCTATGTTACAATACCAAGGGACTTAATAAGTTTGAAAACTTCTTCCCAATCCGTCTGCTATATAATTTGCGAGTAAATATATCTATGTGTAAACTAACTAACAACTACCAGCCACTATAAAACTTTAAAACTGGCATAAAACACCATTCAAAATTCTCAGCATGTATTGATATGGAAATTTATTTGTAAACCAAATTTGCATTGGTTTAAAATGGATACGAGTTTCCCTATTAAAATTTAATCATTGATGATACCCAATTCTGTGCACAGAATAAATGCAACATTTTCACTTGCACGACATCTTGCGTCCCCCCTCAAAAAAAAATCTGAGAAGCATACCCAGCTGGATCATGGAGAAAGTAAACGATGATTTTGTGTTTGGAAGCTAGAGAATATTGGGCTTTCGAATTAATCAATCAACTAAATATTTTTTATGATAAAGAGGGCTTAATTCAATGTCTGGAAGTAAAGTAACTTCTTCTTTTAAGAAAGGTATTAATCAATGTGATTTTCTAGCATATTACTAGGCGTATTTTCGCATCTGCTTCCAAATTTAAAGAAATATTGTTTTTATTTAATGCATAATACACAACCCTCTAATGAAATGTCATTTCACAATTAATCAAACACTTAAAATTATGTGAAGTAACCTGTGAGAGCGTGCCTCTTAAGTTGATAGAATAGAATAATTAATTTTTATATAAAATTAAAAACAAATTTCACGAAATTTCGCTCGTCAAGTACATGTTGAAACTTCAGTCTGTTTTTGATGATGTATGCATTGCATCACAAAAAGGTATAATTTTATGTCCTACGCCACTGTAATGTGATAATTTATCGCAACATGTAATCAATACGTATTGATATAAGTCATCTTGTCAACATAATGTGATGATTATCAAAACTTGTCGAAATAATGTGATCGTTTTACTGCGCAAAATATAGTGTCATAAAAAACACTTTTTGTCGACATGTTGATATAATTTGGTCACATTATGTCGATATAATCCATATCAATATGTAGACATGTTGAGAACAATATGAGGTTAAATATAACCCTATTAATTATCTAACCATGTCGATATAACTAATCAGATTATCTCAACATGTCAATGTCAGCTTTATGCCATCGTAATCATAATTATCCATACAACACAATATATTTGAACAGTCATATTGCGGGAACCATATTGCGATACTTGGAGGTAATTACATTACCCTTCAGCCCTTGAGAAGAATCACAAGGACAAGAAAAATAATAAAGCGAATTTACTGGGCCTGAAGTTATCAACTTTACTCAATACTGAAGCTCAACTTTTATTTCACTATTTTGACTATATAATTGTTTGTAAAAACTTTAAAATTTGAGTGAATAGGAAACATTATCATTTTACATCATTTTCATTTAAAATTTTGCATCACGCTTCATGTAAAAAATGAATAAATACTCAAAATTTGAGTACATATTCACACAATTTTTCAATATTTCTGAGGTTTTCTTCACATGAGCAATAACTTTCACCATTATTCATAATTGTATGCCATCAAGATACAAAAATGTCCAGTTACATAATAAATATTGCATGTTTTTGCCTTAAAATCATGAAAAGTAAGTTGAGCTTGAGTACTGAGTAAGTTTGGTGGCTTTGGGCTTGGGTTATATAAACCTGACTAACAATAAACATCTGGAAGTCTTTTCCAGTAAGTATTAAATAAACTTATTCTAAAACTGTTTGCATCATCTGGGCTTTAGGTCTGGGTCTGTACATGTAAGGATCATTTAGCATATAGGACGCCACAGAACTGGGTCTGCCCTCAGTTTGGTAGTCCACTTCTAAATCGTCAACAAGTCCTTCTGCCCGAGGGCAGATCAAATGAACATCAGCAGCAAGACTATCTTGTATTGCCTTCATCATGTGTTTTATTTCTTCCAGTCTAAATAGTGTCTGAAACAAAAGACGTGCAAACTTTCAGCAAAATAAAGTATTTTCAACATTTGAAAAGAAACACATACACTTGTGTAAATGTATCAAAAGTTAAATGGACATATTCTACAGTTTAGATGAATATGATACACAGATGACATTGGACTGTCACTACAACACAAAAATACAATTTTTTTTAAATGATATTGTAAGTCTGGAGATATCCGAGGGATTTTATTTTCGTGATACAAAAATATTAAATTTAATCGTGAGATGGTATTTTCGCGATTCTGAATGTCAATTTCATCATACTATTATTGCACTTTATTACACAATAATCAACATCGACAGTCAATCCAACATTTCATTTAGTGAAACAAAGTAACTACAACTAAGGCTATTATACTGACTGTAAAATTTGGGGAACATTGATATCAAATGCAATTCTAGATTTCCTTGTGACAATAACTTATCAGAAAGTGGATTTCCTCTGAACATGAAATGTTCATATGTTGAACATGCCTGACATATCAAATCATTTGCGAGATATAAACAAAATATGTTGGCGAGATCAAATGGATTATGTTAATATTATCTGATATAAATAATTCAGTAATTTTAAAACTATTGACAAAAATGACTGTTAAAGATGAAACAATACATGTCCCCTAATCATGAAACTATTACAAAACTTTAACGGTATCCATAACCACATGGGCTGACAAATACAAAACTTATAGTATCAAGGTTTCATTGATAGGGAACAAATAATCTATAGAATAGTTTTAACTTAGAAAAGTTCAAAACATCAGGACTTCGACTCATGGATGGGTATGCAAGAATCATACAGTCTTTAGTTTAGAGGTTCCATAAGGTATATATGACTGCATCGAAACCATTTAAGACATATACAGTCATAATAATTAATAATTAATGCTAAACTTAATTTTCCTAAAATTAAAACATTGAGTGTTTATAAGAAGGAGACGATTTCGTACACATGTAAATTTTAGCATCAAATTATATGTAGGAATTTTCATTGTTTTTTTATAGAAATGGGCCCAACTATTTATTCAAAACATCGAGAATGTTGATTCATAAAAGTTTGAATTATAAAATGTTTCTCAGTAGTGTTAAATAACATACGTATTCGGGACTTTGTCAATAGTTCAAAACATCAAGAAATTTGACTCATTGAAGTTCAACTCATTGAGGTTCTACTGTATGCAATCACATTATTGTGTATGAACTACTGGCCAGATAAAAATTTCTATAACAGAAAAAAATCAAAAAAAAAAAAAAAAAACAATAATCATCATTATAGGCAATATAAAAGCTGTTATATCAAATTTTGTTTATGGAAAAAGTGCACAATTACCTCATCGTTATATGCAAAATAAAAATTATTCAGAAATGGATCCTCCTCAATACAGATCTTAAGCTTTCCGTGGATAAAATCCGACATAGCTGTTCCGACCATGAATATCCTTGAGTTGCATATTTCCATGATTTTCTTGTGAAATACCATCGTCATTTTCCCTAAGATGGCCTCGTCAATTGTACACTAGAAGAAAAAGACAGAGGGTTATTATCTATATTTGTGATATTTGATATTTTCAAGTAAGTTTTCATAATCTGTGAAAATTCTGATGGTGATCTGACTTCTATCTTGTGTGCTCTTCTTATTGAGATAAGAGACCACAGTGCAACCTGTCTTGACAGACCACTAATGAGAGACCACCTGTCCTAGGAAACCACATTCTGAGAACCACTCATTTGACTAAAACCTCTTTTGAGGGCACATTTGTCTTGAAAGACTTCCTCATCAGCTTCATAAATGTGTCTCTCTCAAGACAGGTTCCACTGTACTTTAGATAGAAATGTCCTAGTCTAACAGCATTTTATATATGTTCAATATTTAATGTATCAGATGTCAACATTTCAATAATTTTTCATTAATAATCATGCTAGGTACAATGGAACCTGTCTTGAGAGACCACCTATCATGGAAGACTATATACAATTAAACTTTTCTTTCATTGTGACCTCTCTTGAGAGACCGTCTGTCTTGAGAGGTCAAACTTCATGACAGATGGGGTGGTTCTGGTGATCTCTCAAGACAGACTCGATCCACTGTAATGTATTGTGAACTTATTTAAAAGAATATGCTGCAGAATAAGTAATATTCATAAAATGATCCAATTTACTTCATTAACTTTAATATGGCAAACTAAGTATTAATGGAAACTGAACCTGTAAATGTGAAATTTCTTAGATTTATGTAAATGTCTCTCATTAATCAAATTAATGAAATGTGCTCACATGTTGTATTATTTCAAAATTCTGACATCCTGTCAACATATCAATAATAAGCTATTTGTATTTAAAATAAATCAATGAAAGTAAGGAGACTGGTTCAATATTAGTTTAACACTGACCAGTTTCTTTTTATTTTGTGTGTATAGTAAGCTTACTGAATACCTTGTAATTTTCGTTCCTGGTTATTTTAGCACTTTTATGATAGAAGACATATTTCCCTGTCTTAAATTTGACCAAAATCGCCGTAATTTCATAGGTCGCATGTATTCCGTGCTTCAATTATTTAGTTTGAAAATTTCGCTTTCATTTTAGATTCGCCCTATCCTCTAAAGGGGGGGGGGGGGGGGATGGCAAAAATTAAACAGCAGGGAAAATATCCAGTTTTACAGTATCTCTAGGGTCTTTAATGCATAGTAGTACATGTTTATATGAAAAAACAACAATAACAACAAAAGATAAACACATGAAATAAACAAAATGAATATAAGCAAGCTATGATACTCATAATGCTTTCTTTCTTTTTACTTTTAAAATTGTGAACACCGGCCATCCACTAATTTAGGAACACTTTAAACAATTGAAAATACAAGTACTTCTGATGGTGAAATACTTCATTTACATAGAATAAACTGATTTTATCACTCATACTGGTAACATATATCATAAGAATTCCTCATGATTTAAAACTTGATTTCCAATAATATATACCTCAAAATCAACAATAGCATTAAGTGGCAGCTGTCTTCTTGTAGAGGCCTGACTCTGAGGTTGACTTTGTCCTCTACTTTTTGGGGTAGGTTGATTTCTTCCTCGGGTTTGATTTTCCCGAGATGTGGGATTAGTTTGGAAGTTTTTCAGTTTTTCTTTGTATTCATTGGACTCAATTGTTATGAGAAGCAGGTCTTGAAGTGTATCAATCATAGATATGATGTACTCCATTAGAGCAGCCATACTATGTAACATCCGCCATGATTCTATCACATGTTTGTTATCCTATAATTAGAAATGATACAACTGAGATATTTTACCATGATTCTCTTCATTAACCATTACAATGTTTTGTTGTGTAACATCATTTTTAATTTCTGTCTCCTGATGGTTTTTGTATACAAGTTTCCAAAAGAAGAATATTCAAAATAACTTCTAAAAATCCTAAATCTGGGGCCCATTTTAAGAAAGGTGGTTAATCCTAAATCCTAACTTTTAGTCCATACTACCATGGCAACGCATCACTGATTGGTCAATTCCATGACAATTAGGATTAAGACTTAGGATTTATGACATACAACTTTTCGTAAAATGGGCCCCAGGAACTTTTATTGCCACTTCCGTACATTAAGGTCAAGTAAACCAGGTGTATGTTTAAGGTTCAATTCAGGATTTATTTGAAGACGGATGTTTATTTGGACGAAATAGATAGAATCAACATGGTTGAGTGATTAATAAGACATGAACAAATAATTCAGATTATTCAGCCTATGAAGTTATTGAGGAAATCAAAAATCAAATTCTACTTTTGATTTTCTTTGATTTAAAAGATCTATCAAAACTTTTTCTACAACACTAAATGATGCACTTTTCGTCTTGCTGGACATTTTTCAGTAATAATGAAAAACATGGCTTGTTCCTGTAAGAAATGCTTGAGTGACACATTAGCATATGAACTCTAGCTCACCTGAGTTCAGCTTACATTTGGTTTAAGTCATGTTTTCATGATCCCAAGATCAATCAATCAACTGAGGTTACCTGAGCTTAATATACAAAGTGACCATCAGAAAATTGACATAGGTAAGATGAAACCTTAATTTTTAGCTGGACATAGCTAGGATAAACCAGACGTTTACAAGTGGCCATACAAATACACCAACTACTCTATGAGTCTTTAAATGTCCTTAAATGTTCGCATATAAATTTTGTTCCGTAATGTGGTTATGTTTCCGATCTTTTTCAAAGAGATAAACATAGAAAATTAGATTACGTAAAGAAAATTATATATTCACCTGATTCATCAAACTTTTGAGCAATAATCCTCTATGTACAGTCATCCAATCAGATCGTTCCTTGGATATACCGATCAATTTATCCAAAAACTCTTGTGCTATGTTGATATTGGTACTGTTCATTGGATTACCACCATGCATTGGTCCACCATTCTGGTAGTGAAAAGCTGCCTGCAATCATTTAGATATTACAGTTCAACCTGTCCTGAGAAACCACTCTCATAAAAGACCATTTCCTTTGAGACCACATTTTTAAAACCACTTGGTTAAATTATCCTTCAAATAAAACCTGTTTTGAGAGACCACCTGTCTTGTAAGGCCACACTGAAAACAATACTAACTATTCTGTAGGCTATTGTTTTGATTTTTGATACTTAAACCCAACTGACCTATCGCCAACATGTGGCTCTCCATTCCATGAGCACTACCGGTATTTGATGTCATTTAATGTAACGTAATAATCACACAAATGTTTGACGGGCTGTTTACTAATGACGTCATAATGTAAAACTCTGCCAAAAGGTGCATTTCTAGCAAGAAACTGTAACTTTTGTTGTATTGCTGTATTGCGAAACATTGTATTTCAAAACTCACAACAGTTTTGATGTGGACAGACAGACATCGTCCATTCACAGACCTGTATTTGCTTCACAATCAAGACAATGGCAGGCCAAAAGACTGAAAAACACTAACCTAAGAGTCATAAATTCCTTAGATACTGCTCATGAAATTTGAAGAGATATGACTCATTGCTTTATTTCAGAAGTTTAAACTAGTACTGTTTACAAAGTCGATGTACATCTACAAGATACGTACAAAACACGTACCTGCAAGGTGAACAGCAATTGATAACAATCATGTTGTTGACCTCAAAATACCAGAATCAAAACTATAGCAAATCACATTTTGTGATGTCTTAGTATATTTGACATAAAATATGCTCTAAGCTAAGACAATGAAGCACATCCTTTCTATACCTTGCTTCATTTCAACTGAAATTATATTGGAACATTTAACATTACTTTGTAGGCATACAACTGTAGAGCTGTCAGCATTGATTGAACCTTAAACATTATCAACACATTTATTTTTCAGTTAATAGAAATTGGCAGAGAAAGTACTGAATAGAATTTAATGAAATTCTTTAAGAGAGCACATTTAAAGCAATTAATTGTGGTATGGAAATTTTATAAGACTTAAAAATGTTCAGGGGATTCTTTTAGAATGAATGCAAGTGGTTATCTTTTACAGTAGTTATCTTTCTACAGTGGTTACACTTAGATGGTTTGGTAATACATTTAGGCTTAGTATTTGGCCTTGTATGATTCCTCTTTCTGAACTATACATCTATTTTAAATTTAATTAAGCAAATCTGACGAGGTCTTATCCTCAGAAATGATAGTCATTTGTGCAAATTTTGCATTTGTTTGGAATCTTTTGAAACTGCATCTTTGGTAAAAATTTACAATGTTTAGGAATTGTGTAAGATTTAGCTTAACATTGTATGAAAAAGATATTGTAAAATTTTAACACTTGTAACATGAGAATTTGCGAGTAACAACTTTAAGTAACGGGGTGTGAGACTGAATTTGTTTATAAAAGAAAACTGCATTTTAATTGACTGTATAAATCACTGCTTTGCTAAGACGTCAAAGGAAGACTATCAATTCTTGAAGTTTCTAAATTCAAAATCAATGTGAACATAAAAATTTTAAATCAAATAAAAAAACACTTACCCTATCCTTAGCAAGAAAAACACTCTGATAAAATGCTACTGGATTGTCTGGGTAGAATATCTCAGAACTGTAAGTAAATAATACATATTATTTAAAAGCATGAAAAAGGGCATGTTAGCTGTGGTTTTTTCAAAAAAAATTCTCTCTTTTTTTTACTACTTGATATACAATAAAACAGAAATACACAGGCATAAAAATTCTTAAATTCTTATATATTTTCTATGGAAATTGCTTGAGAAACCCAGTTTTGCAATTGATTAATTAATTAACTCAACCTTATTATTTGTATATGTATACCACACTGGACCTGATTTTACTTTCACAAAATATATAGGAATGTAAGATATTTCATGTCTGTGTATAGCCCTTATTTGTTATTGTACATCAAGTACAAGTAGTAAAGTAGAAAAAAATCCAAATAATTTTTTAGGTAAACACAGCTACTCCTTTAAATCAAAGGCATGATATGGAACATTTCCATCATAGATTTGATTACTGTAAAACCAACATAATGTATTAAAGTAAACTTGATCTCTGACTCAAGTGGCTGTATATAATTTGCCTTGAAAGTGGGAAAGTTCAAGATCCTTTCTTCAACAAGTGTCATACTCAGTATAAAAACTCAGTCACTGGTCTCTTTTAGTATGAATAACCAGAAACAGTCACAAGACTTGTATCATCTAAAATGAATGTGAGAGAGAGAGAGAGAGAGAGAGAGAGAGAGAGAGAGAGAGAGAGAGAGAGAGAGAGAGAGAGAGAGAGAGAGAGGGAAGGGAGGATATTATGTGTCATCTCGAGTTCCCACAGGAGCACAAAATTCAAAGATTCTGTTACATTTACTCTTTAATATTGAATTTTCAAGAGACTAGGCCTAGTAGGTTTGAAAAGAAGTTTACAACGTTCAGGCACTTGTGGATAGCAGATGACAATGGCAAAAAAAAAAAAAATAGTAGTCATGGTAATTTGTAATTGACTTACTCCACATCATCATCTGTTAGAAAGTGCAACAAGAAGTATTTTCTGACCGGTACATATCTCCACTGGTCCAGTAGTATAAAAGCCTAAAATTATAGAAAAGTTAAAAGTGTAAATGAGCTGTGAATATGAAAATTAAAATATGAAATATGAGCTGAACCATATAGCCCACATTGACCTAAAATCCTTATTCTAGAAAAAAGCATACGAGATAGTCCACATCCCTTGATTGCCCACGGGTAATACACAGAACCATATCAAACTGTTTCACATAGACTCAGAGGATACCAAGTTGGATTGGAGGTAGGATAAACACAGATTTGTTAATGTTTTATGGTGAAATTGGTGTCGACAAGAAGCCTCTCACCCCTGTTATGATTTTATTTAGACTCGTTGCGTTTGTAAACATGTTCCAATTTACCTTGAGAGACCTATACATCATAAAT
This sequence comes from Atrina japonica, assembly GCA_030159075.1. Classification (NCBI taxonomy): domain Eukaryota; kingdom Metazoa; phylum Mollusca; class Bivalvia; order Pterioida; family Pinnidae; genus Atrina; species Atrina japonica. The sequence goes on from BROG01000054.1 coordinate 1,218,134, forward strand.
AACATCCACGATAACTAAAACTCACCTTGAGAAACATTGGTTCTTTTCTGGAGGTAGAGCTGATTATAGTATCTATCAAACCTTGTTTTCTCGCAATTATTTCTTCCCACGACCATCTTGTCTCCCCGAAATACATGCCCATAACAGGTATCATATTCTTCATCACCAAATCATTCAGATGTGATTGAACTGAGGATGATAAAGTGTGGTGTTACTCCATTAATTGTCTATCATACAGTCTGAAGTGCATCGATCTTGGGTAAAAAGCAATCATCTTAATAAAAGACAATTTGTGAAAAAAAAAAAAATCAGCTCAAAAAGAGGAGTGAATATGTGACTCATATGAGTAGAGTGAACTTGTGAATAGTTAATGTGCAAAAGAGTGAATTTATATGTGAACTCTTACATCAAATACATGTGTGAATAGATAAATTGTATATGGAAAAATTAAAGTGAATGAAATGAACACATGAATACTGTACACCTATAGATGTTCACTCCTGCTTAATTTAATCATTTACAGAAAACACACACCGTCTTAAATATGTCCGAAATCACCATAGTCTCATGAATGACATATATGTCCATGCTTCAATTATTTAGCTTGAAAATTTTGCTTTCCTTTTAAATTCGCCTTCTCATCTGAGGGTGAAAAATGGCGAAAATTAAACGGCAGCGAAAAATTTCCAGGTATACAGTGTTGTAAATGTGGAATAGAAGTGAACGTGAATTGTCAACTCCAGTTTGAGTATAAATGTGAACTTAATATGATGTTTGGACAATGAAAGAAATGAATTGTCAACTATCAATTCACTTATATATGGGAGTGACAAGGCTTTATACACATGTACGAAAAAAACATAAATATCTAAAAAAAAATCAATATTTAGTCAGATGTTATGAGTAAGTCAGAAAATATATAAAATTTCATAGAATCGGATTACAAAACTTTCTAAAGTTTACATACCAAAATAAAAAAAGTTTACCTATGATAAACTGGACAAGTTATTCAGTTATATAACAAATTTATCTTAAATCTTACCCATTGATGAAAAAAGATTAATGGCATCCCCAGAACCACCAGGCGGTCCTTGTATGTAATAATGTTCATGAATTTCCACTTCGTTTAAGTATGGCTGCATTTTCCCGTACAAAATACTTGGTCCACTTAGTGCAAGACAAATACCAACCTGAAACCAGTTTAAAATTGTTGGCAATTATACAAGAGGTTAAAGATCGTGGGCTCAACAGTCACCTTATCTACAGAATCACTTACCTTGGAATCAGGAAATTTACACTATTCTTTATCCTCTAACTACATGTAGATATGAAATAAGAGCCATATTGACTAAGACGTTACAGAATCACTGACTGAAGGGATCAGGGAATTTACAATATCCTTTATCATGTTTCTCATCTAACTAGATATGAAATAAGAGCCATACTGACTAAGACGTTACAGAATCACTGACTGAAGGGATCAGGGAATTTACAATATCCTTTATCATGTTTCTCTTCTAACTAAATATGAAATAAGAGCTATAATGTTTAGGACGCTTTAAGAGTTCCTTTAACAAACTTTATGAAACAGAAAATGTTGATTTTTTTATTTGATTTTGATTTTTGTTTTACATCACACTCAACAATTTTTCAGGTAGATGATGGCAGCCAGTTTTTAATGGTGGAGGATAGAACACAGTTACCTGGGAAGTGACCACCAGCTTTCCGCATGTAAACTGGCAAACTTTCTCACAAAAATCAGCTTAGGTTCCAGTAGGGCTAGAACCTGTGCTGACCTGAAGTGAAAGACATCATGGGTCAAAGCTCAATGCTCTAACATTTGGCCCTGGAGGCCCCTGCATCTGCCTATTAATTGACACTCCAATCAAAATGTTAACATCTAATTTTAAAAATGGCACCAGACTGCTTTTGTTTTGAAATATATTCCCTAAATATTCTTATGAAAAACGGGTGCTCTTCTGTCCTGGAATCGGATTTTGCAGTTCTCTCTTCATCTACAATCTCAAATGATGCCAAAATTAATATTGTCATTTTTGCCCATCTGAAGAAAAAATAAAATAAGTCTGTTTCAAAATAATGAATCAATCTTACCCTGTATGGCCCTTTCCTTTGTATGTAATTCTTTTGAACAAACATTTGTATAACCTGACTTAGAGGTACAAATCCCACTGAGTCCAGCAACCTTATAGCACTCTGAGTACCTAAAATACAGAGATTTGGTGTCATTTAGATGTCTGTAATAGATAAATATTCAACTATAAATAATAGAGCACTCTGAGTACCTAAAATACAGAAATTACTACAAAAAAACAAATGTGTCCAGCAACCTTAGCGCACTGTGAGTATCTGATATATAGAAATTTAGATGACTGTAATGGATAAATAAAACAGTAAAAAAAATTACAAAAAAGAAATCCGACTGTGTCCAGTAAGCTTAGAGCACTCCAAGTACAAATCCCACTGTGTCCAGTAAACCTTTAGAGTCCAGTACAAATCCCAAGTAAACCTTAGAGCACTCCAAGTACAAATCCCACTGTGTCCAGTAACCTTAGAGCACTCCAAGTACAAATCCCACTGTGTCCAGTAAGCTTAGAGCACTCCAAGTACAAATCCCACTGTGTCCAGTAACCTTAGAGCACTCCAAGTACAAATCCCACTGTTTCCAGTAGGCTTAGAGCACTCTGTGTACCTGATATATAGAAGTCATTTAGCTGACTGTAATAATATAAATATCAACTGTGAAAATACAACAACAAATGAATAGCATAATACAATTCTTATGATATGACGATGTAACAAAGTTACACGGGTCATTTATGTGATAATATGATTTATAGACATTGAATCAATTACTACTTCTGGGGTGAAAAAAGTGTCCTTTTATTTTTATTTAACATATGTAGAAAACATCAAATACAATATTTACAAATGCTTACATTTTTATATAATATATAATGTATTTTTTTAACTCACCATAGCAATCAACACCGCTAATAGTATACACATAGTTCTCTGAATCGGCCATTACCAACTTTGTCACATAAAGTGATTCCAATGTCTGTTCGGTTTTCTCAAAGAAAAGATCCATTCTGTAAAGTTGAACACCAATAATATTTACAAGTGAAAAAAATACAGTCAAACTTGTCTACAAAGGCCACTGACAAGGGAACGGTTAAAAGTGGCCATTATAGAGATGGCCTTAATAAAGAGGTTTATTCATTATCAAAAAAATATTAACAAAGGTTATCTTTGAATGGCCTTTATAAGCAGGTGTTTTGTTTTACAGAAATGGTGTCTAATGCAAGTTTGACTGTACTGTAATATCTTAGTGAGCTTAAATGTGTTGGATACATTCTATCTAATCTCAGGTGTTTCTACACCTTAAATGAGATAGTTATAACAATTACCTTGACTATATATAAATATAGTGGAATTTCAATGAGTTGAAATCGAATGAGTTGAAAATTCGGTAATGTCAAAGTTGAACCACCAGTCCTTATTTTTATGGATAGAAAAATATGTTTAAAAACACTATCATATGTTAAAAATACTTAATAATAAAGTAATGTTCTATGGAATGATGTACTTTTTAGCAATTTTAAATAGAATAAGCATAATACAAATGATTTCACTCACCTCATTGCCTGAGTACGCAGGTGGGACACCAGCCGTGGGTAGGGATTTGGCGGGAAGTAGTTACCAGTTACAAGCTCCAGTAAAAAGTTGTGATATGTTTCATCCAAATGCGTATCCAGCATATACTAAAAAATAATCATAGTTTCAGTTTTACTTTTGAAACTGTATAGCCAGGGCTCAAAATTAGCTGGAAATACTTGCCAAAATTGAGTTAAATTCGAAAATTGTATAAAATATTTGTACGAGAAAAAATTAGCAAGTGGCGATTTTACAAGCTATTTACATCTTAATTATTCTGTGTCTGTTATTTCCTGGTTGGTAGTTTATTTCTAACTTTTACATCCCATCAAAACAAAAGCAGTTTTAATGTAACTACAGTCACTTGCCAAAAGTTTGTAGACATAATTGTTTACTATGTATTTCATATAAAACCATATTTTTTCAAAAAAATATTGTGAAGCCATTTCTTATCGCATTTCAATAGGATTTTCACTGTAAAACAAAGAATTCAATACAGTTTCATTATATGTTTTTATTTTAATTTTCTGAATTAGAAATTCATCAATTTAAACAGAAAGTTTAACTTTTGTGATGAAAAATCTTTCTTTGTGTACAAGTATATAAAATTTATTATTGTATGTGATATCTAATTTTTACTTTTTGTTTTAATTGTCAAAGTTACAAATTAGAAAATTATATCCAAATAACCAATAAAACGTGGAAATATTCTCTGTTTAACAGTGAAAATTCTTTTAAAATGTGATAAGAAGTGGCTGCACTATATTTTTTTTTTTAAAAAAATGTGATTTTTATATAAAATATACAGTAAAATATGATAATGTCAGTATAAACTTTTGGCAACTGGCTGAAGGTCTATAGATTAGATTAGATTAAACATATTTATTGCAAAAAATAAGAAAAGGGATTGGATATAAGTTTTCCAACATATAAAATTCTCTCTCATTACATTCACTTGGTGACAATTTATGCATGGTTTAATTTATAACACTTGTACATGTTGTACATATATCAACAATCAAACGGCTGGAACTAGGAATAAAAAGGAAACATATACAGACACATAAATAGGTCTATATTGTGGACTTAGTGCACCATGATATCGTCGATTCACCATGATCAACGATAGTTTGAGTTGTTCCTTTGTATTTTACATAGAGTGTAACTGTTTTACATAATTACTTCAATACTGAAACATAGTGTCCAAAATGGTGTTGATTATTCTCCAACTGAAATTTACTTTGTGGATTTTCATTCTAGCTAGTGGATTTTAAAATCCACATGCTAAAATTTGCCTGTGGTAAAAAGAAAATGTAAATTTCCATTCCTGGTAGGCTATATACATTGTATGTATTGTTTTTTAACGTCCCACTCAAGAATCTTTCACTCATATGGAGACTCACTAAAATTTGCTGGTGAAAGAAGCTTAAATATTCATTTTGGCCTATGCTCGGCACTTACGCCCATTGAGCAGTGAGGGTTAACTTGCCGACACTTACTGTGACACAGGACCTCAATTTTTGCTGTCTCATCTGGAGGACAGGAAACCAACCTGCCGCCAGATGGACTCAAACTCACAACCTAAAGATCAAGAGTAAAGCACGCTACCAACTGATCCAGGCCAGCTCTATACATGTACAAGTTATACTTATGAAGTATCAAAAAGATCAATAACCAATCAAAATGATAACAAATATAAAAAATAAAAATTTGTTGACATAAAATACGACACTTAAACCTTTGTCCATCCACAGCCATGTCACTAATTGTCATATGGTATAATACGTATAATGTGCACCTAATTATTGTCACACATACTGACAACACTTTTGTTTATATTTCATACAGAAATATCAACAATTTTAAAAAGAAGATAAATGTATTTTTTTGTATCAAAGTAACTAAGTCCCAGTAATTTTTTGTTTTTTTGATAAAAGGTCATATAAAGACATACCTGGAGTAAAACTCCCTCCTTCGCTATGACCTGTGATACATCTGAATTTTTCTGCATGATGTCTTCAACGCTGATAACTAGAGAGAAAAACAGCATATATAATAATTAGCATGTGTATATGGTTAACATGAAAGTATTAGATATCAGTGTAAACAGTAAACATATAAGTCCAAGATATCAGTGTAAACAGTAAACATATAAGTGCAAGATATCAGTGTAAACAGTAAACATGTAAGTCCAAGATATCAGTGTAAACAGTAAACATGTAAGTCCAAGATATCAGTGTAAACAGTAAACATAGAAAGTGCACTAATATCAGAACATCAAACAGTAAACATATAAGTCCAAGATGATCAGTTGTAAACATTCAAACATATAAGTCCAAGATATCAGTGTAAACAGTAAACATATAAGTCCAAGATATCAGTGTAAACAGTAAACATATAAGTGCAAGATATCAGTGTAAACAGTAAACATATAAGTCCAAGATATCAGTGTAAACAGTAAACATATAAGTGCAAGATATCAGTGTAAACAGTAAACATATAAGTCCAAGATATCAGTGTAAACAGTAAACATATAAGTCCAAGATATCAGTGTAAACAGTAAACATATAAGTCCAAGATATCAGTGTAAACAGTAAACATATAAGTCCAAGATATCAGTGTAAACAGTAAACATATAAGTCCACTAGATATCAGTGTAAACAGTAAAACATATAAGTGGTCAAAACAAGATATCAGTGTAAACAGTAAACATATTCTCCAAGATATCAGTGTAAACAGTAAAACAATACAGTGCAAGATATCAGTGTAAACAGTAAACATATAAGTGCAAGATATCAGTGTAAACAGTAAACATATAAGTCCAAGATATCAGTGTAAACAGTAAACATATAAGTCCAAGATATCAGTGTAAACAGTAAACATATAAGTCCAAGATATCAGTGTAAACAGTAAACATATAAGTCCAAGATATCAGTGTAAACAGTAATGTGATAAGTCCAAGATATCAGTGTAAACAGTAAACATATAAGTCCAAGATATCAGTGTAAACAGTAAACATATAAGTCCAATATATCAGTCACGTGTAATGTAAATTGTTAGCAGGTAAGTATTAATATACATATATTCACAAGTATATAATTTAGAAAATCTTTCACTAATTTCATAACATCAGGCATTTGAAATAATATATTCTGTAATTTCTTATTTACTTTATTCAAACAATCCATTAATTTTTCCTTTGTTTTCACTTTTAAGGAGATGTCACCAGCTTTGTGTGAAGTGCCACAAATTTTGACCTGCGCTATGGACTGATGCCAAAATAGTAGGTTTTTTTATGGCATTTAGGACCTCAGCTTTATCTTCATCCCAAAATCCTGTGTCATTCAACTTCTTATGGTGAATGCTTGGAGACAGAACAGTCAATAGCCTAACTACCTTTTGTCTTCAATTCGGATTTGGATTTTAAATATTTCAGTTATATGCATGTGGCTGCCACATTTTCTTCAAATAAAGATCACAGGTATGCTCAGATACTAGTAAACCACTGAACGTGGTCAAATACAGATATAACAATTACAGCACTTTCTCCATGAAATATGGTTAATACTGACAAAATGACACTGTACTATCACTGTGTAGGATACTGTAAGTGGTGATTTAACATCCAGTGTGACTACCCAAAGCCCTTACTACACACTAATAGTCACTATCACTGTGTAGGATACTGTAAGTGGTGATTTAACATCCAGTTTGACTACTCAATGTCCTTTACCACACGATCACTGTGTAGGATACTGGATGTGGTGATTTAACATCCAGTGTGACTACTCAAAGTCATTTACCACACTATCACTGTGTAGGATACTGTAAGTGGTGTATTAACATCCAATGTAACTACTCAAAGCCCTTACTACACGCTAATAGTCACTATCACTGTGTAGAATACTGTAAGTGGTGTATTAACATCCAGTTTGACTACTCAAAGCCCTTACTACACACTATCACTGTGTAGGATAGTGTAAGTGATGATTTTACATCCAGTTTGACTACTCAAAGCCCTTACTACACACTATCACTGTGTAGGATAGTGTAAGTGGTGATTTAACATCCAATGTGACTACCCAAAGCTTAATTACCAAACACTATCACTGTGTGTGTAAGTGGTGATTTAACATCCAGTGTGACTACCCAAAGCCTTTACTACACACTCACTGTGTAGGATACTGTAATTGGTGATTTAACATCCAGCGTGATTACTCAAAGCCCTTACAACATGCCATAATAAAATTTGTATAACCTGACGGGGTTGAGTCTTGTGAACCTTTTATTCACCTGGACAAGTTTAAATCTTCGGTAATAAATAACAATTACACGGGCAATAGTAATCATTCCTACATTATGTAGGGTTATCCCATTGGTAATAAAACGCAATACACATACATAATGTAAATCCTGCCATAACCCAAAAGAGAGTAGAATTGACCATATGAGAATTAAAAGGTTATTCAGACCTGCCAAACTATGTGAATCAGACAATATCATTGTGGAAGATGGGATTATTAACATTATGATATAATTAACTCTCTGTACAATGGTATATATCAACTCACCTAGTTTGTCATGCAGAAGATTCTTCATAAGTTCATGTTCCATTCCATGTTGTATATCTATATCCAGGTCAGCCCCCTGAAAAAAATATACAGACAAAACTTAACTCTGCCATTATGACATACATCTTTATGGAACAATAAATGTCTGCCGGGTCAAATTAAAATACAGTTATTTGAGCTGCCTTAAATGACCTTCAGAGGGACAGATAGATTTTGGTCATGTAAGACAGGGAGTCAATTATATAACACTGATCAGACTTGACATTGTGACTAACTCTACTGTTTTCATGTAAAGTGTAAATTTCTTTTGTTCTCAAGATTACAAATCTGCCATTTTAACATAGACATAATGACAAAGTGAAAATAAAGCTAGAGTTCTTTAGGGTTCTTTAATGTTCTTCATTTAGGGGATACCAAATATGGAAGAGAAAGAAAGCAACATCTAGCAGTAGCAGTAGAAAAAGTACAATTGGTGATTTGTACAAAGAAGCATTCTCTTAAAGAAAACTAGATATTGTTTTTGTAACAAAAACATGTCTCTCATTCCATGGGTGCACTGTGACCTTTGACTTTGATGATAAGTCCCAGGGTCATGACACACATTTGGGTCATTACAAACAACATATTAAAGTCTGAATGCATTTCAAGCAAGGGCTGAAAAGTTAAAGCCCAGACAAGATTTGTGATGGATAGACTGACAGAAAGAAAGAAAGACGACTGAAGTAAAAGCAATATGTCTCCATGTCCCTGTAATTAACATCTGCAATGACATTTTCTCTTCATTTTTCTTTGATTTTTTCATTTCTTTTACACTAATAATTTGTGAGTTTAAGTTATAACTTAAGCTCTTACAAAAAATAAGTACTTTACATTTTGCTACACTGGAATGGTATGGATCTCAAATAATCAGACTATAATGAAATTTAACTTATTTTATGCAGAAAAGGGAATGTAATGATGTAATAAATGTAATAGTTATCTCTCTTTGCATGTAAATTGACAAATGAACATGAGCTGTCCAATTAAACTAGCTGTGATGAGATTGCCACTAGATGTCACTTAAAATATGTTTCCTGTTTCCTTCTGTTGAAAGTGAGAATATGAGCACAGTGCTAAATAAGGAATGCATATCAATCACAACATAGGTCACCGAGAGTCAGAGGTATGCAAAGTAAAAACTTAATGACATATTTTTTTAAATACATGATATTTCATTAATCTACTTACATACGGATCTCGTTTTTGTCTGTGTCGTGTGATTGGGTGTTGTATCACATCTGGGAACGCACTTTTGACTTCTTGTACAACTTGCTGTGTGAAGGAAAGATAAAAAATTTAATAGTAGTAGTCAAGTGTACATATAGTTACTGATGTCATAATCACACAAATCTATGACGGGCCATTTAATTGTGACATCATAATGGAGAAGTTTGCCAAAAGGTGCCGTGTCTGACATTTGGTAATAAGTAAACTTTTCATTTATACGGAGACATCATTGGGCATAGGTGAAGTGTCTCAGATTTTGACCTGTGCTATGGACTGACACCAATGACTTTCACTTCTTACTCTAAGCATGAGAACAAAGGAACATTCATTACCTTTTTTTTAAATCTTTGGTATAACCAGGTACTGGGATTTAAACTAGTAACCTTCAACATGTGAGTGAAACGCTCAAACACTAGACCACCGCAAACGGTCAAGTAATTGTTGGGTGTTGTGTTAACTTTAGTAAAATAAAAAGAAATATCCACTAACTTTTGTTTTGACTTCGGCAAAAAAGTGCAGTGAAACCCAACAAGAGGCTCATGGGCCACTTCACTCACCTGAACTGTGTTGGTATCTTACAAATGTGGGAATCTCAATTTACAAATTATTATGACTCTCCTTGGGAGTGGAAGAGACTTAAAAATGAATGAAAATGACAACGTCTGGAAAGATGTAAAAAACATGTCAAAAATTAATTTTCCAATTTATTCAAAAAGCACAAAATTGAATCAAACATCCCTGTAAATCACTCAGATGCAATTAGTTTTTCAGTCCCTGCAGTAGTTCTGGAGAAGAAGATTTTCTAAGAGGGGTACCCATGAGACCTATTTTCCCCCCACTCTGGATCTACCCCTGAGTCAATCTGGCCAAAAAGCACTTACTTTGAAGGAGATCTTGAGTATTTGCTTCCTGTAAAGTTTTGTCAAAATCTCTTCAGCAGTATTGAAGAACAAGCTGAGTGTTTGAAAAAAATACTCTCCCTTTGTTTATGCAGTTTTAATAAAAAATTCAAAAATTAAATTTCAGTAAAATTCTTTCAAGAAAGCATATCTCTACACAATTACTGGTAAAATGCATAAATGAATGTATAATAATGAAAAAAGTGGAGAAAATCATAGAAATCATACAAAATGAAATGAAATGACAAAGTCAAAAATTTATTTTCTGATTTTTACGAAATTAACAAATTTGAATCATATATCTATGTACATCACTAAGAAAAAATAATTTTTTTGATCTGTAAAGCAGTTCCAGAGAAGATTTTTAAAGAGGGTTACCTCCTGAGGCCTATTTTGCTCTGCCCCTGGGCCACTCTGGCTGAAATGCACAAACTTGGTAGAGGACATTGGGTACTTGTTTCCTATAAAGTTTCATCAAAATCCCTTCAGTCATTTTGGAGAAGGAGTCGAAAATGTGAAAAGTTAATGAACAGGTGGACGGACAAACGACGGACAAAAGGTGATCAGAAAAGCTGACTCAAGTGAGCTGATAATGAAACAAACCTTAAAAGAAGGAGACTGACTGAGACAGTCCTCTGCCAACTGTATATAAAGAGTCATACAATACCAGTTGATATTCTTCAGAGTCTTTAGTACCTGAAAATCACAAAAAGAATTAATATCTATTCATATTTGTTGGAAATTTAAAAATAATCTAAAAGTAATTTTCTAAAATAAAAATGCAGGTTTCTTTGTCTACAACATATGTTTCATAAAACAACTTTGAATATGTTTCTATTCAAAGTTTTATGAAACATAATATTAAGTTTGTGACAAGTAATGCTTTTTTCTTATCATATATATCACATAATTAGCGATCATTAATATTACACCTATCTTTCTAGGCTAACACATGTACTACTATTCATTCAAGTTTAATTATACAGAAAGGTTTTTTTTGGTGGGGGTGGATTATTACCTTACAAGATATAATATTTTCTTTTAGGTTTCTGTATTACAGTAAAAGGATTCTTGGTTATGTTTTTGCATAAAAATTAAATTTAGTTTCCATGTCAGGTCCAATTTTTAGATCACAGTATTAGGTTTCTAGGTCTGGTCCCATTTTTATGTCACAGTATTAGATTTCTAGGTCAGGGCCAATTTCGATATCACAGTACTGGAAATAGAATTCTAGGTCAGGTCCAATTTCTATATCACAGTTTCACAGTTTTAGGTATCTAGGTCAGGTCTGATATCTATGTCACAGTATTAGTTTTTAGGTCAGGTCTGATTTCTATGTCACAGAGTTAGGTTTCTAGGTCAATTTCAATTTCTATATCAAAGTATTAGGTTTGCTAGGTCAGGGTCAATTTCAATATCACAGTACTGGAAATAGGTTTCTAGGTCAGGTACGATTTTTATATCACAGTTTTAGGTGTCTAATTTAGGACACAGTATAAGGTTTCTAGGTCAGTTCCAATTTCTATATTACAGTATTAGGTTTCTAGGTTAGGTCCGATTTCTATGTCACAACATTAGGTTTCTAGGTCAGATCTGATGTCTATGTCACATTATTAGGTTTCTAGGTCAGATCTGATTTCTATGTCACTGTATTAGATTTCTAGGTCAGATGTGATTTCTATGTCACAGTATTAGGTTTCTAGGTCAGATCTGATTGCTATGTCACATTATTAGGTTTCTAGGTCAGATCTGATTTTTATGTCACAGTATTAGGTTTCTAGGTCAGATCTGATTTTTATGTCACAGTATTAGGTTTCTAGGTCAGATGTGATTTTTATGTCACAGTTTTAGATTTCTAGGTCAGATGTGATTTCTATGTCACAGTATTAGGTTTCTAGGTCAGATCTGATTGCTATGTCACATTATTTGGTTTCTTGGTCAGATCTGATTTTTATGTCACAGTATTAGGTTTCTAGGTCAGATCTGATTTTATGTCACAGTATTAGGTTTCTAGGTCAGGTCTGATTTCTATGTCACAATATTAGGTTTCTAGGTCAGATGTGATTTCTATGTCACAGTATTAGGTTTCTAGGTCAGATCTGATTTCTATGTCACAGTATTAGGTTTCTAGGTCAGATCTGATTTCTATGTCACAGTATTAGATTTCGAGGTCAGATGTGATTTCTATGTAACAGTATTAGGTTTCTAGGTCAGGTCTGATTTCTATGTCACAGTATTAGGTTTCTAGGTCAGGTCTGATTTCTATGTCACAGTATTAGGTTTCCAGTTCAGGTCTGATTTCTATGTCACAGTATTAGCTTTTTAGGTCAGTATTAGTTTTTAGTGTGGTTTCTGTAATACATTTTTATACTTGGTTTCAAGGTCAAGTATCTGCAATACAATTATATAAAAAATCTCATATACCAAAGTATAAATCTTTAGGATGTCCAGGATATAGGAAAAAAATTGGTATAAAATGGACAAACATGAACCTCTTGAAATCAAGAGGTGGTACCTTAGTTAAGTCTCCATGGAAACCTTTAATATGTTACACTATCAGATTTCTACGTTAGTATATTTTTTGTATCACAGTATTGACTTTCTAGCATACAAACCATTTGGACATCCAGAAGTGACTCAAATGGGAGACCATGATGTGGTAAGAAATCGTCTATTTGACGTATTATCACTTTTCCTATCGTCTTCTGCTCTGTACTTCTCTCATGTCTGTTAATTACCAAAATATATTTTTATCTCAGGGAGCAGATAGCGCAACAAACCTGGTCCACTTAATACGACAGAAAAAATACAGAACAGTGAAACCTGCTTGAGAGACCACCCTTTCTGCCACTGAAATGTGGTCTCTCAAGATAGGTGGTCGCTCAAGAACTGATGTGTTTCAGGTGGTCTTTCACAAGAGTCACTAGGTGGTCTTTCACAAAAACTCAAGCATGATTTTTCAAAAATGTGGCCCTCAACAGACAGGTGGTCTTTCATAAGAGTGGTCACTCAAGACAGGTGGTCTTTCATAAGAGTGGTCACTCAAGACAGGTGGTCTTTCATAAGAGTGGTCACTCAAGACAGGTGGTCTTTCATAAGAGTGGTCACTCAAGACAGGTGGTCTTTCACAAGAGTGGTCACTCAAGAAGACAGTGGTCAAGACAGGTGGTCTTTCACAAGAGTGGTCACTCAAGACAGGTTTCACTATACTTGCAATCAGTCAATTTTCATTTATTCAACATAGCTAAAAAATTAGCAACTCACCTAACAAGTTCAGATGAGGCCAATTTTACTTTCTGGCATCATTTTAACACCATGTATTAACACTAAGTCTAACAAAGCATACACAGATACAAGGAATTTGCTTGACTTTCATTTTTTCAAGTCAACAAAACCAGACTTGAGACTATCAATATATGAACAAATGCACTCAAAAAATGGTCTTATAAATTGTTTTCAGGTACCTGAGTTGCAAATTGTTCTCAAATAACTGTCACGAAATCAGTAACTTGTAAATGTTTTCAGATATAAAATTTAGTACATACACATACGTTTATACATGTTGTCACTAGTAACTACTTATTTTGAATTTCAGGAAGTCATAAACATCTATGTAAATAAATTTTGTAAGATTGTTCCAGTTTAAATCAATTTCTTTCCTTCTGTTAGTAACTACTTATTTTGAATTTCAGGAAGTCATAAACATCTATGTAAATAAATTTTGTAAGTTTATTTGTTCCTCAAGTCACTTAAACGTCACCAAATGCCAAGGGCTTTTTTTCCTATGGCCATTGAGCAGTTGAAACGTGCCGACACACTGTGACACGGGATAAATATTATGTTCCAAAAATAAAAAAAATATATGAAAAAAAAACAATTCCACTACCGAAGCCAGGCCGGCTCTCTATAGATCTGTAAATGTACAACTGTACTGATACTGGATGTTTGTACTTTGTACTGAAAAAAATAAAAAATAAAATGCAAATTAATTCTTACTATTTGACTTACAATTCACTCTCAAATAGTTGTATGACAGCCTCTTTATACAGAGCAAGGTTCTCCTGTATTACATCCAGATTTGGTGTCTGAAAAAATCCACATATGAATTAGGCTACACGTTATCAACATAAATTACAGCCACAGTATTTCAGTTCTTGCCAAACATACAGTTCTTCCTTGAAAATTAAAATATCTCAGAGAGAGAGAGAGAGAGAGAGAGAGAGAGAGAGAGAGAGAGAGAGAGAGAGAGAGAGAGAGAGAGAGAGAGAGAGAGAGAGAGAGAGAGAGAGAGAAGAGAGAGAGAGAGAGAGAGAGAGAGAGAGAGAGAGAGAGAGAGAGAGAGAGAGAGAGAGAGAGATTTTTTTGTATGAGAGACAAATTATGACAAATTATCATATTATCCATCAAATAAGGAAGGAATCAAAATACATTATTTTTCTGTATGGCAAATTATCAAATAATCCTATGAGTCAAATAAAGAGAGAATTACAGTTCATTATTTTTCTGTACGGCAGACTAATATCATAGCCAATAAGTCAACAAACAAAATCAAATAATAAACAAATAAAAAATCATTATTCTGGTGTGAAATGGATTATCAAAAAGTAAACACAGAAGACATACAGTAGCAAATCCTTTGACAATATATCTCAGACTTTTATTCTGTTCCATAAGTAGATACAGTAAACCAACTGTACTGTGTAGTAGTCTATACAGCTCTAACACAAACTCTTTTGGGTAGGAATCTCTGTAAAAGAACAGATACTCTGAAATCTTACACCACATTGTTTTCTACCTAAAATATACTGTAGGAATAGCACATTTCATTGTGGTTTTACTTTCTTTTATTTGGATGTTTTCATTTATCAATGAAAATGAGACCATGATGAAATTGAAAATGAATAACACCTTATAATAATAACACCTTATAATAATAACAGGTTTTTTAATCTCAATGACATTTAATGTCAACAAATTTGTTTTGTTTTAAAACAACAAATTTTTAACCCCACGAAAATTCTGATTCTACCTTATAAGCAGTGATAAAAATATACACATTGTGTTGTAAATATACACACTCTGATATAACATTCTCTACTGTAAATGATACTGTGACACAAATCATACATTACGATATAATTGTTAACATGAATCACTTGTGATGCTAACAAACATTCACTAACATAATAAAGCTAACATGAATCAGTTGTGGTGCTAATAATATTCACTGAATTGATAAAATAGTCAACATGAATCACTTGTGATGTTAACAACATTCACTGAATTTATATAATAGTTCATCATGTTCATATGAATCACTTGTGAAGCTAACAACATTCATTAAATTGATATAATAGCTAAACATGAATCACTTGTGATGTAAGCAAAGATTGACTGAATCCATGTAATAGTTAACATGAAACACTTGTGATGATAGCAGGAGTAATGTATGGTATCTATATATATCAAGACTTACCTGTCCAGTAGCATCAGTAATGTATGGTATCTATATATAACAAGACTTACCTGTCCAGTAGCAGCAGTAATGTATGGTATCTATATATATATCAAGACTTACCTGTCCAGTAGCAGCAGTAATGTATGGTATCTATATATACCAAGACTTACCTGTCCAGTAGAGCAGTAATGTATGATGTATATATATATATACACACACCAAGACTTACCTGTCCAGTAGCAGCAGTAATGTATGGTATCTATATATATCAAGATTTACCTGTCCAGTAGCAGGAGTAATGTATGGTATCTATATATACCAAGACTTACCTGTCCAGTAGCAGGAGTAATGTATGGTATCTATATATACCAAGACTTACCTGTCCAGTAGCAGCAGTAATGTATGGTATCTATATATACCAAGACTTACCTGTCCAGTAGCAGCAGTAATGTATGGTATCTATATATATCAAGACTTACCTGTCCAGTAGCAGCGGTAATGTATGGTATCTATATATATCAAGACTTACCTGTCCAGTAGCAGCGGTAATGTATGGTATCTATATATACCAAGACTTACCTGTCCAGTAGCATCAGTAATATTCCACAGTAAACAGATTCTGATAATTCAGCATGCATGTGATATCCAGCAATCTTTTTCTGTAGATGAGATCTGTAAAATTCATCATCAGTTTTGATATTATTACCAAAATAAACAGTTACAATAAGAAGTGACAAAAATCATCTACTCTCTATGAAATCTGTGAATTCATAGATCATGTCTTACTTATTACTTTAGCTTCTTTCTGTTTCCTGTGATCTTTATCATTTAGATCATTATTTCCCCCCCCCCCAAAAAAAAAACCAAAAAAAAACCGGGAAAGTAATTCTTCACAGGTCATAAAAATGTTTTAACCTTATGTAACCTTCAAACTTGCTGAAGTCACATAACAAACTTCTTACTTGATAGGTGTTGTGATCTGCCATGCATAGGGACCAAACGTTTGTTCGTCTCCAAGTTTAAAACCGTCTATAAGAACTTTATGTGGCTTGATGTGTTGCATAGTATCGTACACATGCTTTCTGACTGTACTTAAGTCCTGTTGCTGGGCAGCAGAAAATGCCCTGTTTCTACTGGGTGCACGAGAGCCTTCAATTTGTGGGGCACCAATCAGCATCTGATCCCTCCTAGGATGTCGATAATCTGAAAGATTGTAAAAAATTTCAGTCATATGGTGGAAGCCAGTTTTTAATGGTGGAGGAGAGAAGACAATTACAATGTACTCCGAGAAGAGACCACCAGCCATCCACAAGTAAAAACTTTCTCATAAAGTAAGCTTAAGTTCCAGCAGAACTCGAACCTGCACTGACTAGAGGTGAGAGACTTAAGCGTGATGCACTAACCACGTGGCCATGGAGGCCTTTATTTTTATGTAAACTTTTGTTATGGTTATCCTAGGGTATAATGCCACTTAAATTATTGGTTCTGGTCTTGTAGGACATTTAAACATTCTGCATATCAAAGGTGTGTATTTGCACCAAATAACTGGTGCGCATTGTTGAGGGAAGTTGCCTGCGCAAGATCTTGAGGATATCCTGGCCAAACACCATCAGTAATAAAGAGCTAGCGGAAAAAAACCCCCAAAAGTCAGTGAAATAACAACAGAGGTAAATAGAAGGATATGGAACTGATTAGGTCATGTGTTGAGGATGAAGAAGACCAGATATCCCAATCAAGGCCTAACTTGGACACCAATGGGAAAGTGACACAGAGGGGAGGCCTAAAGGAACCTTCAGGAGGACCATAAAGGAAGCGATGAAAGAGGGAAACAAGACCTGGAGGGAGTTATTATAGCTGGCACAAGGCCAGATTGAATTGTTCCGCTTTGTTGAAGCCTTATGTCACACAGGCGTCGAAGAGGATTTGGTAAGTAAGTTGAGGAAACATGTTAAAGATGGCCTGGACAAATGAAATCATAAAAGGGGAATAACTCTGGAAATAATTGTCATAAGGGCACAATTTTTATACATGACAAGGAGATGTGTATATTGAGGGGTCGACACTTTTGTCAGTTGTGAATACTATGGTAGTATAAGACCCACTATGACTTCAAAAGGCTTAAAGCATCAGGCCCCTGTAGTCTCTATCAAATATTGTAAATCTAGATGGAGAAATGATGATTTGACCAAGACAAATTATATGAATAAAGGGGAATAACTCTAAAAATATGGATTGTTAGAGGGAAATTGTTTTACAAGACAAACTCTCTTTCTTGTGGGGGATTACTAGACTTGATATGAAAAAAAAGAAACCAGAGGCCCAGTGGGCCTTAATGGTCACCTAAGCAAAACATGTTACTGTTAAATAGGCTTATCTTTGCTTCCTGAGAAGATCTTTTAAAGATGTACAAACATAAGGTCCTTTGGAGTCCCTGTGGGTACTAACACCTTTTCATTTGCAAACATTAGGCAGATTCCATGATCATTGGTTCATAAAAAGATGATTTTAAAAGATGTATTAAGTTTTTGGTCCTTTTTGGCTCCTTTTGGGTGCTTTATGGGTCCTGGCCCCTTTTCAATTTCAAAATTAATGGGGCTTCATATGGGGATACTTCCTGCTATGTTTGGTTAAAATTGGCCCACTGGTTCTTGAGAAGAAGTAAAAATTGTGTAAAAGTTAACAACACATGACAGACAAAAGATGACCACAATAGGTTACCTAAAAAGTCTAAACAATCTCTGACTAGAGCCTGTGGATCAGATCACCTAAAAAGTCTAAACAATCTCTGACTATGACATGTATACACATGACTTACCTGGACTTCCATTGGTGCGAGATTCAAATGTGTCAACCTGAGGTTGGAAGACAGAGATATATTGTTCTGCGTGAGATCTGTTCAGGAACACACCTTCATGTAATGAAGCCATGGGAAACTCACAAAAGCTTGAGAGTCTATAAAATAAAGTATTGCACAGATGAATTATGTCAGCTACAATATCAGATCATGTTGATAGTCAATAAAGCCATAGGAAACTCACAAAAGCTTGACTCTATAAAATAAAGTATTGCACAGATGAATTATGTCAGCTACAATATCAGATCATGTTGATAGTCAGTAAAGCCATAGGAAACTCACAAAAGCTTGAGAGTCTATAAAATAAAGTATTGCACAGATGAATTATGTCAGCTACAATATCAGATTATGTTGATAGTCAGTAAAGCCATAGGAAACTCACAAAAGCTTGACTCTATAAAATAAAGTATTGCACAGATGAATTATGTCAGCTACAATATCAGATCATGTTGATAGTCAGTAAAGCCATAGGAAACTCACAAAAGCTTGAGAGTCTATAAAATAAAGTATTGCACAGATGAATTATGTCAGCTACAATATCAGATCATGTTGATAGTCAGTAAAGCCATAGGAAACACACAGAAGCTTGACTCTATAAAATAAAGTATTGCACAGATAAATCATGTCAGCTGCGATATCAGATCATGTTGATAGTCAGTAAAGCCATAGAAAACACACAGAAGCTTGACTCTATAAAATAAAGTATTGCACAGATAAATTATGTCAGCTGCGATATCAGATATTGTAGGGAGTCAGTAAAGCCATGGGAAACACACAGAAGCTTGAGAGTCTATAAAATACAGTATTGCACAGATGAATCATGTAAGCTGCAATATCATATAATGTTGGGAGTCAATAACCAATACCAATACAAAGTAAAGGGTAGATAAATTGAATGAGCTGCAACATCAGTCCATGTATGAATAAACAAGAACAAAAAATAAATTATTTTCATTTATCTTTTTTCACTGTGATGTATTTCCCTGGTTGCTTGCAATCTGAATATCCAAATAGCTAGGTCAACTTAGTAAAATGTAAATAAATCAATTTCATAAATGGGTCAACTTGGTAACTCTTTTGAGAATTTCTTCTGAACTTGAGTATAAAATGATCATTTCTGGTATCATAAAACATTAACATATCTTTAGCTCAAACCATAAAAGCCCAAGTCATATAAGTATGGCTCATTTTAAATTAGTAAACAAAACACAAATGGCCCCATTTTTGCAATGTCCTACATTTTGACTCCACCCCCACCCCCAGGGGCATGTGATGTCTTTTGGTTCAAACTATAACTGCCCAAGCCATATAAGTTAGGCCCTTTTGAAATAAGTAACTTAAGTCAATACTATTTTTATTGTAGAATCATACTACATTCCTGGCCAAGTTTTAACATGCATAAGCCAATCAGAATTTTTGTAAATGAAATTAATATTGCATTGACATTAAAATATTCTTATGCCTATGCCAGGACATCTGATTTTTATTTCATTTTTTTATTGACCATGTCTATAAAGATGAACATTAATAAGATACTGCAATCATGCTTTGAGGCTAACAATATTCTTAAGTCTGAAATTATTCAAAATATGGTTATAGCCTAAGTCAATTAGAGGACAGCATAAGCTGAAGTTGAGTTCAGTTTTCACACTCCAGTAACACTGTACACCTGGAACTTTTCCCTTTCCTTTAATATTCGTCATTTTCACTCTTAGATGAGAGGGCGAATTTAAAATGAAGGTGAAAATGTCAAGCAAAACAACTGATAAATCGAGAGTCATGCCATTCAAGAGACTATATGGTGATTTAGAATGATTTTACGATGTTGTGAATATGCTTTATAAAGTACTCAGATTTACATAGCAATGAGCCCTTTATATTCTGGCGTCAAGCTAATGAGGATGAATATAATCTCTTATTAAAGCTATACAATGGTCAAAAGCAATCATGAGTTATCTACCCTTCCTCTTTGTCATCCTGTGTGACTTCAATGAAGTTTAACCCATACTGTATCTGTCCCCTGATGTACTTAGCATAAAATGGATCGACCCGAAATATACACTCCATGTTAATGTATTTGTTAGCGATGACAGTATCACTGAGGATTTGAAGGAAATCTTCCTGCAAATAATTAAATTGATATAGTTAATCATGTTAATTACAATATTAGCAATTTGTAGATAAAATGAAAGCATTAACACAATCAGTTATAGTCATATTAACATCTTAATTCATCAGCTTCTGAACAAACAATGAACTCCTCTGTAAATCAATGACTTAGGCCAGTCCAAATGTGTCTTTAGGGGTGAAGTTGTAAATCCAATCTGACAACTTTCAGAAGTCTAGTGGAGGAGCATCGGACTTGCAAGCAGGAGGTTTTGGGGTCAAATATCAGTACCGGGCCATACCAAAGACTTTTAAGACATGATAGTGACTGTTCCTTCACCAAGCACATTGCATATGAAGTGACAGTAACAGTTCTTTCTGATGAAACTTGAAAGCTGCTCATGTCATTCAGGGAATTGCATGTGAAGAACTCTCACTGCTTTGTTGTCAGTCCATAGCAATGGTCAAAATTTGTGGTATTTCATCAAGAGCTGGTGATATCTCCATAAAATTGAAAGATCCTTGGTTTCTCATTAATTCACAGTGATTGGAGAAAATCTAGGTTTAACAGAGACAAAAATTGGTTTAACTGCACCAAAGTTCACACTGACTACAGTATACTCATTTTTATGCATTAATGTTGTTTTGTGGCATTTAAACCTAGATTTTCTCTATTAAACTAGGGTTTTTTGGCAATTTTGTTACAATGAATCCTAGATTATCTGAATTAAAACTAGTTTCCCTATCTAATTCATATTGTAACACCAAAATCACATTAATTACTTTAACCCAGTGATTCTCCAAATAAACAGGCCAACTTCTCTTCTCTCAAAAATTGATCATGCTAACTGGAAAAAATTGATTTAAATTATTAATGTGACTTTGGCATTATCTATCAGTTAAATCTAGTTTTTCTAAGTCAAACCTAGTTTTTCTCTATTTCAGCCTATTTTTTCTCATTAAATCACATTTAGAGAAAAAAAATAGTTTTAACGGTGCCAAAATAACAAAAAAGAGTTAAACTTTCATAAGTATGAATGCAGTTATTATGACATCGTTAAAACAAGTTTTCTTTAGTTAATTCAACCTGAAACACCAAAGTCATATTTTAAAATGAGTTAAAGCTAATATTCCTGTAGTTACATGAGTTAATTCTAGTTTTATTCAAAACTGCATTAACTGGGAAAAAAACTGTTTAACTTAAAAAACCTAGGTTTGAATAGAAAAAAAGTAGATTTAAGTGAGAAAACTAGGTTTGACTAGAGAAAAACTAGGTTCAACTGCCACTTTACCTTGGTAGACCTATACCTGCCCATTATCAGATATATTCTCTCATACCATGCATATGTCAACTTACTTTTTCATTTTGTATTCTGTCTGCATCCCAAAATTCCATTACCACTGCATCAGTGAATTCTTGATCCATCCGCGGTATATTTACACCTGGAAAAATACAGGTAAATACAAATTTTAATGCTGTAAATTAAGAACACTTACAGCAATTATAATTTTTTACAGGAATTTATAGGAATAGTATTTCAAAAAAGGCATGTCCATGATTGTATGTGTCGTTATCTTACAGAGTTATTGCCCTTTTATCACTAGGTTCTTTGTGTACTGTCTTGTCTTGAAGCTACATAATTTTTTTCTAGAAATTTAGTACAATGGGCAAACACAAATGTCTGTATGTTATTCCTCAACAGCAGCCATTTTACGTTAGCTTTAAACCGTCAAATCTGCTGAATAACTTCTCCCCACCTAACCATTTCATTGACCCATAATTTTCAATCCTATTTTACACATACTGAAGAATCAGAAAATTTCATTGTGATTTAAATTTCGTATATTTTGTTGCTTTCATTTACTGACGAAATTAAAACTATGACAGAATTTAACATAAAAATTACACCTAGCAATACCAGCAGTTTCTTTACAAACATATTTTTTTATTATTACAAAATGTAACAAATTTGTTTTAATTTCAAAACAACAAAATATTAACCCCATGAATTTTTCTGATTCTACACTACTTTGAAACAAATATATTAGTGTGTAATACTTTCCAGGAGCACGTAACACAATTCAGAATGTGTGCAAACTATCTGGACAGACACCACTAAATATTTTCCCCATAGGCCTCAATGCTAATTTACAAAACTTCAGGTCACTGTCACTCCCATGTTTATCAAATCTGGGTCAAATTAGTACCCTGTGCTGAAAGATCAATATTACTGATAACAAAATACATTACAACTCATAGTATTCCGCATCAAAGAAAAATATCATCGGACACCTCCCTTTAAATTTTCAACCATCAACCCTATACTTTGCAAAGTACTACTAATATCCATGTATCTTTTTATTACCTTAATTTCACTTATTAATGGCAAAACTATTTTTTCTTTTAATGACCAGTCAGATAACTGGGCCCATTTTACCGTCCGCTCAACTTTAGGTGTCCAAAATGTCTAAGCCCATGTTGTAAACAAAGCAGGTGTTTTTCCATCTCACTATAAAGCCATTCCGAGTTTTTTCTCTGTTTTGCATCCATGGACATATTTGTTTTGAGATCATTTAACATCAATAAAAAACAAACATCTAGGGGAAAATTTTGGAATATATTAGACCTAAAATGAACGGTTAAACAAGAACATTTATTTTCATTTTTGTGAAAATTATTACTTCACAGTTTATTTATATGTACCAAAGATATGGTTTTTATAAGTTTAATTTTGCTTTTCTAATTTATTAAAACATAAGGGAAATATTTAAATGTGCATTGAATTGCATTTGTTCTTCTAAAAATGTCTTGTGTTTTTTTCTGTTGTTTTGTGTTTTTTTTTCCTGGTAGAATGATAGGTTTTTGATTTTAGGGTGGATGCTAAAACTACAACAACAACAACAAAAATACATGGAACAGACTATTCCTAAAACACCATGGCCAAATTCATCTGAAATTAAACTAAGTTGTACCCTATATATCTTAATGGTATGCTCCTTTCTATAGTTTTGGACTAGTCCATTATGGCCTATAGTGTTGAAATGGATTAATGATTCACAACAAGTGAGTGACTTTAAAGAAATTCTGTTATGGTACCAGGCCCTGATTAACCTAAACCTGCAAATACTGGTATCTGCTTTATATTTGCTTATTGCTTTTTTTATTTTAATCATTTCAATCCTGAATATCAAAATGGAATACTACATTACTGTATAGGCCTACCTGGAAATTTTCACTGCCGCTTAATTTTCACCTTTTTCATCCTTATATGACAGGGCAAATTTAAAATGAAAGTGGAAATTTCAAGCTAAATAATTAAAGTATGGACATACATACTAGCCACAAGGGTTTGGTGATTTAGGGCAAATTTAAGATGGGGTGGAAAATTTTTCAGATGTAAAAGGGCGAAAATAACCAGGGGCGAAAATTTCCAGGTATACAGTATATAGCTTAGACCAGTCTATTATGGTCTGTAGTGTTAGAAGGGTAAAGTCCATCCAAGAATTTTTCATCAATTTGAGATATTATCAGTTATAATAGACCTCTTCCTAGTTGTGCCATTACGTTCTAAGTTTTGTGGAATGCCGATAGTTTGTAACTTAGTATTGTAAATCCAGTTTTATTTGCGAGAATAAAATTATGATGACAGGAAATATCGTAATAGCATGATGAAATGGGCATTTGAAGTCGCGAAAATGTCTGGATTTAGAGTACTCAAATTATGTGAATGTCAACTGCAATGTGTCCTAGGTAATTTCTGCAATGTTTATATTGATGACACTCAATGATATATGGGGGGAAAAGTTAAGCTAAATGTTCTTTCTTGTAAAGCTGAAAAGTGTCATGCCTGTAGACTGCTTTTCAAAATCTGGCTCATTGCACTGTAATATAATACATATTCCTGGTCACCAACATGATAAACTCCTTAACCGGAAGTAATGTTGGGCACACTTTTTCTTGAAGCTGCATACTATTCATGATGAAATGTTACATACCGGAACAACTCAAAAAAGGTCTATTATATCTTTATCTGTGTTTATGCTAATGTAGTGAGGAAACTTTAACCTCATCAACCCCACAGACTATAATACTAAATAGACTGGTCTAAGACAATAGAAAAGTACATACCATTTTGATAATTAGGTATTCTGAATAGGTTATAATGACTTATCTAGCTTACCTAGTATCAGATGTTTTGGATTAGAGTACATGGCATCTATGTTGGACATCACCGTGTTAACGAATATTGTGACACCCTGTAATGTGAACAGACTAAATCCTCTATACATGTCATTTAATTGTTACATATGTATACAATTTTATGGGGCACGTTTTACTTTTTAATACCAGTTAAGTGGTTGAACTTAAAACATCCTATATCATTCTTTGGACCAAATGTAAGGAAACAACAAAATAAATAATTTATAATGCCCAAGATGACACAAGTCATATTTTTGTTAGACCCAGGAATATATTTTATTTTTTGTGTAGGGAACATTCATGGGCATTGATGCATAAGTGATATCACCTATTCGAAAAGGTGATATCACTTTACAAGATGAATAGGTGATATCACTTAGTCGAATAAGTGATATCACTTATTCGAGTAGGTGATATCACTCATTCATTTGAATGGGTGATATCTTTCATTCAAATAGGTGATATCACTCATTCAAATAAGTGATATCACTCATTCATATAAGTGATATCACTGAAGAATTTATAAAAGTGATATCACCTATTCGCATTAGTGATATCACCTATTTTAATGAGTGATATCACCTATTTGAATAAGTGATATCACCTATTCGAAAGAGTGATATCTTTAACTGGTATTAAAAAGTAAAACGGCACCCCATACAATTTTATGTCTGGTTAATATTGTTACACTCTGTACAGTGAACAGAATAAATCCTTAATACATTTCATGTATGTACACAATTTTCAGTCAGGTTTGTAAGTTCACAAAACAAACTTAATGATTAGAAATTAACCAAAATGCATGATACTTTTGTCTCATTTACTTTCTCAATGAACACTGTAAAACTTATTATTTTAAAATGCATTGACAATGAGGTATTAAACTACTACACATGCAAACGTTTTGCAGACTAAGTTCATGGTTACACCGGAACTGCTAGTTATGTTCTAAATATTTGATGTCATAATTAAACTGTGATGTCATTTTGAGGTTGGATAAAATCGTGATCAATGCTTTTTCCTGCATGTGAAAGAAGAAGGAACTATGCTAACTTTCAAGGCAAGTTGCCATAGTTGATATTAAAATTATTGTGACACCCTATAAAATTCAGAGTAGTAAATCTTTTATACATATCACATATGCATACAATTTTCAATTTTTTTTGAAAATTTTAAAACTTTCCAAAGTTTACACACAACAACAAAGATGAACATATTAATGCAATTTGTCACCTGAGTCAGTCAGGTAATCATAATGATAGAAGTCTGCATCTAAAACCAGGGGAGATAATCTAAATGTGTGACACATTCATGGATATATCTCTGATTTTGTTCCAGGTTTTGATCACAGTTTTATGCTCTTTATTTGCCAAGTCTCAAAGAACATGACATATTTACAAGCTCATTCAAAAGAAAACAAAACACTAATATTGATAATAGCTCCAAGATTTGTGCATTTATTGCACGATTATAGGATTTTTTGCACATGAAGCATTATACAGATGAAGTATACATATGTTGATAGAGGGACTTCAATGAGAATATAGCTGAGAAATTGTAAGCATGTTAATGCAATCATATGTACTTTGAAGCATTATACAGATGAAGTATACATATGTTGATAGAGGGAGTTCATTGAGAATATAGCTGAGAAATTGTAAGCATGTTAATGCAATCATATGTATTTTGAGGCATTATACAGATGAAGTATACATATGTTGATAGAGAGACTACAATGAGAATATAGCTGAGAAATTGTAAGCATGTTAATGCAATCATATGTACTTTGAAGCATTATACAGATGAAGTATACATATGTTGATAGAGGGAGTTCATTGAGAATATAGCTGAAAAATTGTAAGCATGTTAATGCAATCATATGTATTTTGAGGCATTATACAGATGAAGTATACATATGTTGATAGAGGGACTTCAATGAGAATATAGCTGAGAAATTGTAAGCATGTTAATGCAATCATATGTACTTTGAAGCATTATACAGATGAAGTATACATATGTTGATAGAGGGACTTCATTGAGAATATGGCTGAGAAATTGTAAGCATGTGAATGCAACCATATGTACTTTGAAGCATTATACAGATGAAGTATACATATGTTGATAGAGGGACTTCAATGAGAATATGGCTGAGAAATTGTAAGCATGTTAATGCAATCATATGTACTTTGAAGCATTATACAGATGAAGTATACATATGTTGATAGAGGGACTACAATGAGAATATGGCTGACAAATTGTAAGCATGTTAATGCAACCATATGTACTTTGGATGGGTAGGTGGGTGGGAATATTATGACTTTACAATTTCAACACAATGTCTTCAGCTCGACTGGGCTACAGGTACTATCAAATACCTAAAAAGCATGCAAGCCATGCTACTGGACACAATACAAGACTGACATTGAGTTTATTAGTTGTTGAATTTGACTGAGTTTTATGAAGTGTTACCTTGACCGAGTTTATACTTAAGTTGAAAATTCTAATGCACTCTGTTTGCTTCGCTTTATTTCATTGGTCGATGATGTTGAAAACTCGCAGGGGATTCACAATTCACTGCTAGTTTTTCATATGACATCACAAAAGTTCTGCTGACGCCCCGCGGTGAAACTTCATTTCTGACAGGGGAATCGCCAATACCCTGTCAGTTTTAGTAAAACAGTCACATGGTAACCCTTAAATACTATGGCCGTGTTTGATAAGAATTATTGATAGTTTTAAATTTCAACCTGTAATATATCTACCTGTTTCACATCTGGTCCGGTTATGAGGTGCTCCATTCTCAGCTGTATGCTGTGAATTTGTGGGAAGAATGTCCCCTCAAATATGGCTGGTCCCACTAATGCCACCATGACTTGATTCTGTTAAAGATTGAACTTGATGTGTAATTATTTCATTAGTTATTTTGAAAAGTCATGAATTCTTCTAGCTTTTTATAATGGAAATTCCTGCAACTTGTTTAACTTTTTTCTGTTAAAAAATGTTAATTTCCTATTAAAACAGGTATCTAAAAGAATAGATATAAATCTACGTAATATAGTAAGTATAATTGAGACAAAATGTTTATCATAAATGATCAATTACAGTTTGTACATGTACATGTATGTATGGGATGCACAGTCAATATTTGGTTCTAAGGGATGGTGACATAATACTTGACTTTAAGGGATGGTGACAAAATACTTTGGCTCAAAGGGATTGTGACAAAATTTTACAATGCTTAATACCTAAGTTACAACATTCTAAGAATATCTGAATGTTGTGTCTCATTACTAATAACCCCAAAAGGATTGACAATTCCTCTTGAACTAGAAAACAAAAACATTTCACCAGAACTATAGAACTAAAGGAATCTGTCTGAAACAGGGTGTTTGATATATCTTTATCAGTGCATTAAAGTAATATCTTATAATTATAAACAGAACCAGAAAGCCAAAATATTACATCAGAACTAGATAGCCTAATAAATCTGAAACAGAGAGTCCAACTTTTCTTCTGGAATCCCCAAAATGAGGTCATTCCAATAAAACCAGTATGCCAGACCATTATGCCAGAACAAGTATGCCGGATTATTTTGCCAGAGCCAGTATGCCAGACCATTCTGCTGGAATCAGCGAGTTTATTAGATCAGTCAACCATCACTAGTATGCCAGACCATTCTACCAGAACCAGTATGCCAGATCATTCCACAGGAAACAGTATGCTAGATCATTCTACCAGAACCAGCATTTCAGAACATTTTGTCAGAACCAGTATAGCAGAACCAGTTTGTCAGAACCAATAATGGAGTAATAGAGGAAAAAAATTTCATCACTGTCCTACACAGATACAATATTATACATACTGATTAATCCCTAGTGTTCTACACAGATACAATATTATACATACTGAGTAATCCCTAGTGTTCTACAAAGATACAATATTATATATACTGAGTAATCCCTAGTGTTCTACACAGATACAATATTATACATACTGAGTAATCCCTAGTGTTTTACACAGATAACATATTATACGTACTGAGTAATCCCTAGTGTTTTACACAGATACAATATTATATATACTGAGTAATCCCTAGTGTTCTACACAGATACAATATTATACATACTTGTTCTATACAGATAAAACATTATAAATACTGAGTAATCCCTAGTGTTTTACACAGATATAATATTATATATACTGA
This sequence comes from Atrina japonica, assembly GCA_030159075.1. Taxonomy (NCBI): domain Eukaryota; kingdom Metazoa; phylum Mollusca; class Bivalvia; order Pterioida; family Pinnidae; genus Atrina; species Atrina japonica. The sequence continues at coordinate 1,247,368 of BROG01000054.1, forward strand.
GTAATCCCTAGTGTTTTACACAGATACAATATTATACATACTGAGTAATCCCTAGTGTTCTACACAGATACAATATTATAGATATTGAGTAATCCCTAGTGTTTTACACAGATAACATATTATACGTACTGAGTAATCCCTAGTGTTCTACACAGATACAATATTATAGATACTGAGTAATCCCTAGTGTTCTACACAGATACAATATTATATATACTGAGTAATCCCTAGTGTTTTACACAGATACAATATTATACATACTGAGTAATCCCTAGTAACATATTATACATACTGAGTAATCCCTAGTGTTCTACACAGATACAATATTATATATACTGAGTAATCCCTAGTGTTCTACACAGATACAATATTATATATACTGAGTAATCCCTAGTGTTTTACACAGATACAATATTATACATACTGAGTAATCCCTAGTGTTTTACACAGATAACATATTATACATACTGAGTAATCCCTAGTGTTTTACACAGATATAATATTATATATACTGAGTAATCCCTAGTGTTTTACACAGATACAATATTATACATACTGAGTAATCCCTAGTGTTCTACACAGATACAATATATTAGATACTGAGTAATCCCTAGTGTTTTACACAGATAACATATTATACGTACTGAGTAATCCCTAGTGTTCTACACAGATGCAATATTATATATACTGAGTAATCCCTAGTGTTTTACACAGATATAATATTATACATACTGAGTAATCCCTAGTGTATTACACAGATATAATATTATACATACTGAGTAATCCCTAGTGTTCCACACAGATACAAAACTATACATACTGAGTAATCCCTAGTGTTCTACACAGATACAATATTATACATACTGAGTAATCCCTAGTGTTTTACACAGATAACATATTATACATACTGAGTAATCCCTAGTGTTCTATACAGATACAATATTATACATACTTGTTACACTTAGATACAATATTATACATACTGAGTAGTCCCTAGTGGAATATACATCTTCCGGGTGAGGTGTTAGATCCTCTACCAGCCATTTGTATTTTTCTATATGTCCTGGGCTGACAACACGTAAAATACTAGATAATCCCCAAACAGACTCATGTCCTCTAATAGAAAAAAGGTTTGGCATGTAACATTCCTTCAATGAATTCCCTGAAAATATTATCAATATATTAATGTGATTATAACAAACTGAGCAATCAATATTGATTATTATACAAACTTTTCCAGTTTTGTCAAAACCTTGGAACTTAGCTGGGTCCCTTACAATTGTGAAAAAAGTGATTTCTGTATTAATTTGGAAAACTTTTAAAGAAATAACATATACAGATGTACTATGACTTTAGCCAGATGAGCTATCATAGTTATAATTATGAACGGGCTTCCTCAATAAGATAACCTGTTTTTGTGCTACAAGCTATGGGACACTTACATAACGTATGTAGTATCTTTTGTTCAGAGTCTTGAGTCATGTGAAATCTGAAATGTAAAAACAAATGACTTTTCATTAGATATCAGCATATCCAGCAAAATTAATAAATATTTCTCTATCTTGTGAACTAGGAATTCGTTATTTTTAAAGATATAAAGATAATTTTAATGATCTCCTTCACCATAACCTAGATCATGCTACAGGTCATGACCAGCTTAGATTTTGCTACAAGTCATGACCTTTCTAGATCATGCTAGAGGTCATAACCTTTATAGATCATGCTATGGGTCATAACCTTTTTAGATCATACTCAGGTCATAACCTTTCTAAATCATACTAAATGTCATAACATTTCTAGATCATGCTACAAATCATAATTTGTATTAATTTCAAAATATTATGCAGATATATATCATCATGTTGTAAGATTAAGCTACAGGTCATCACATTTCAAGGTCACACAAAAGGTTATTACATAACTAGGTCATGCTACAGGTAATCACAATCTATGTCATACTACAGGTAATCATCAAGGTCACACAAAATGTCATCACATAACTAGGTCATATTACAGGTCATCACATTTCGGTTCACACTTCAGATCATCATTCATGTATTGCAGCTTCATACGGTCATATTGTAGGTCATATGTTGGGTCACATTGTTAGGTCACACTGTATACACTTACATGCTACATACATTTTGTACAACATTTACAAATTACAATGGTATAGAAAACTATCAACATACTTCTCTGAGTACTGTCTAAACCTCTGAACAAATCCAGGATAGGGGTTATATGGTATTACTGGTCTGTCTAACAATGTTAACAACAACTTCTTAAAAGTGGCTTCCACTCCTGTTGTTTCTAAGTATTCCCGGAACTGTCGCATAACCATCGTATCATAGCCTGGTTCTGGTGGGTGATATGTTGCTCTGTCAATGGGCTCATGCTAAAAAACAAAAAGTAGTGGTTTATGTAATAACTGTGCACACCTCCACATCATGTAATAACTGTACACATCAACACATGTCATAAATGCATGCAAACACATGTAATTAACTGTGCATGTCAACACATGTAATAACTGTGCATGCCAACATATGTAATAACTATGCAAGTCAACAAAAACAATAACTGTGCATGCCAACATATGTAATAAATGTACATTCCAACACATGTAATAACTGTGCACACTAACACATGTAATAACTCTACACATCAACACATGTAATAACTGTGCATACCAACACATGTAATAACTATATGCCAACACATATAATAACTGTGCATGCCAACACCTGTAATGTCTGTGCACACCAACACATGTAAATAACTGTACACATCAACACATGTAATAACTGTGCATGCCAACACATGTAATAACTGCACACACCAACATATGTAATAACTGTACACACCAACACATGTGATCATTGTAAAATCTTAATCACACAATAAATGGTCAAGTTCAATAATGTAATTATCTTACAAGCTCAATAATGTAATAATCTTACAAGCTCAATAATGTACATGTAATAATCTTACAAGCTCAATAATGTAATAATCTTACAAGCTCAATAATGTAATTATCTTACAAGCTCAATAATGTAATAATCTTACAAGCTCAATAATGTAATTATCTTACAAGCTCAATAATGTAATTATCTTACAAGCTCAATAATATAATAATCTTACAAGCTCAATAATGTAATAATCTTACAAGCTCAATAATGTAATAATCTTACAAGCTCAATAATGTAATAATCTTACAAGCTCAATAATGTAATAATCTTACAAGCTCAATAATGTAATTATCTTACAAGCTAAATTATGTTATGATCTTACAAGCTCAATAATGAAATAATCTTACAAGCTCAATAATGTAATTATCTAACAAGCTCAATAATGTCATAATCTTACAAGCTCAATAATGTAATTATCTTACAAGCTCAATAATATAATAATCTTACAAGTTCAATAATGTAATAACCTTACAAGCTCAATAATGTGATAACCTTACAAGCTCAAAATTAATAAAATATACAAATAACAATCCTAAAGTATCAAGCCTTTTTTGTATCCCAATACAAAATAGGGATAAATGTTTTTTTCCCAATTTGATGAAAAAAATTCCCAATTTGGTTTACAGAATGAGGCAGTAATTAAAAATGAATTAATGTGCAACAGGGGGAAATGCATTTAATAAGTGTTTCCATTACATTAAATTCAGATTTACATGTATGCAAAACATTTTGCCAACTTGGCACAAATTCACAATAATATTCCCAATTGTGTTGCCAATGACATTTTCGCAAAACTGGCAGAAAAAGGTCTTGTTATGTTTGTGAGAATCAGCTGATTGTCTAGACATTTTAATCATCATGTTGACACTTCCTGTATATAGATGTTGTACAAACCAAGCATTGTTTTTATATATATAAGTACTCGATCTACATAAATAATTGTTATAGAGACAAACGTTTCTCAGTAATATGCTTCGTCCATGTCACGCTGCATAAAACAGATTTACTTTATCATTAGATATACACATACTCTCTCTTTGTTTGATATCTCGCTGCATGTGACATCATAGTCATTTATTTACTGTATTTGTTTTCTTACTCATCAAACAAAAAGGAATGACTTGATTTGAAACAGATTCTACTGTTCCAGTAAATGCAAGTTGCAGCTTATAAGAAAGTCTCATCTAAAAGGCTTGTGACTTTCACTTCTTACACTCAGCACTTGGTGAAGGAATGATCACTTCCTGTTTTACAGAAGTATCAGATATCACTCTGATCAGCAGCCAAACCTACAGCCTCCTATTTGTAAGACTAACAATTCATTTACTAAGTCATGAAAGGGTTCCCCCTCTCTTGTTGTAACCCTAACTGTAACCTACCGAGCCTCTGATTTGTTATGTCAATATTCCTGAGCATCTGACCATTTAAGTCTTTTTGTCTTACCTGAAAATCTGGTCCAGTGAGTGTCAGTATTTTATCTTACCTTAGCATCTGGATTCCCTTGATTTTGACGTGTTGGTGGAGCCTGTCTTTTTGGTCGATTTGGCTTTGCTTGACTATATTTTGCACGCTATAAAGGAAACATCAATATTTAAAGAGCGAATAAATGAGATAATCAAGATTTAAAATAGTGAACATCTCATTTACATAAATTTCAAATTTATTTTTATCATACCAGAGCCTCATGCTCAAATTTTTCTGAGTGACTTGTCATGTAATTTGAAATGATATGAGATTGCAATCTACATAATTGATATATCATAATTTCTTAAAATTCGTTCTCTCACTCACACTCTCCTTCCTCCCCCCCTCTCTCTCTTTCTCTTGCTCTTTAAGACTGCCAAATTTCAACAAAACAGATTGACAAAAGAGAATCTTAATGCATGTTTCCCATGAAATGTCATATTTGGGCAAACATATTAATGTTTTCAGTCTGACAAAGGTCATTGTAAGACTCATCCGAGATATATTCGTATTCAATCTTTGGACTAAGTTTTATAAATCTGTCAAGAAATAAAAGCATTAGGCAATGACAAGGAAAGTTAAAGGCATACAAGTTGTTGAAATTGATTTTTTTGTTTGTATTCAAAGTTTCAAATATCTGAGGATTTAAAAAAATAAATAAACTTTTTTAAGAATCCCAGATAGGAAAAAACTTGTTATATGTTATGTAAATAATGGGTGAGTAAACAATTTTGTATTCTTACATGGATGGCAAGGAATATCAATCACTGCCATATTTTATTCATTATAGGCAATACATGATATATGTTAAAATTTTTCTATGGCAACATATCTTTTTAGCTTTTTTAATCAAAGTTTTGGTCTAATTGTGGGATATATTTTGTCTATTAAAATGAAAAAAAAAATCTATCTAACAGATGGATAGACAGGCAACTGGACAATCATGTGCACACCATAATATAAATATACTCCTTCATAAAACTGGTAAAATAAATATCATGTCAAATATTAAACATCCTGTATCTTTCAGACAAGATTACAAAAAATGTTATGATTTGTATTCAAATAATGCTGCTTCTCAAAACCTTTTTATTTTGTTAAAAGTAAATAAATAAAGCGGTATTAATATGCACACAGAATTTTCCTGCATTTATCACACATTATATCATTTATCTTAATGACCTATGTGTATCTGTTAATCCACAAAAATATTTTTATTGGGCAAAAACTAAAACCAAAAAATATTTGTTAAATGTGACCTGATCCATCCTCTGAAAAAGTTCTGACGTAAATTATTTAGGGAGTGTTGACTACTTTTTTTACATGTCAGAAATTTAAAAAAATATTTAAAATCCTATCAAACAACCCACTACTAAGACAGCTGGATTCTCCATGTATATTACTTTTAGCTAAATTTCCCTAACTTTTATTTTATATTCTTTTCTGTATCCTTGATCACTTGAGTGCTTTGAACAATTACTGTCCATGCCATTAGCAGCATTTATTCATTTCAATTGCATCCAACACCTGTGGATATAGAGTGCATTGGTCAGGCTTTAGTGCATAATGTATATACATTCCCTGACATCTAAATACCAACAGTTATCTCATAAATGAAAACGGACACAAAGCACACAAATAAAATGTACAGGCAAATATTATCATCAACACACAATCAGTAAAGTCCCAATTAGTATTATTCTGTACTTACATTTAAATCTGAAACAAAATAATAAAGTATAACTTAGAATGTTCAAAGATTGTACACTGAGACTGAAAAGTATCTCATGTCAAACATTGCTCTTTACTTAACAAAGGTGCAATTATTTGTTCTTTAACTCATTGACCCCACACAACAACTGACTCTTCTGCAAATCAATGACTTAGAAGTAAATGGGTTAATGGAATAAAGAGTGAAGTTTGATGGTCTCAGAGAAAGACATTTATAATGTATGTAATAAACAACAATTAGCTTTTGTAATTTGGTGTGTTATTGTATGGAACATCAGCTGTGACATAAAACCCATAATTAACAGATCTCCATATAGTTTTGTACCTTTTTATCAGAAAACAATTTTTATCTTTTTTCTGACAATTTAAATCATATTGATTGCATTATAAGATATATGCCACTATAGGCAAAGCATGTTTTGAAAAAAAAAATCATAGATTCATTTCTTATGAATGAATTTCATCAGAATTGTATGAGAATTGAAATGCTGATGGTCATATATATCTGTACTAAAGACAAGGAATTGTTTTGTATTTATCATTATTACCTGTGACTGGGAGGTCCCTTGACCTTGCCTTCCTGCATTCCTTGACATATCTATATCCTCTATGTCAGTAGAAGGTTTCAAACAATCATGTCCAGGATACCTAGGTCATGCTATGAACAGACATAAATTTGATATCATATATATCACACATAAATGCTAAAATGTATGTTTCCATCATATAAGATATTCAGGACGCATAGATTCTATGTAATAATGTTCGACATTTAATATCAGTGCTCGACCAGTTGGAAGATAATGATGTTTGACCAGTTGGAAGATATATATATATATATATATATCCTTATATATATATATATATATATATATATATATATATAGGTTATATATATATATATATATATATATATATATACATGTATATATATATATATATATATATACATATATATATACATGTATATATATATATATATTATATATATATATATATATATATATATAAATATATATATTACATGTATATATATATATATACATGTATATATATATATTATACATGTATATATATATAATATATATATATATATATATATATGCTATATATATATATATACAGTATATATATATATATATATATATATATATACATGTATATATATATATATATATATATATATATATATATATATATATATATATATATATATATATATATATATATATATATATATATATATATATATATATATATATATATATATATATAAAATGATGTTTGACCAAATGGAAGACAATGAGGTCTGACCAGTTGGAAGACAATGATGTTTATGTAATTAACTAATGATCACATACATGTATACATGACATTTGTTATATTTGTTTAACTTTGTTTTCTTAGTCTCCCATCTAAAAGAGATTTGCTGTTGTTATTTACAAAAGTGCAGATGACAATCATATGTAAACATCACTGCATGTGCAGTGACGAGCCAGATGAGTAAAGTGCTTTGACAAACTTGTGATGCAAAATTTAAACTAAGCTTTAGTCAAGATAATATAATGTTTAAGATACTGTAAGACTCAATAAAAGATAAGCTTAACATGGATATCCCAACACTGTAGTTTACCATTTGTAGATCATCTTGCAATGATGCAGTGTATATTCAATACTCTGAAAGGGGGTGGTCTTTTTTTCCTAGAATGTTTCCACTTTCTGGTTGTTTAAAAAGAAAGATGTTCTGTTGATGGTCACTGTTTTGTTATCAGTCACACCAGAATTGCTGAATTTAGCCATCTCCTGGTCGAATTTTGGTGTTTATATTGCAATTGGTCGAGCACAGTTACAGTAATGCTTACTTTTCACCTCTTTTATGGTCAAGAATTAAAGTTTAGTGTAACATGCCGAATGCATTGATCACATCAATGATCATAGACTGTCGATCGCCAGTCCAGATGCTGACTGCACTAGTCATTGCTTAACATCAGTACATGAATATTATGCTAACCGTCCACTACCCCCCCTCGCTAGCTGATGGACCTAAAACAGCTTAATCTGCCTCCTGGATTTCAGGCATCCATGACTGTTACATCAGATTGTCACTACCCCGCTCCATCGTACATGGATATAAATGCTTCGTCAGCCACAAAAGCTAGCTATTGGACTGAAGCTTCATGTGTGGTTCAACCTAAAATCGGCAGCTAACAATATGTCCTTCAGCTGTATCTCCTGGATTTCAGGCATCCCACTGCTGCCACCAAATGTAACATGCCTTAAGTGAATCACATCAGATTGTCACCAATCCAGATGCTGACCACGCTTTTTTGATGCATTTCAAAGCTTAACATCAGTATTATTTTTGATATAAATGCTAATCCGTCCAGCCAGAAATACAAAAAGCTAGTTATTGGACTATAGACAGTTAATCTGCCTATATATCTATGATTGTTACATATTAAGCACAATACAAATATTGCAGATTTATAATACTTATCATGTTTTCGGAGTTGTTGTTATCACACTTTACTAGCACAATTCAATGTAGATATCTGGGAATCATAAGTATACTTTTACTTCATGTAGATCTTATGACAGACGGGCCGTATTTTAGTCTTCTCAATTAGATCTATACTATACTAGTATTTCGGTCCATGGAAATACTGATAACAATAATGATTTGCCGAAAACACCAGAAAAAACACCGAAAACAACAATATGAAGCCGACATACAACTTAATTATTGAATACATTTATACTTGGCTCCCTAACATTACATTTAACATGATTTTGATGCATTTCAAAGAAGTTATTACGTCATTACGATATTATTTTTGAAACACAAGTAACACATGTGAGCTCAGGTTTTACATCCTACTTGACAATGAAATAGATGCATATTTACACTCAAGTTATGTAAAAAACCCTTTTAGACTTTTTACACAAAACCCTCACTTAGATTTTTTTACACAAAACCCCCTCACTTAGATTTAATACACATAAGACTTTGTGTTAATATATCAGCATGCAGTATGAGTCACAGTCACGTCTCACAATTGGTAACACAAGTTAACATACAGAATGTACGAAGTTATTTTTTTACCAAAAAAATGTGTAAACATCAGAGTTCATCGTCTTCGACTTCGTGTATTAAAAATTTAACATTTGTCGTAATATATCTCTTTGTCAAATGCATCCAATTTCTGTAAAACTTTACATAAGTGATCCAGATATCAATATCTATAATATATAAGTTGTTTGTCGGATTTCTATTGATGTTTTCGGTAATTTTCTGTTGTTTTCGGTAATTTGTTGTTGTTATCGGTAGTTCCATGGACCCCAAGTATTTCATGTTTTAAAAGAAGTGGCAGAACACGATTTAGCCTGAACATGCATAACACATTTAGTTCATTGACCAATTATTCATTTGTTTGTAGAATATGGAGCTCATACAAATGAATACAAATATAAAATCCAAACATTTGATACATACATGATAGGATTCGAATGTAAATTGATGGTATCAATCCGTCGCATATGTAAATTGGCAATGTTCAACACAAAAAAAGTTCAGGATAGTATCCCACCTAGCATCGAGCTATTCAAAAACAGGTTTTGCACAAAAACCATCTTCTACACAACACTGGTTCAGGATTTTTTCTTTCACGAATTCCGGAAATATCAGCGCAAACTGTTATTGCTAATATTTCCTTGATTTGCCTGATGTTATACTGTTCTGGGGAGCGTTGAGTCTATATATACATCGAAATATATATATAAAGCTAATTTCTAAAAGTTAAACAACTTGAATTTAATGATTCTGAAATCAAAGCATACGAATTTTTAATACGGGAAATCTAAACACACGCTAGGTCTCGTAATGAATAGTACAATGGTCTGACTGGAATTTAGAAACGAACCACGAACTTATACAAAGTTAATATCATAGAAATAAAAACTTGCCTTGAGTATTTAATCAAATGTGTGGTGTCTTACTCAGATACAATGACATTTACACACATCCCCACAACCAGGTCCAATGAAATGTTCACAAAACTCCTCACTCAGATACAATGAAATTTACACAAAACCCCTCACTTAGATATAATGAAATTTACACAAAACCCCTCACTTAGATACAATGAAATTTACACAAAACCCCTTACTCATGTAAATGAATTTTACGCAAAACCCCACAGCCAGGTCCAACCCCGAAAACTCGCTTATTAGCGACTTTTCGTTTGGTGACACAAAAAGTAGTCAAAAAGTTTATATTTCACAAATGATCGCTAAACATAGCGACTTTTCACAGGGACCCGCGAAAATTCGCTTTTAATCAGTGATTTTTTTGAAATGTTGAGGCGTTGGCGGTTGTTGGTCGCTAAATGTGAGGATACACTCCTCACGTGTTTATTACTGTGGACTCACGGCGAAAATTCGCTAATTAGGGAGTGTTCTGAGGAACTTTACACAAAACCCTCACTTAGATATAATGAAATTACAAAAAGAACTCTAGATGGCACAAATCAGTCACCATACCAATAAAATTACAATCACTTAGATTGATATAAATTCCCTCTTACTTAGGGGTAAATACAATGAAAATTTTACACAAAACCCCTACCCTTACTTAGACCCCTCACTTAGTACAATGGAATTCATTATTAGTATAATGAAATAGGTCGTGAAAAACACAAAACCCCTTTACTCATGTAGCACGCCCAGTGGCCCGATGGTTTTCACACCCGAAAACTCGTGTATAGCTAAAGTTTTTAGGTGAAAAGTCATGAAATTAAACAACTTGGGAGTGTATATTATTTGTTTGAATGTGATTTACCAGATAATATTATGTATTCTAGCAGCCCAGTTGGTTCAGCAGAGATTGTTTGATATTTACCAGAACAATGTACATGAAATATTTAGTACTATATCTAGCTTGTCTAAAGGTTTTCTGTATCAACATCTTGTTGACAATTTTGTGTTCAGTTTTATTTATGTAAATCAATTGATATGGAAGATAGAAAACAATTAACGAAATTTAGAATTTCCTCGTACAATTTGAATATTGAGAAAGGGAGATATTTAGGTATTAACTGAGATAATAGAAATTGTGAAAAATGCCATTTACGTTTTCTAGAGGATGAATTTAATTTCATTTTTGAATGCCCATTTTATAAAGAGCTTAGAGCAAAATATATTTAAAAATACTATTATTCTCCAATCAGTACTTTTAAACTTGTTCAGTTACTTAGTGTACAGAATTTAAAACAACTTACATATCCACGAAAACATTTATACTTTGCTACGGAAAAAAAGAAATTCTTAAGATAATCTTACTGCCACTTTCTGTTTCTTTTCTTTAGCATGTTGTCTATATTATCTTTAGTATGTATTGTGCTCTCCTGTGTGATGTTTGTATTTTGTGTTCTGTTACTTCTTCATCATGTTGTCTATATTATCTTTAGTATGTACTGTGCTCTCCTGTGTGATGTTTGTATTTTGTGTTCTGTTTCCGATGAGTTGTATGATAATAAAGAATTGAATTGGAACTGGTTCAGTGGTACGAAGCAACGGTACAATGGTTTTATGGTTTTAAACCAATTATGTGATTTTTTTAGTGATAAGTTAATTGGCATTTATACACAAATGCAGTCATGTGGATCTCAACCAACTGAAAAGGGCATTAGCTGTGTTTATCAAAATAATATATATATATATATTTCAAGATTTTCGACTTTTACTACTTGTACTTGATGTACAATAACAAGAAGTTTTTGCATGTGTATATCTTTTTTTGTATATCAATCTAAATAGTAAAAAAATGAAAAAAAAGAAATGAAAAAAAGAAAAAAGAAAACGAAGCTAATGTACCTTTACTCCAACATGCCTTAGCGATTAAAAGATAATTAAAACTGTATATAAAACATCGCATTTACAAATATAGAGAGTAGTCGTGTGGTTCAAAACCAACCTCATCTGCCAGTATTTGAAACTGTGTATTCTGCAAGTTTGTCATTGTAATGAGAAAAGTTCATTGAGGCAGTTATATACTCACGTGATAACTATAGTGTATAAATGTCAGTTTTTCTTCTGTCAATTAATTCTCTAATGTCACAATAAAAAATCATAGAAAGATGTGTAAATATACGACATGCTCTACTTGTAGAATTACCGTTACGGAATGGAAACCATATGATGACGTATGTCGTGCTGATCATAACAGATTCTCATACGTTTGCACAAATACGACCATGAATCAAATTTTCTTTTTAGAAAATGGAGTAAAAGGAAATGTTTGAAAAGAAGGTTGGACATTATTTGATGGAACGAAACATTTATGAAAATTACCAAAAGAATGTTACGTCTAGCATATGCATACAGTGTACCTTCAGAGATTAGACAACGGTTTAAATGTACAGGATGTGAAGAGTTGCAAAACAATCAATTAGACCATGGCTGTGTAATATTGAATAGTGATGAAATAAGGGAGTTGCACTTTGGGGAAGCTTTAAAATGTCTTAATCATCCCGAAGATGAAAATATGTGCTAAATGTTAACAGTTTACAATGTATTTAGCTTATTTTCTTACATTATTCACAAAGTGTTACTCAAGATACTTTAAACACAGAACAAGTATTTATTTACAATACCAAAGTTACAGTTTTACAAGTGATTCCAAACAAATGCTCAAAACGATCGTTTCTGTCAGTAAGACTTCATTAGTTGAACTCGAATTTTGATGTAAATGTATATTTCCGAAAGATAAAGTGGCATCATACAAGGTCAAATAATAAATCTAAATGTATTGCCAAATCCATTCGAAGAAATGAATATCTTTTTTTTCAGAAATTTAGAATTAAAATGGTGCTATCTGAGCGAAATATTACTTTAGTATAAAACAAACTGAGAATATCATTATCATTAGGAGTAATGAGGAAGTTGTACACCTTTGATTTATTTATACCTTTGGGACTGAAATCGGACGTCACCGAGATAAAAAAAACACTGGTAAACATATATATACATGTATATATAAACTGTCACCGTGATGTAACTTGAGGAGACAACTTCCATTTAGGCTACAAATGGCACCTTCTACACGGCGTTGACATTCTTTTACCTATTCAATTCGGTCTTGTGACATCCATGTTAAGATTTACTTTTAAAATACTCAAAATTTTAATTCGCAATAAAACAATTTTTTAAATATTTCTGAAGTTTTCTTCAAATAAGCAATAATTTTTATTATTGTTTAGAATTATATGCCGTCAATATACAAACATGTCCAGTTACAGAATAAATTTTACGTGTTTTTACCTTAAATTCATGAAAATTTAGTTGAGCTTGAGTACTGAGTAAATTTGATGACTTTGGGCCCTGATATATGATCGGTTGAGCAGGCAAAGTTGAGAAAATTCTCAGACTTGAATGAATTCTTAACTTTTATGGTGCCGGGCCCTGGTCTTGCTGACCTCTTTCGTCTCCTCCTGTATGGTATCCTGAAGGTTCAATTATACATATTAACACAAATCTTCTTGATTTAAATGGTTTAAAAATTTGACACACGAGTTTGTTTTAGTACAGTAAAAATGAAGACGTATCAACGGGCAACCGAAACTCCAAGTCCATTAGAACACGATAAATTGGATACAAAAATGGTCTCAACATGAAGAACAATTGATAATGCATTCCAATTCAGTTCAGATAAATCTATACTTTTGTCAAGCTTCGTGTTTTGGGATTTACTAGGTAGGCGATAAATACAAAAACCTAGTAAATTCAAAAATTAAAACACGACACTTTTCTGCAAATCATGCCTAACACATTTCCTAATACAGATGTGGTTTTGGTTCTTCTGTTTTCTCAGTATTGGCTAACAAAATCTCGTATATTTCATTACATCTCTCGAGAACAACGATGTTTTATTACAGTTACATGGTGTCACCCATAGTTTAAATTAAGAGTTGCCTTGGTAAATCTAGCTAGTGATTTAACATCTGGATTGTATATATGTGATTAAAAAATCTCGCACATGAAAAACAGAGATGAGGTTTACAGTGCGAAACATTCCTGGTGATAAAAAGTCTGTGTTAAATAGTATACTAGTAGCTCAACTACAAATACATAATTGGGAAATCGACTCGTTTTACAACGGCCTCTATCACACACTAGTAAAATGATAATGGATTATTCATTTGGTAACGGTACTGCATACCTGGTACTGTTCGTCCTTTTACGACATTATCTCCATATCTCTTATTTTGCTTGAACATTTCGCCTTTATCTTAAATTCGCATACCATCTGAGAGCAGAAATGGCGAAAATTAAACGGAAGCGAAAATTTTCAGGTAAACGGTACTTATCATATAAATAATTATTACCATTGGTCCGATACAAAACCACATGACCGCGGTATGGACATTTCTTATTAAAATGCTGAGCTATTATATATTATACTTCTTGATACAAAACATGTAATGCTATACTTTAGTAAATCTATTTTAAATTGGAGCTCAACTGATAAAGTCTAATAGACAGAAACGATCGTCTTGAGCTTTATAACTTTGGTATTATAATATTTAATCAAAACCTTCACAATTCTGTGACAGGGCTACATCATTTTATAATCTCAAGATATCTCTATTTCAAGTTTTTACTCATTGTATATACATACATACATTATATATATATATATATATATATATATATATATATATATATATATATATATATATATATATATATATATATATATATATATATATATATATATATATATATATATATATATATATAGCGCCAATTTAACCGATTTAGTAAATTTATTCACACGTTTGTTGAATTCATATACCTTAGGCATGTCAATATAAAGTGCTTACTTTTATTGTAAATATAAGTCATTCCAAATGGTTGGCGCTGTTTTTTAACTCGTATGTAGAGTTGTTTTGTTCTTAGAGAAATGGCAGAAGTTTGGTAATTCACAGAATTCCATTACAGTACGTCTACAACAATACATATTATCTACAAATCACCCACAGAATATTAAAGGCACATAAGCTGTTTCTTTTTTCAAAAATTTTGTTTCCTTTTTTTACTACTTAGATTGATATACAATAGCAAAAACAGAAATATACTTCAACATACACTTCTTAAATCCATATATTTTGTGAAAATTGCTTGCAAAATCCTGATTTGGCACTTTTTCACTTGTAATTGATTAAATCGACCTTACTATTTGTATATGCATACCACGCTGGACCTGACCTTATTTTTTTAAAAATATATAGGAATATAAGATTTTTTTATGCCTGTGTATAGCTCTTACTTGTTATTGTATATCAAGAACAAGTAGTAAAATTATAAACAATAGAAATAACATTTTTTGTAAACACAGCTAATTCCCCTTTAAATTCCTAACTCCTTCTTAACTTACTAATTTACTCCTTAATTTCCCATTACTTACCTGATACATGTAAATTAATATTCTAACCACCTATAAGTCAACTAAGTACGAGTACAAATATGCCGTGTTTGTCAAAACGTATGTATATTATATTTGGTCCAAGATCGTGTATGTATATAAATAATATATATTGAAGGTCAAGATCACATCCAATTTATTCTTTTACTTCATTGAAAATAATTTGTATAGCGTTGTGAAGTTACTGGTATACTGTATAAAGATTAATAATTTTGTAGATCAATATACATCAAGAAATATAATCAAAATCATCACGATGTGTATTATAAAATAAATTATATTGAATTGATATTTATATAAACAATATTATCTATGCCCATAATTATCGATATTATGAACAATGTATATCTAATTCAAATTTAAGGGAATTAACTCTTCTATTTATTAAATTAAATACTGTTTGATGTTATTTCTGTACACATATAAAGAGATCATTTATAATGTTTTATGTATATTACAGGGTTTCAATTATCATCATTCATATATTGCATTCATCTTAATAAAATATTGAACCTGGGGCACGAGAGTTTGTGCCGTGCTATATTCATACCAAATCCCGGTTACTTTACAATGTATGTTATTTGATATAACAGTTTCAATTATCTTTTAATCGCTATGGCAATATGCTGTTGAATTAAGTACCCTGAGAACCACATGACTACATTTGTACATGTATAGGAATGCCAATGACCTAATCGCCAAGATGAAACACGCTTATAATTGATTCAAAACCATACAACCATTGTACCACTGCTTCATATCACGGGACCAGTGGTTTTTATCCCAGATTTACTAGCTACTATGAAGTTTTCAAAAAACCCTCACACAGAAGAAATGACATTCATACAAAACTCCTCACTCCTCCTCTGGATTTTCAGAGGTCTGCGTGTTCGTCAGATTTGTATATTATGTAATCTGAAAGATTTGTACTTTGGTTTCTGAAATTTTATATAAGAGCAAAGGAATGTTCCAACACATACTTTACAGTTTGTAGAGTTTTGTTTGTTTTCTCCGCATTACAAATATCTCTTTTATCTAACACTCCTCACAACAAGCGAAACGCAATGGTACAGCTGTTGACACATTTTAAATACTATATAACACAATAGCGTACTGTCAACATCATAATTCACTGAATTATCTAAAGAATAGATGTCTTGAGTAAAATTCACGAGATCTTAATCATGTCTCCTTTCTAAGTAATTTTAAGTGTCATTTAAACACTTGAACCTATATTCGTAGTTTTAAAGTATTTGGTGTCCGAGTTGCGCATCGTTCAGTGACAATGCCAACCGAGCTCGATCTTTGGATTGGACAGAGGAGTATATGTCAAATTATATGGTGGTCGCCAAGTCCGACACGCGGGGTTTTCTCCGAGTATTACGGTTTCCTAATTTAATACCAAAATCAAAGCCATCAGGAAACATTTACACAAGTTCTGGAATTTGTTTGTTAACCGTTGTAAAACAAATAAATGTTTAAACGTTTTGGCTTTAGAACATCTATTCTATAACTAACATAGAACTAACTTGTCTCTAAAATAAATAATGAATTTTCAGATTACAGTATTAACGTTCTACCTATAGCATAATTCAACGATACATCATGAGAAGTTTGTTACAATAATTGTATATGTGTAAACACCATCCACACAAGACAAAATATTGTTAAAATAAAACAGAACGTTTAGTTGCGAGTATAGCCTTCACCGCATTCAACATCTTTAATTACTCGGTGACCTATCATGTGTAATACACACGGTACTGTTTATATTTTTGCAATGAAAGTCCGCCATGTATCACACATTATACACATTACAGCAAGTCTAAATCCATTTTAATGTACATCAAACTGCATTTCAGAAACCTCGCTGCACTGGCGTCAGTCCGTAGCATAGTCCAAAATGTGTAGCACTTCATCTGAAACTGGGGACATCATCATATATAAGGGTTTAGATGTAAAACAACAATCAAACAAACAAACAAACAAACCGACAGCTTTACGACTACCAGTGCTTTGCATTGATTAGAATTCATAGTTAAAATATGTTTGCGGTGAAGTTCATATAGAAAATTATATAATATAATTACAAAATATGACAGGGAACAGAAATAAACAAATGCAAGAGAAATGCATGTACAGATGGGTGCGTCAGCATTTTGTTTCCTGTCTGAAAATAATGAGACGACCGGCTACATACACATACGATAGCATTTAACTTATTGTAGGCGTAATACTTCACAGGAAGGAAACGTGTGTATTTGCAAGTGAGGACAACAGACATTTAATGCGTAAAAAGAAATACTTAATAAGATAGTTGTTGTCACAATTTATTGTTGTTCCATTGGAGGCGAATGGTGAGTCCACAGTACACATTAGAAACTTGTTTTTTTAATATTGAAATAAAATTAAATTGGAATCCATAAAATTGTACTCTATAAAAGATAAACATAGAAACTTGTAACAGTAAATGTAAAACTTGAAATAATGTTGGATAATGCCACGGTTGTATTTCGTCTATTTTAGAATGTAACAGTCGCCTCATAGCTTTTGTTTGTTTCTGTCCGTAGACCGTATTAAAATTGACTGAAATGTTGTCAAATCTGAATTTATGTTGATATTCTTATAAATTGTACATTCAACAAACCATGGTTACATATTAAAACACGGACATCTATATAGAAAATTTATACATTTTTATAGAAAGACATAGTGAAACAAACAGACTACATGTATTGTATATATGTAACAGTAATGCATATAAAATGTCTGGCCCAAATGCTTTTACATGCAACGGTGGGCGTGGTCATCATCTGGATGGGTGACCGTGTGATGTGATGCGCTCAGAGACATAGCAATAAGTGAGAAAGAGCCCACGATTCACGTTACAGTAAACTGAGATGGCAGCGAGAAGGTCGCGAGAGCCATCTTCGGGACGGGAAGAGAGAGAAGCTTGTCGGTAGAACCGAAAGTTTTTCCAGGAGAATGAATCTAATTTTTAGAACAGTCAGGTTTGTGATAGTTAGCGCAGTTTAACTGTAGTTGGTGGCGCCAAAGACCAATAGCTAGCTTTTTGTAAGCTGAACGAAGATCACTCTGTATTTACAGGTGAAACATGTACTGAAGTTAAAGCCATGACAAAGGGCGTGGTCACTCATCTGAAACAAAGGGAGGGTCGAGATGACCATATGGTGTGATGCGCTCGAAAGTTCCCGGTATACGTCACAATCAAAGGACTGAAAGTCCTGAAAGGCAAGTCCTTTGTCAAAATCTGACTCTATATGGGTTGTGACTTAATTTATAAAAGAAATATAGGAATATCTGGGTATATCTAGTTTTTTACTGACTAATGCAGTTACATGAAAGTTTAAACTCAAAGTTTGCCGGTCGAATATGACATCCTTGATTTACTGCAAAACGTTCTAAGTTAAATCTAGAATAGACTGTGGTAGTTTGCAACGCATAGTTATGAAGTACATAGTTAAAACCAAAATATTTATTTGAAGTATTTCTTGTGTATAGAGAAGATTATGTTGACTCTTCGATGCTTAGCTCTCAGTTTTGATCATGCATCAGTAGAAATTTATACAAGTGTTTAATTTTACTCTTTTTTAGAATTGATTTTTCTTATTTGTTCAATTGTCATTACTAAAACTTAACAGACATACAGGGTCGGTTTCTTTTCTTAGATTTACATGTAAAAAACAGTCATGGGACATATTATATTCCTGTCACTAATGTTATTTGAGCCATCTTCTTTGTTTTATATACACTGGGTGCAGTCTAGGTGGTGGTTTTAAATGCTGGTAAAATACTAGACTTTTCTCTTCGGCGACGAACACCGACGAATTTTAACAAAAATTTTGGTACAAAATTATGTGTAGATCTACCAAACAATAGGAGACTTCATGTTTCTAAACTACTATATATGTACCTTAGATTTTGAAATATATACGTGTTTAGTTTTACAGAAATCAGTTATCTCCCGATCACGGAATTTACCATTTTGGCGGGTAAAATCAGGGAAAACTGTATTTGTAATAAAACAGTTGATAGAATGGAAGGATCAATGGATTCATTCCCCTCCCGACAAAATTGTATGGTGTTATTATTCTTATGAAATCTTCAAGTGTTAATCAAAATATACCTGAGGATGAAAATTTACCTGTCAAGTAATTTAAGTAAAGCTCCTCCATAGAATAGCTCATTATGATTTCACTCAAAACTTGTTTAAAAAAAAGTACCATATCTAAATTTTCGTCCGAATCCTAGAGATAAATTTTGAAAAATTCAATTAGACAAGGTTTCCTTCATGCAGCTTGGTTAAAATATCGTCTTGAAATATCAGCTTAAATTAGTGTTGATTTTAAGTGTGTCATTTACAAATTGTTGGAATTTTTTATAAAACAAAGAAGAAAATAACATTGGAGAAAGATCCCGTGACAAGAATATTTATGTCCTTTATTGAAATGGTTTGTATATGCTGGTACCATCCGACTCACGACTTTCAACAGCTTTTAAAAATTTTGACCCAAAAGCATTAATTCAGTTCCTTTATTACCCTAGTTTCAAGAAGAACACTTAAACACCCCCTGTTCCTAAGCAAAAAGCAATCGAAGAGTCAAGAAACCTAAGAAGAAGAGTAAATTACATTGTTAAAATTTGGTATGAAGAAACGAATAGCAGGAACTTCTGGAGTACAATATAAATGTACCTAAGAATCTACTCTTACATAGTCTTTGATCGATGTGTCATATATGAATAGAAATAAATTTAATAAACGACTTCAAACACTATGTTGATATAGGTTTATAAAACTACCTCAGTTCATGTATCGGGAATCTCATGCCTAACTGCCCCTGATGATACGATCATGAAAATTTGTGAAGTGGTGTTATAACATCTTAGGATATTAACAAAACGCCAGAAAAAACTTGGGTTCAAAGAAACGGGTCTTAAGTCGAAATACGAAAAATGATGTGGTAACAAGATGACATAGACCTTGGAAACAATGTAAGTGTCATGCTCCATTAAAACAACTAATATAATAAAAAATGCACCTTGTACCCTAAACCTCTGGAAAATGATGATGAAGATGACACAGGGTTCTAGACCTGTTCTCATCCAGAATGGCTCAAAAACTCAAAAATCTTCGCAAAATGCCAAATTAGCATCCATCTATTATGATCCCCGGGGGTGGTTAAAACTCTAATAACGATATGGATGTGGACATCAATGATGGGTATAACGTTTCTCTTATGTGTCATTGATGTTTCTATCTAAATATGCTTGGGATCCCTTTGAATCATGTACGACAGCATAGAACGCTTCAAAGGATCGCTAAAAGCTAGCATAGTCAATCCTTTTTTGTTAGATGTTTATTCATAAAGTAAAGCGTACATTTGATAATCCAAGATATGAAGTCGACGAGATTCTCGATCAGAAGTGCCATGGATCCCCAAAACGATAACAATGAGCCCACCGAGCAAACACCCGTCATACGCCTAGTACTACTTGGAAATGGTGTGGAGAAAACATACCTCGGAATGAAATTGTATTCTTTGTTCAAGTAAACTGTTAAGTGGGTGTATGGGGTACATCATGCCTAATCCTAGTATGGTCTGTATTGATAGTGACATTATGACACTCATCGAGGGGTACCCCCGTAATGGGCTTCTCTTCCCTAAATGACTCAAAAGAACAACTCATGGTCTGATCTCTCCTCAGATATCAATCTCTCATTTACTCCTAGAGCAGATATGCAATAATGTTCATTGAAAAATCAACAGAATTATGTCGCTTCTCGTTTAGCAGGCAAGAAACGAACAGGAACAACGAACAGCACACCAGGAATAAAAGCATCACTCTGGAACCGCATTATCTCGAAACTACCGATGCCGATGTCGAGAAAAATTATCAGTGAAAGTAAAACAACATTAACGGATTTTACTAGTGGTGTGAAACCCAGCAACTTTCTGAATGACAGATGAATACCAGTTTGTCTAATGATTACAGATATTACAAAACGTATAGTAGTAGGTATGGTGAGCAATGCCGCTTTCAATGGGGATGCGACAAAGAATCCGCGACTCGTCCTTTAGAACCTTTAAGCAAGGATTAGGTCGATTTGAAAACAAGCTTTAGCACGAAGTTTAAGAAATCAACAAACTAAAAATTTGAAACCATGTATTCTGAATGCTCATCAACTCAATAGTATTTTATCACGAGACCCTTATGTTAGTACAGGAAGCATTGGGTTTTTCATTTCATAGGTCAACAGACTGCTGAATATTTTGACTCTTATGGGCTACCTCCATGGATCTATCTGATAATGTATATATGAGTGTCCCTAATGTTTTTATTTCAAATAAGTCCTCAACCTAGACCAAGAAGAAGAAAAACGTTTTGTTTGGAGAAGAGAGCCAATATCGCAACCTGATCGATTTTCTCATAACTCTTTGTTGATGATTTAATATTGCTTTTTGGTATCATTGTAAAGTATATTTCCGGGGTAATAAAATGTTGAGTGAATAGACTTGTTTATGAGTTATTTATGAGTTTACAATATAAAGTAGGGTGTTGAGAGAGAGACAGAAAACAGAAATAAGAGAAAGGTGAAATGGAGAGAGAGAAGAAATGAGAGAGAAAAAGAAATCATGGGAAATTTGAAGCGAGTACAGAGATCGATTCAAGGGCGCTGATGGGTATTATAGAAAATTGAAAAATGGTGGAATACTTATGTACGTGGTGTGAAAACACCTGCACATTTTATTATGTTTGATGATGAGATTTTTACGGCAGACCGCATTAGAAACCTTTACAGAAATTAAGTGTTGTACAAAACAAAATCGTCAACATCAACTACAACAAATAGTCAATGGCCGATGCGGCGGTTGTAAGATTGACTGAGGGAATTGCCCAGATTGGAGAGCTACTCAATGGCACAAAGAAACAGACCGAAGCCCTTTGGGATACGGTGTATTTTTGGAAACTGGCACCCCGTCTCCAACAAGTGCGAAAATCAGTTTGATTTCCGTTTTTTTTCATGGGGTCCTATGTCATCGTGACTAAAAAATATAAAAGTTCATCACAGCATCAGAAAAAACCACTTTACAAGCTTGAGTCGAGACTTTAACTCTTGACGACTAACTCACAGATACGGGCTCGGCCTATCGCTTCTGCACGTTGTTTCAATCGCCACCTGCTGAAAAAAACCAAAGTTTCGGTTCTAAAAATAATTTTAGTTTCGGTTCTATAAAAATAGTTTCAGATCGAGGCTCTCAAAGTTTTACTTCCATGAAATTACATTTGAAGACCAATCAGAAGCCAGCATTCTGATGACGTCATCAGTGGCGGTTAAATTCAAAGCGAATGTGACATTAAACCTGGTTGTATGCTGGATCGATCACGTCTAATGTTATTACTTCCGGGCTCTACAACACGAAAAATCAACTAATTTGGCCAGTGAAAACATAAACAAAATTTAAGGAGTATATATGATATTAATGAGAATAAAAAATGAAACGATGATCGAAACATATTAATTTTTTAAGTTGACATAAAAGATTATAAAATGGGTTAAAATTCAAAGATCATCCAGAACGAGCTAACTTTTCGTACTTGTTGCTCCAATTTTTAGGGGAATAACGCCGGTTTCTCTTCAACAGAATTTACAAAACGGTTTTTGTCTGTCCACTAATCTTTGGGGATTCTGTCGCGGTCGTTTTATTGTGTTGTCCAAGTGTCCCCTTAGACTATTCTGCCCACAAGAATTGGAAATTTTATCTTGTGTAAGTTACCTGATCGTCAGATAAAAATGGTTCGACTCTCACCAAGATCGGTTAACTGTTTGGAAGTTTCAAGTTTACAAAGTAATCAACGTGAGTTAGATGCTCTAGTCTATTAAAAACTTTCTACATGCTATTTTTTTTAAACAGAAAAACAATCGTTCAAGAACCTTAAAATTACATTGTTATTTGGTATGAAGAAACGGAGTGATAAATGTAGATCGACTCATAATAAATTTAAACAAGTAGTCAAGTTGACTTTAAAACTTCGGTCATGCAATCGCTAGCTGCATAGATGTTTTAATCCTACGGTTTAATGACACGTTGATTTTTGAACGGGGTTGCCGATGACGCTTAATTGAGTACACGGAAAAACCCGAGGAATTCTGAGCCTGTCATAACAATAAGGCCTTGCCTTAAATATAATATCACCCGGAATATAAGATATACAGTTTCCGACATTGCTTTTTTCTTAGCTTCTTAACTCTTAACGAATCAGTCTAATATACATGTATTCAAAGAATTATAATGTACGAAATATTAATCTGGTGTAAGGAATACGTTGATGGCAGTGATAGATAAGAAAACGCAATATATTCAATTAAATGATAAAATATAAGACATATATATTGGGTGGTCTCTTTTCTATGGGGCATAATAATTTTAGTAAATAATTTTACTGGCAAAAAACGTTGTTTGCTTGGTCATTTATCATTTTATCAATTTAACTGAATTGGTTATATCACTATTTACCAAAGAAGCAATTAAAATGAAAAAAGATTAGTGTATTTGCGTCTAAAACTTAATTGTTATTTTTAGAGAATAAACTGAATACAAGAAAATCCAAACTCAACTTGCTCATTGCAAAAGTATAGCCTACCTACGCCAGCAGACAAACTGATGATAATAACTTAAGCTAGCAGTCTTATTACTAGTATCAAGTTCTCACGTTTTAATTTACCCGAGGTTTTACCAAATATTCGTACTTATCACCTTCTCACGTTTTGGTAAAAACCCTGAAAAATCAAAAAGTGAGAAAATGATATTACTGACAAAATAGCCTAAACCAGACTTGGATACTTTTCGCACAGAATGGCTAACATAAATAAGACTTCTTGACTGAAAATATACAATACTTATGGAAAAGTTTCATTTTATAGGAATGAAAGATTTATGTAGTTTAAGATAATACAATCATGTCAAAACACCCTAAGTATGACAGAGCTTGCTCTGACTTGTAATCAATCAAATAAGAATTATTCTATATTTAGAAATATTAGTACAAATATTTTCAATAATTCTTTACTATTATGTCTTTCAGACTAATTTTCGCCGATGGATACGTCAGCCAAAGGCTTGTTTGTGGTCATTATTTCGTTAGCTGTGACTTGTGGTCAGTCTATATGTCCCTTAAATTGCAGGTGCCTAAATTCATATCGAGATGTCACGTGCACCAACTTAGTCAATGAATTTCCAGGAGTACCGAAATCAACGGTTCGGTTGGTAATTCAGGATTCGGACGTGGGTGATATTAGTCGTGACGTTTTTGAAGGTCTGGATGAACTGAAAGAATTCCTGATATCAACTTCGAACATTAAATACATACATACGTGTTCAATTTCAAATCTACAAAATATGACGTCATTGAAATTTGAAAGCGTTACAATTGATCAAATTATACGTAATGGATTTTCTCATTTTACAAATATCAAGGAAATATCTATAAAAGGGTCAACCATAAATGAAATACAGGAATTCGCTTTTCACGATATAAGCAATACAGAATCATTCCAAATAGCTGATTCCAGTATTGGAAAGTTGGGAACCTCTGCGTTCCGAGATATCGTGAACGTCAAAGATTTCGTTCTTAAAAATTTGACCATTGGAGACATGGACTATGCTCCAATTCAAGCCGTGTTCGGAGTTGATAATATGAAAGTTACAGACAATGTTTTCCAGTCTGTTGTTTGTGGTCTGGAATCGGTTGGAAACATTTCTATGGTTAACACAATTCGGACATTAAATTTTAGCAGCAATTCTTTACCCTGCAATATTGATCTTGTTGACAGCCTGAGCGCATTTGAAAGCAGCAAAACGAGCATCATAGAAAACAACAACAAATGCATTGCACCAATATCTGTCCAGGGAAAAGTGCTGGACAAGAACACTAGACTGGATTTAATTTTAAACGATGGTCCAGAATGCCCATCTAAAACGAACATGAAAGATGAACATAGTTGTCAAAAGTACACTTTAGATGATCCCATTTTGGCAGGGGATGAGGTACCATACCCAGAGGACACCAATACTCGAAACAGAGGTCAATGGAATTGTCCAGATATTAACATGATATTTCAGATTCTCCTTGTACTTGCTTTGTTACGTTCATTTGTCATATGTTTGTAGAATTCATCGTACGGCAGCAATAACATGTGCCCTTTTACAGAGCGCCTTGTGTAAGGTCAACATTTTATCAAACTTGTATGATTTAAAGGCGCTATGTGAAATGATTATCGTGCTTAGGCTAACATTTCTTATCTACGCTTGCACTAATGTTCTTAGGCCTAAATTCTGCCGCGATTTTAAATAACATTTTTAGTAGAAAATTGACCTGTGATGTTCTTGTTTATTTCGTGGTAAGTTGGAACAAACTGAATAATCAAAATTTACTTTTAATATGATTTACCAGAAAGTCTTTAATTCGGCAGTTTTCTGTATGGATTTCAAACAGTAATAAGAGGAATTAATAAAGCTTCTTAGACAGCTTAGTACAGCTTTTTATCAATATAGTGCGTGTTGATGAAGAATGTAATATATAAACCGTGCAATGCATACATATTATACATCCAGTCGGGGCAGCAAAAGTCCCATAAAATCGACCCCCAATTCATCGTCCCACCGGGACCTCGTTTTCCCGTAATATTTGCCCTTGCCCCATACTCCTGGTGCGCAATGCCGTTTTGTTCTCTGCTGTATTAGAATCTAGCCTCTCTTGTCATCACTATTCTAAGCTCTGTTTATTCAAATGCTGATGGTCGTTCTGCATTCTGAGGAAGATCCAGACAGACTAGTGTAACAGTCTTGAAAAAAATACCAGATCTATACATGGACTGTTGTCATGAAATTTAAAAGTAAATGTCGCATAAGACTGTAATGAATACAATCATTACAATGTACCACAAAATGTATTAAAATATGCCAAAAAAGCTTGTAACCTGTTAATTAAAGGAATTACTGCTTGAATTTTTGTTATAAACTGTCCCTGAAAATATCGCAAAAATATATCGCATTTGTCCCGTGAAATGTTCCAGTTTGACGGCGTGTATGGCAATAAATCTTTTTTTCAGTAAACAAAAACATACAATGATATCATGAAAAAAATAAACAGAATTCAAAAAAATTATGAATTTCGGTGAAAAATGATTGGAATGTATACAAAAGAAAAATGAATGTAAACTAAGAAAAATGACAACATGGCGTTATTTATGTTCAACTGTAATGTAAACTAGAGAAAAATGACAACATGGCGTTATTTATGTTCAACTGTAATGTAAACTAGAGAAAAATGACAACATGGCGTTATTTACGCTTAACTGAAATGTATACTGGAGTAAAATGACAACATGGCGTTATTTACGCTCAATGTATACTAGAGTAAAATGACAACATGGCGTTATTTACGCTCAACTGAAATGTATACTTGAGTAAAATGACAACATGGCGTTATTTACGCTCAACTGAAATGTATACTAGAGTAAAATGACAACATGGCGTTATTTACGCTAAACTGAAATGTATACTACAGTAAAATGACAACATGGCGTTATTTATTAACTCTGTGATATGCTAAACTATTATGAGATCGGATATTTGCTTTCAAGAGACATCAGTATGGCGGATAATTGTATTCCAATACTGGTATAACATTTGTATGTAGACCTAAAGTGGTTGGACATTTTACTCTGTATAATTACTACTGTACATGTTTTAACAATACTCTTTCTTAGCACAGGAAGAAATCAGACCTTTCAGATTTAACTGAAAGGTAACTTTCAGTGACCATTCAGTTCACTGAATGGCAGGAACCTTTCAGTCATATTTCAGTGACCATTCAGTCAACACTCAGTGGTCATTCAGTCACCTTTCAGTGGTCATTCAGTCACGTTACAGTGGCCATTCAGTGACTGAATGACCACTGAAAGGTGACTGAATTATCATGGTCACTGAAAGGTGACTGATTGACCACTGAATGTTGACTGAATGGTTACTGAAAGGCGATTGACTGACCACTAAATAGTTGTTGAAATATGACTGAATGGTTCCTGCCATTCAGTTAAGCTGAATGGTCTAATTTTATTCTGTGAAGGTTATTTTTATAACATCGGTGTTAGTAGAGAATTGACATTTACTTGTATATATAGTTTATATTTTGTGTTGCTATCAACGCAGTTTACATTTTGACATATGTTATAGTTCAAACGATTCAACATTTCGTTAACCGGAAAACTTCACAACAATTCTGTAGATAATATCAGATATCAGAATTAGTCAACCTGTTTACACTTGGATTATAGATTAACATTGATAATGTGAGTTATAACCACAATAATCAGTAGAGAGTAATGCACCTTTGTATAAGCTAAAACCGCAAAGAGTTTTACTTTTGATAAAAATTTACCTTGATAATGATTGATAAGCAGGACAAACGTGTGCGTGTACACACACACACACACACACACTTTAATGAAATTAAAATGAAATTATTTTCTATCATTTTCGTAATTTTTATTTTACTAATGCAAAATTTCATGTAGATTATTTAATTATGAAACCTATTAACATTTTGGTTCATCCAATACACATGTACATTATTGTGATCTACACATGTAAATATTAAATTGACCATCAAGTTTCTGGTTTGTAAATCACAATAACCATTTTTAAAAGAAAGTGAAAGGGTAATAATCTTCCTGTTAAATTTACAATAGGGTAAGTGTACTGAGAAATTGTTTGTCATTGATTGACTACAAAAAAGTTATGCAGAGTACAACATTTATGTTGGCTATAAACTGTTAACTAAATCCATCCAAACTCGAAACCACTGGGAAAAACTCATCGGATATAAGTGAAATTGCCACAAAGAATATTCTTCAATGATGCACAATTTCTGTATTGCATTTCACTAATAGTACAGTTAAGGATAGTCATGTACAGTATGTCAGTAATGGAGAATCATATAAATACACATTAGAATTATATTGTGGAAACTTGTGATTTTTAAAAAAAAAATGTCTTTATTTGTTTATGTTAGGCAAGTTTATGTTTTTGAAGATGTATGTTAGATATTAATAAATTCAATGGAAATGCAGGGTTAGAATCGTAATTTCTTTGGAAACTCTGGTTAAAATCGGAGGATTTTATATGCCCATCTGGGACATATAAAATTCTCCGATTTACCCAGCATTTCCACAGAAATTAGGTAAAATCATAGAATTTTATAAAATTTTCCGAATTTTTATAATTATGTATTCATACTTCATATCTAAAATCAAGCAGATGATGAAACTGTAGGCCGAATTTCTCCCTCGATTTATAGCTTTTTTTCCTTTGATAAAGTTTTTAAAAAATGTTTAAAATCGGTACAGAAATTCTTCCTTACGAAACTGATGACCAGCACTGATAAACAACTGAACACTGAAATAAATCTATGCAGTTTAATTAAGTTTTGTATGCTTATGACTCATGGTGGTTTGATTATTTTGATGCTTCCCTGCATGGATACTATGTAAACAGTCATCGTAAAAAACGGGGGATAAGAACGGAAACACATGGCTGAAGATTAAAATCAGAAAAGAAAACAACAATATCGAACCCTTATCTTAAAAAAAAATGTGCGCACTTTCAAATCTGGTTTGGTAAAAAAATTAATTATATAATTATTTCATTTTCTGAAAATTAGGACCGGGATTTCCAACGAACTACTAATAAAATTGGTGTGGCCTAAATTCCTATATATTTTGTGAAAATTGCTTGAGAAACCCAGGTTTGGCACTTTTTCAATTTCAATTGATAATAAACTCAGTTTTATTATTTGCATATGAATACCACACTGAACCCGATCTTCATTTCACAAAATATATATGAATATAAGATTTTTTCATGCCTGTGTATAGGTTTTATTTGTTATAATACATCAAGTACAAGAAGTAAAAGAAGAAAATAGCTGTCACTTTAAAACGACACACGCACATATACATGTGTATTTGTATGTGTTTGTATGTGTGTTATTCTCTCTGATGAATCACATCTATAACAAAAGCACAAAAGTAATATATAAATGATAGTACAGTGATTGTATACATGTTTGTATATATTTAATAGTTTTACAGGAAACGATAAAGTGCTTCTCAAGAGACTTAATGAGCAGTGCATGTGACTTATTTTAAGTCGTACAGATAGACAAATTATCACATCGTGAGAAAGTTTTTGTTTCATTTACTTTCTTAAATTTCCTATTATAATAAAATTACACTGTAAAATATTCATCACATACTTCCTTGTGATCAAAGAGACAACCTGTACGAAATAATAATATCATTAGAGCAAATTAAACAATTCTGTAGTGGTAAGTATTTTTCATTGTTTGAAAATCTGATGTTCAAAAGTTTGTGAATAGATAAAAAAATATCAGAACAGTTAAATTTGAGATAAGTAATATCATTATTTTAATGAATTGATAATTTGATAACTGGAGATAATTTCATTCTTCAGCCCTTCAGTATGTTGAAAAGATATATATATATATATTAATAATTTGAATAGATTATTATTTTTTTGGTGTGTGAGTGTTTTTCTTCATGCTAAAGATGCTGAAGATATTTAAAATTTAACAAAAATTGTTATATTATGAGATGAAATTTATAAGTACAAAATTCCAGCTAAATGAAATATGACAAAGTTAAAATTCCTGCTCTATAAAATGTCTAAGTTAGAAATTCCTGCACTGTTAAATACTTAAGTTGAAGATTCCTGCTCTTCAAGCATTCAAGTCAATCAAGATAGAATTCCGGTTCTTTAAAATATTAAAGTAAAACATTCCTGGTGATCACAAGAAAGAGCAGGAATTTGTCAAAAATTATGTGTTCTGCTCTTCATCAGCAGGAATATGTCGAATCCTGTTGGATTCCTGCTCTATTCCTACCATAGTATGCTTGGATTCCTGCTGAACATTTCCATCAGGAAGTGACTGAGTTACAATTATAAAACTGTTTGATGACCTTTGAGATATATATACTTGAATTATAAGTCAAGTATATATGAAATATCTTCAAAAGTATGGAATTGAATGACATTATGGATGACATATATATATATATATATATATATATATATGTATATATATATATATATATATATATATATATATATATATATGTATATATATAGGCCACTTGGCCTTTATCAAGTGAAAGACGACAATATGTATATCAGTTACATAGTATTAGGTCTGCACAATACAAAGCTCTAGTGCAAAATTACCGATACTTCCCTTTGGAGGACATAAAATTTTATTGGAATTATATATACCACTATTCAGACCCAGCCAGGGTATGATGAGTTTGAGGGTGCCTTGTTATTTCTGTATTTGCGCTTGATAAATCCCACATGACGTCACACGAAGATATATCAATCAATTTTGCATTCTTTTTAAATCATTGAAAGCAATAAAGATATTCCTAATGATGTGATGTTCCTGAAAATCATAATAAAGATACAGATATCAAATCAAGCATCAAAACACACAACTTCCCTGTATATTCCACGTAATCATTTTGTGATTACACATTAATTTTCAAGTGATCTACTCTGCTTGCTCAACTTTCCAAGAGGACTTACAGGCATCACCTTCTCATTAGTCATTGTGCATTCAGCAAAGAAAGATGTGCTAATGTTTTTATTATAAATACAAGTTGATTTTGTTTTTCACACATGCCCTATGCTCTTAAACATGTTAAACTATACTCTGGTGTTCCATCAAGATGTGAGCTGAGTGGTTAGAGCATTGTGATTTGAACCAAGAAATCTCTCACTTCTGGTCAGTGTTGATTTGAGCCCTGCTGGAACCAAAACTGATTTTTTTGAGAAAGTTTGCCAGTTTAGTCAACAAGAGTTCATACTGCTTTAAATCACCATTGTGGTTACTATGTAACAAGTTGAAGATCATGATATCAATTCAAAATAACATATACAGTGGAACCAGGATTAAGGATAACCTCGCTCAGAAGACCACCTCACTCAGAGGACTACCTTGCTCAGAAGACTCTCACATTAAAGACCATGAGTATTCAGTCTCAAGTTTTACTGTGATAAACTTAAAAGCATGCCATATGGCTTTTTTTCTCCATGGGCTTTATAATAAGGAAACCGCAACATGTCTTACAAGGTAGAGCTCTTACCCTGTGGCAATGCAATTCTTTAAGCGGCATTAGCTGTGTTTCCAAAAAAACTTACACACAAGTTTTTCACACTTAGATAACAAATAAGAGATATATACAGGCATAAAAATTCTTATCTTTCTATATATTTTGAGGAAATAAGGTCAGGTCCATGCATGCATCCATCCATACATATATACCGTTCATAAAACTATGGTACTTTGGGTTGAATTTAAGATGAGGTGAATCTATTCTCTGTTGCAAAAGACAGAAAATGACCAGGGGTTAAAATATCCAAGTACACTTCCGGATTGAAAATATACACCGTTCTGCAGTTTAGACTAAAAAGTTGAAAATTTTTAGGACTGGTCAAATATTGGTTCCCTCTAACATGTGATGACACATGTAAGTATAATGCAGTGAATGAATAGCGAATAAATGAATATGAATATGGTCGGCACTTTGTAAGTATTAAGCAGAAACAATGTCTTATCATTGCTGTAGTGTTTTAAACCATGATAGTCTGCCATTAAAAAATCACACTGACTACCATACACCAAAAGATACAATGAAAGTCCAATATCATACGTAAATCAAAATCCATTGATTAACTTTATAAATCTTCCTGTGAATTATCTTCCACTGGCGTCAATAAAAATACTCTTTCCTCTGGTTTCTTTGATTTTTTCTTCTTTTTTTCTTTTTCTTTCTGCTTTCTTTCCTTTTCAGACATGTCTGGAATATTATAATCAAACGGAGTTAGAGCTCGAAATGGATCACCAAATGTGTCTGGCCTGTCATCAACAAACCCTCCAAATGTTTTCCCAGCACGAATACTATTAACTGGTGCAAGGTCAAATGATAGTGCTGACCTTGGTGTTCTTTGTTTTTGAGAACTTGAATATGATTTTTCTGATACTCTGGAAGACAGGTGTGTTTTTCTTTTTAAGTCACTGGCTTTGATGTTATTGAAGAACTTAATCGCCTCTGGTGATATGAGGTGAACATCGTAAGCTAACGAGTCCTGTAACGCATGCAGCATAGATTTGATTTCATCCAATCGCTGTAAAGTCTGCAAAAGTCAGGAAAAAAATTAACAAAGTTTGTATGCTCTTATTATTATACAAAACAATTTTATCAATATGTGAGATACATTTTAACAAATTGAATTCAGCATTCTGTTAACTGTGAGTTATTTAACGAGTATTCAAATATTTCATTTTAACTGGTCACCAGCCAAATAATCTAAGCATTATTAAAAACATAACATTTGCTAAATTGAGGTAATCCATGAAAAATTACATTCAGCAACCAATTCTCGCCAACTCATTTTATTTTACCTGATATTTTCAGGTTTCTCAGAGAATTTTTTTTTTCATTCAGCAAATCAGAATAGTGTGTTCTCCAGGAAACACAAACAAATCTATAAAAGTATGCATGAGTTTGCACCTTCTACACCAGTTAAAAACAGCTGGTAAGAATTGGTACTTGGGGAAAATTGGTCGCTAACCAGTACTGTCCATGTTAGTTGTACAGTTACAACTGATACAATACTAAAATCATCTGAAACCTGTACACAGACAACTCAGTGTTGGTAATTCAGGCCTTTTTTTATAATTTCCATGGGGCCGAAATTCGGCCCCATTACCAGTGCAAAACGCATGTATTTTTTCTCAATTTGATGAAAACAATTACTAATTTGGTATTGAGGCCATGGCCATAATGAAAAAAATAATTAATGTAATTGGAAATGCATTTAAAAAACAGATTCTATTACATTTAGATTTTCATTAGTGCACACAATTTTTCCCAATATTACACAAGTTCATGTTAAAATTCCCATTGTGTTGCCCATAGCGTTTCCCCAAAATTGACGGAAAAGTGCCTATTTCTGCTTGTGGTTTTTTTTTAATGCACGATGAGGGATGACAATGTATTGCAATAAGCCAGTAACTCAGGTGGCATAAATGAAAATCAAAATTACCTGTACATCATAGATCAGATACAAGTTGTTATATGTAGCATCCTCCTGTAAGCATTCATTCAATTTGCTTTCTACATATTCATCAAAAGCAAAACTTGCCATGACAATTTTTGCTTGACAAATCTCCAACAACTTCTTATGAAATACCATTGTCATCTTCCCATATGCAGCTTCATCTACAGTGAACTGCGTAAAAAAGGAATTTGTAAACTTATATGTTAGCTAATCAAATAAATTTATGACTTAAGTTTCTTGTAAACAATTTTTATAAGGAACAGAATCCATTAATTTTATATCTATAATGTCTACTGGTATGGTACCTATTCATGGGCGGAAAATCAGGGTTTTTAACAAATATTTTCAGTTCAACGGATATAATTACTTTGGAAATTTATATCAAAACAGGTTACATGTACCTTTAGATGCAATATATTCTGATAAGTTTTGGTGGAAAATACAAAACAAACACTGAATTTAGCCCACCAGTATTTTAAAACCCCAACATGCATGAATGCTGTAAATGTGATTGCAACAGGACTTTTCTCAGACAGCAGATGTAATTATGCGAAGCTAGTTATGTTGATCCCCCCCCCAACCAGCTTGTGACAAGAAAATGTTTGATAGTACAACAGAAAGGTGAGTGATTACAGTTATACTGGAATTCTCAATCATAATTTTTGTAACATATTCAACATAGTATGATTAATCTATATATACAACCTTGAAGTCCTCTATAAATTGTTCAGGAAGTTTCCTAACAGGGGGTTCTGGAACTTGGTTTTTCTTCTTTTTCTTTTTCTTTTTATCAATCTCTTCCTCTGGGGGCTCCAGATTTTTTAACATGGTCTCAATTCTGACACTGTAGAGTTCCGAGTCTTGGTACAAAGGTAGAAGGTCTTGAAGAGTGTTTGCTAATGAAATTATATACTCTATTAATGCAGCTATGCTCTGCAGTATAAACCATGCTTCTGTTACATGATCAAGACCCTGAAAACAAACAATTTAAAACAAATATTGAATATTACCTGTATTAAATTAATATTTTGAATTTTACATATTAATGAATACTTAGGGTGGAGGAGTCTCATTATGTCGAAATGGCTTCATTCACCTCAGACTTAAATCAATGCTTACTCTGTCATTTTCATCAGAAATATCAACTGCTACTTCTGCTGCACACAACTCATGAAAAAAAAATCTTACCTTTGACACAGAATAAATTGTTAGCAATATTAAATTTCAGTGATAATGAATCCTCCATAAAAATTTTTGCTTAAATGATATGATTTTGTACAATAAATGTGAATCATAGGAAGGATACAGACATCCACAGAAAATGTTTATAGGTACCGTAGGTAAGCATTTTAGCATGGTTGGAATCTGTAAACTTTTGTAATGCACCAATCGACAACTAGTAACCACTATATGTGGTGTGGCAGGGTTGCTCAGCATTACTGATATTTCCATGTGTAGTTGATTATATGATTTACTTATGGATTTTTTCACATGATGTCAGACTTCACTGTGACCAATCCTTCAGAAATAGAGAAGATCCCTTCACTGCATATTTAGTGTAAATTACCCAATGTGTAAAGTTCCATGTTTATAATATCCATGTATTTGAAAACCCACAATAGAACTAAATGAAACAGTTAAACTAAAATGTTAACACAGACAGAGAAGGTACAGATATCAACGGTTCATCATGTTCATTGACCATTATTTGCTTCACAATCTAGTCAACGAGAGAGCCGGCAGGGGCATCATAACACCCCCCCCCCACCACCCCCCCGAAAAAGGGAAAGTGGCATTTTTGTTGGATTGCTGCATGCAATACTGTGATGTTGATAAAGGGGCAGCAAAATTTGTTGCTATTCTATGTATATGAATTGCAATAGGTTTGTAAAATGTTAGAACCATGGAGAACAAAAAGTAAACAATTTTGAAGAAAAGTAGCATTTTATTCTCCTATTGTGCTTATGACCTTGATCTGGGACCCTATGGCCTCAAACAACATGTGAACAAATCATATGTAAGGTACAGGTATTAAATGTTAACATAGATGTATAGGTATAGTCGGTATACCAAAAATGAGCTTCCTTCCATCATGCACTAACGAGAAAGCATAAAGAAAATCTATCTAACGCAACTGTGACCTTAACCTTTGGTGGATCTACTCCAAAATCAATAGGGTTCTTAGTACTTTGCAGAGGAACTTGTATACCAAAAATCAGCACACTAACATCATGCAAACTGAAGTTATCATCCACAAACGAGAAAGCATAAAGAAAATCTATCTAACGCAAGTGTGACCTTGACCTTTGATGGACCTGACCCAAAATCAATAGAGTTCTTAGCAGACAGACAGACGGGCAGACAGATGGACATCCCGCGTGACAGCTATATCTCCTCAAATTTTCTTGGGAGGGATAAAATTTAAGAAGCATCCTCGGTGATGTCACAACAGTCATGTAAAAACCATAAATCTAACTTGTTACCTTAGAGTCGATGTACTCAGTCAAGTTCAAATCTTCGTTTTCTAATTCATCCGAGCAAACTTGCACACTAACTTCTGTAAAATGAAAACGAGAAAGCATAAGAAATCGATCTAACGCAAGTGTGACCTTACCTTTATTGTACCTGACCCAAAATCAAAAATAAGAATTGAAACAGCTATATCTCCTCAAACTGGGAGGGATAAAATTTAAGAAGCATCCTCGGTGCTGTCACAAAGGACTGGTAAAATTTGCATTAGACTAGTTGCATTTATCTGTACTCTTGTAAACTGTAATTTTAGGAAAAAAAAGGTATGATTTGTTTTCATCCGAGTTGATTGGTACATTTTGTAAAATGAAAAAACTTGCTATTGGCGACCACCTATTGTATAAAATACCACCTGAGCACATAGAACTTTTTTTTCTGTCCTAAATAGTACCATTTGTGACTATATCAACCTCTATCTGTAAAGACCACCTCCCTATAGAAATTGGTTTAGGAAAAAAAGGTACTATTTTTCACACATACCAGTACATACTCAGTGTTTATTGATACAGTGGAACCTGTCTTGATAGACCACCATACCTGTCACATAAATATATATGGTGTCTCAAGACAGATAGCGTCTCAAGACAGGTGGTATCTCAACCTCTGGTCTATAAAGACCACCTTTGTATAAAGGATTTTTTCCCTATAATGGTTATCAGAATTTGGTCTCATGAGACAGGTTGTCTTTTATCAGAGTGGTCTCTCAAGACAGGTGGTCTTTTATCTAAGCAGTTTCTCAAGACAGATGGTCTTTTATCAGAGCAGTTTCTCAAGACAGTTGGTCTTTTATCAGAGTGGTCTCACAAGACAGGTGGTGTATTATCGGAGTGGTTTCTCAAGACAGGTGATCTTTTATCAGAGCAGTTTCTCAAGGCAGGTGGTCTTTTATCAGAGTGGTTTCACAAGACAGGTGGTCTTTTATCAGAGTAGTTTCTCAAGACAGGTGGTCTTTTATCAGAGTGGTCTCACAAGACAGCTGGTCGTTTATCAGAGTGGTCTCTCAAGACAGGTTGTCTTTTATCAAAGTGGTCTCACAAGACAGTTGGTCTTTTATCAGAATGGTCTCTCAAGGCAGGTGGTTTTTTATCAGAATGGTCTCTCAAGGCAGGTGGTCTTTTATCAGAGTGGTCTCACAAGACAGGTTGTCTTTTATCAGAGTGGAGTCACAAGACAGGTGTTTTTATCAAAGTGGTCTCACAAGACAGGTGGTCTTTTATCAGAATGGTCTCTCAAGGCAGGTGGTCTTTTATCAGAGTGGTCTCTCAAGACAGGTGGTCTTTTATCAGAGTGGTTTCTCAAGACAGGTGGTCTATTATCAGAGTTGTCTCTCTAGAAAGATTCCACTGTTAAGATTTATCCATTACCTGTTTCATCAAGCATTTCAGCAGTAGAAACCTGTGAACATTCAGCCAATCAGAGTGCACCATCGCTGTGATAATAAGACTATCCATTTCACCTGTGACAGCCTGAATGTTGGCATCTCCCATTGGATCCCCGTTATAGGGTAAACCACAATTCTGGTAAAAAAATGCTGCCTGAAAATGATAAAAAATTGGTTCACAATTAATGAAATAAAATGAACAGTGAGACTAACATGGATGTCATGTGACTTCCAAATTAGCTTTAACATTTTTATTACATGCATGTATAAAATCGTACAGTTGCAATACCGAGTTCTAGGCTTCAATGCAATACGTAGCATCGTATTGCACTGTATACAATATATAAAAATATATATCAAGATATAAAAATTTTGCCAGAGCTTCTTTTCTAAATGGGATTCATGCCATCCAAAATATTTGATGGCATCAATAAAAGTGGAATGAATATTAAATTTGCATACACATATAGATAAATAAGGGACATGTAATAAATACAAAACCACACAAATGTTTCTAACCGTATCATCAGACTGAATGCGAGCCATGCTCTCGTTGAATCCATCCACTACAATGATCACATGCAGTCTGATGATACTGACAGAAACATATGTGTAGTTTTGTCTATATACAGTGACAAGAGTCTACCACTAGACGAAAACAGCAAGTGGTCACTAAAAAATTAAGTGATGGAAAAAAGTTACGTGAATGCTGTTCACTGGCTACCTTTACAAAGAAGCTATTTCACAGAAATTCATGAAAATTGATTTATCATCTTGTTTAATGATAAAACATTTCTATAAACTTCAAAATATTATTTGTTGCATAGATGTTTTAAAAGTTGCATCACAAATCAAGATGCATTGGAGTTTTAGCTTTTGTGAACAAGGTTTTTGCGACCTCTCTATTTACAAACTACACATGTACATAAAACCGTACAGAAAAAAATGTCAAATATATGACCTTTTAATTATTTATATTGTTTAATGTAAATAATTTTGGTAGAATCTAACTTTTCAATTAATTACCAAAAATTTGGAAAAATAAAATTTTTGACATAATTATAGGAAAATCTATGGTCTCAGTATCTTTAAAATTAAAACCCTTAATCAGTTGGACTGATGGAAGGATGGATGGACTGATGGACACAGACAAAACCTACAGACCTCCCCCCCCCCTGGTTTTCACAGTAAGAGGACTAATTATACAAATATCAACTCACCTTTTCACTACTGAAGAAAACACTTTGATATATCTCAAGGGGATTTTCCGGGTAAAATAATTTGCCTCTGTAAAAAATAGAACAATACATGATTTATATTTATCCTGTAACTAAGACTGGAATTGTTGTACAGTTAAACTTGTATATAAAAACCTCCTTAGGGACATAACAAAACCCATCTTTATAGGGAGGTGGTCTTTACACAGAGGTTGATTTGTACACAAATGGTACTACTGAGGTACAGCATAAATGGTCTTTGTGACTAGGTGGTCTTTATACACAGGTTGTCTCTAAAGCAGGTTTTACTGTATATCAGTTGCCAAATATGCCACAGCTGTATTCAGTCAATGACGGATATCAAACATGCGATTTTGTTCTAAATATGTTTGGTGACTTATAGTAAACTTGTACTTTATAGATGGAATGAAGTCACACGTCCTATAACATCTTACATATTTGTTAAATACGATTTGGAAAAGTGGCAGAGCCCATATTGTTTTCAATACATATACACTGAAAATGTGTTATAAATTAACTCATTAGCAATATTAGGGTACAGGAAAAACAGAATAGACAGTTGGTGACTTAAAATACAGGTTGTATTTGAAATCAGGTAAAAAAAATGACACGGGCCGGACGAGTCTCACCAGTGTCGTTTTTTTCTTAACCCTCACCTAAATACAACCTGTATATTAAAACACTAACCATATATTCTCTATGTTTATGATGTCGGAATAAATCTGATCATCTGGGTTATATTACACTAACCATATATTCTCTTTGACAATGATGTAGGAATAAAGCTGATCATTTGGGTTACATTACAGGTATATCTCATCTTACTTATGAGTTTTCTGTCTTACATATGTTACAGTTTCTCTCCATCAGTTTTAATTCATCAACCCCTATAAAACAATAGACTCTTCTGTAAATCAATGACTTAGTCCAGTCCAAATGTGTCTTCAGGGATGATCAACAACAAAAACACATGTCAAACAGGTTAAGACTGGCTAGTTTGAGAGTTAAAGTTTAACACAAAAGAGTGTTGAAAAAGAAAAAAGTAAATTCTATGTTCTGATTCAAAGAAAGTATAATATGCTCACCTTTTTCCTTCTTCTGTAACATAGCGTATAAGATAGTACTTCTTCACTGTGACAAATCTCCACTCATCCAACACAATAAACCCCTGAAATTAGAGCCATCCATTGTGAAAACAATCTGAGCTAGAAAAGGATACAGTTTAACTTGCTTTAAAGGCCACCTCAGTATAAAAGGCAAATGCCTATAAAGGGCATTCAAACATAACCTTTGTTAATTTTTTTTTTAATGATTAGACCTCTTTATAAAGGTCACCTGTCTATAACAGCTAGCTACTTTTGCTTGTTCCCCTGAGTGGTCTTTATAGACAAGTTTGACTGTAGATTATCTTAGTTACCGGTTACTTCCTGTTCTATGGGTTATGATGTTTGTTGTCCCACATATGACTTGGAGCTTGGAAAATATTGGTTCTGTACTGGATAAATC
Source organism: Atrina japonica (assembly GCA_030159075.1). NCBI lineage: Eukaryota > Metazoa > Mollusca > Bivalvia > Pterioida > Pinnidae > Atrina > Atrina japonica. Next base: position 1,287,888 of record BROG01000054.1, read on the forward strand.
ACAAAATGGTGTTGAATAGTAATGAGAACATAAACCCAATCGAGGGCCAAAACGTTCAACACCATTGGTTGATTTAATAAACTTAAAAAATTAAATTAAGGATTGAAATGATTTTGTTTTCTTGTTCACATCACAGCTGGGCAATTCAGTAGCTAAAATCCATACAGCTATTCAACTGCTAGCTGTTGAACAGTTGAACAGTTGAACAGGGCTAATTTCTATTCACCTACTGTAAATCCAGTTTTATTTGTGAGAAATTTATTTACGCGTGATTTTGTGAAAGCTCTTGCTCAAGAAAATAAAATTATCACGTAAGGAAGTATGATAATAGTATGATGAAATGGGCCTTCGGATTCCCAAAAATATCATCTCGCAAATAAATTTAGAACTTGTGTATTGTAAAAATAAAGCCCCACAAAAATTTACGGATTTACAGTATTCAACTGTTACCTGTTGAATAGTAAAAAAAAACACCAAAAACACAAAGGATGATGTCATCAAAATGTTTTAATACAATGACTATAAAGATCATATAATGTATCTGATACCATCATATGAGTTATGACAGTAGGAGTATAATAATATACAATTTTATGTGCTAGATGTTACACCGTACACGCATCCATTTCTGCGCACGAGAAGGTGACATAAGTCGCCATAGAGGGTAACATAAATGTTTCAGGGTGACATGAAGAAATGTTTTAGATCACGTGATATGATTTTGACTGATCAGAAGTAAAGATATATATTAGAGGTATAATAATATACATTTATTGCCCTAGTTGTAGGGAGACATGAGGATTTGTTTACTCAAGGCAAGTCATATTCCTGAGGGTGAAGCTGGGTAAACAAATCCTCATGTCTCCCTACAACCAGGGCAATAAATTGTTTATTATATCAAAATGCAGAATCAATAAAGACTGTCAAATAAGCTGCAAGGGTTTTTGCATGAGGGAGACATGACGCAAGTGAGGAAGATACGATACATGCAAGGGAGACATGAAGTGTCTCCCTGACACATTACAGGTTTTAGCCAATCCCTGACTGTGTTTTATTAATGAGGTATGATAATTTTGATTATAAGAACACTGACATGAAGTGTGATAAAGCGTCTGATGCTGGACCTATGACCATGGAGATCTGATGTTGTCATATGATCCATAACAATAGAATAATCATGGTTTTAAAGGTAAAGTGTAACGCTCTGTCAAATTAATTGACAGAGAGGATAATATTGGTAATAAACACACTAATATATAGTGTGATGATGTGACTCACACTGTCATAACCAGACTTTAAAGGTAATAATATGCTTAAACATTATGTAGATTCTCCTTGGATTAGAGTTTGTTTAAGTAGTATTTTATGAAATATTCAACAAATTTTAAATCTTTTTTTAACAGTAGATAAGAGAACCTGGTTACAATGCACCTAGGAAGACATCATCAACATTCTGCCAGGAACCTGACAAACTTTCTCACTGAGTCAACTTAGAATCCTGCTTGAACCTGCGCTGAGTCTGTCAGGGGAGATAATTCATGATTTAAAGCCCGATGCTTTAACTATACTTAGCCACAGAGGCACATAAAACTTAAGAATTACTTAAGTCCAAAAATTGTACTTAACTTTGACTAATCTGAAATCTGATTGGCTGAGCAGGCCAAGTTGAGAATATTCTCAGAATTAAGTAAATTCTCAAGTTTTATGGTGCTGGGCACAGGTTTTGAAATAAAAAAAGAGATTCAAAGACTAAAGACAAAGAGTATAGCATACTCCAATGATATAAAATTAGAAAAATCAAATAACTTGCTGACACATGATGAAATAAAATTATAAATACCATCAAATATGCTGGTTGCTTCCTGGACATGGAATAAACAAAAGATTTCACAAATGCGTCTAATCGTGTTGATATATCCGCAAACGACCATCTTTCATTTCCAAGGTATACACCAGAAACAGCAGTTTCATTTTTCTTTATTAACTCATTCACAGATTTTCCCACTGCAGATGAACACAACATCATAGTAGTTAGACAAAGGTTTTATTTATATACAGGAATGCATGGTATACAATGAGAAAGAGGATTTTTGACTTTTGTGATATATTCTGATATATATATATATATATATATATATATATAGTGGAATCTCATTATTTTGAAAGTCATGGGACCATCACTATAACAAATGTACTTCCAAATATCCAAAATTCCAGATGACCAAATTTTGGATTAAAATGTTATTCTATCCTTAAACTCCAGCCTAGCCATTCAAAGTTGACATAGCCGGAATTTCCACTCATCCGATCTCGACATAACGAGATTCCACTTTATTTAATTTACATTTTTCAGGACTTTAGAATAGACAGAATGTAAAAAATATATATTTTACTTTTCCTATGAAATGACTATGTAGTGACAAGTTTAGATACTAATTAATAACAATGCCTTTACAATTTCATTTTAATGTCATGTTTTTAAACAGGCATTAGCTGTGTTTTTTTCCAAAAAATCTTTCTTTTTTACCACTTAGATTGATATACAAAAACAAAAAAGAGATATACACAGGCATAAAAATTCTTAAATTCCTATTTATTTTGTGAAAATTGCTTGAGAAACCCAGTTTGACAAGAATTTGTTTGCAATGATTAATTCAACCTTACTATTTGTATATGCATACAACACTGGACCTGACTTTAATTTCACAATAATATATAGTAATTCAAGAACTTTTATGCCTGTGTATAGCTCTTATTTGTTATTGTACATCAATCTAGATATTAAAAAACGAAATATTTTTTTCTTTTGGAAAATAAAGCAAATGCCCTTTTAAGTGTGAGTAATACAAGATTTGTCTTACCTATTAAAGCACACAGACGAACAACATCAGAGGAACAGCCAGGTGGTCCCTGAACAAAGAAATGTTCATGTAATTCCACTTCAGTTAAGTAAGGTTGCATTTTCCCATACAATATACAAGGCCCACTCATCGCCAGACAAATAGCAACCTGCAAGAAATTTTAAACAGATATTTGCAAGAATTATATTTACGCATAATTTCGCGAGAGGAACAAACTTGGGTTGTATTGGTGAGAAGCAGGAGCACAACACACTGCGCATCTCAGACACCGAGTACATATCAATCCTGTTAATGTTGGAAACGAGTGATGACAATCAGTAACCCCATCAAAGGAAGTGACATTTACAGTCAAACCTCGTTATGTCGAGATCCGTAATCTAGATTTACCTGGTTATCTCAAGATCAAATGACGCTCCCGGCAATTTTCCTTCTATATCTTACTATAAAAAGACCTGATAACTCGAGATCAGAAAAGTCGAAAAACCGCTAATGTCGATGTTAAAACATGGTCCTGATGTTTAGTTTCAATGTGAAATTGACCAGTTATCTCGAAGTTTATTTTTGTACATCGTCATTTAATCATTGTGATTATATGACTAGTGCTAAACAAAGGTGTTTCTTGTATCATTTTTAGTACATACAAGAAATAAAAATCTTAACAAACCTGTTATTTTTTGCTCTCTGATCTTAAATTTATATGGTTACTGTTACTTTCTATAATTCGTTTTAGACTTTCCTTTCTTAAAAGTATAATGATAGTGTCACTTCAGTTATCTAGAAAGCAGCATGGGATGTTCCTATTAAAATGTAAGTGATGTTTATTTGCCAATACATTTGCAAATTAAAAAATAAATACTCAAATATAATTAATTCAGTTTTATTTACTTTGCTTTTGCGTTTTTATTTTGCTTCATTGTTTGACAAAACACACGGTTTGTGTGGCTGTCAGCTTGCACATATACTGATGATAAGATAAGAGACAAACGATATACATTTAGGTCTACAAGTATTCTGGCAATTACTGAAATGTTCACGAGAGGAATCAGGATTATATATAGTGACAGACCTTTTAACTTGAGGACAAGTTTATCTCGAACTTTTTGTTTGGTCCCAACGACTTTGAGATAACGAGGTTTGACTGTATTTGAAAAATTAAAGCTTTAAATGCAATACACGTAGAATTTTAAACATACCTTGAAAGGCCCTTTTTTCATTGTGAAGTTTTCAGTGAAGAATGGCTGTAAACTTTGACTGAGCGGCATAAATGTTGCTGTATCCAACACTTGAAGAGCACTCAGAACACCTGCCAAAAATCAAAATATCACTCACAAAGTCTGTAAAATCTAGAATAACACAATTCATTATTTCAGTCAGTCAGAGTTGATTTTACATGCGGCGTGACTACTTAAAGCCCTTGCCACACGCCGGTGCTACCCCTGTAGCTCCGGAGATGCTCCTTGTATTTAACATGCAACCATGATGGAAGTTAATTCATTATTTCATAAATAACACATTTTATATTCATCTGTTTGTTTTAGGTTTGCACCTAATTGCCCTGTACATGTTATCTGATTGGTTGTCTGTAACAGGCACCTGATAGGCTGTATATTATAGGTTAATATCTGATTGGCTAGTGTAGTTTGTGTCTGTATCTGATTGGTTGTCTGTAACTGGCACCTGATAGGCTGTATGTTATAGATTAATATCTGATTGGCTAGTGTATTTTATGTCTGTAGCTGATTGGTTGTCTGCAACAGGCACCTGATAGGCTGTATGTTATAGATTAATATCTGATTGGCTAGTGTATTTTATGTCTGTAGCTGATTGGTTGTCTGCAACACGCACCTGATAGGCTGTATGTTAAGGGTTAATACCTGATTGGCCTGTATATATCATGTCTGTAGTTAATAGGTTGTCTGTAACAAGAACCTGATAGGTTTTTACCTGATTTGCCTGTACATATTTTATCTGCAGCTGATTGTGTATCTGTAACAGGCACCCGATTGGCAGTATATCATGGCATAGTTTTGTTCCATGGCTGACCTGTACATAATACGTTTATATCTGACTGACTCTACTTGAATGTGTGTTACTTACTGGTTATGTGGTATGTATATAGCAAATTGACTGTATTCTGTAAGTTTGTAGTTGAGTGGCTGTTTGTTTTTTGTGAGTAGCTGATTGGCTGTTTGTTCTTTCTGAGTAGCTGATTGGCTGTTTGTAAGTATGAATGTCATTTTATCTGTGTTTGATTTTACTGGGAACAAAAAGCTTGTCTGTGGGATGAGGGACTACCATAATCCCATACTATACATTGTAAACATACCATAGCAATCTACTCCACTTATAGTATAGATGAAATTGTCGGGATCATCTATAATCACTTCACTGGCAAATAATGGTTTGATTACCTCTCTTTCTGTTGTAAAAAACAGATCCATTCTGAAATAATATGTAGGCATACATGACTTAATAATTAAAAATTATGTAAATCATTTCTTTTACAGTTATGGATCTTTTTTCTACAGGATATACAAAACAATACATTTTTGACCATTCAGTGAAATTTTTCATTTCATTGTATAATTAAGACATTTTTCAATAAAACATTAAGTTTATCATTTTGATCTCTCCCTTCCCCTCTCTCTCTCTCTCTCTCTCTCTCTCTCTCTCTCTCTCTCTCTCTCTCTCTCTCCCTCCCTCCCCTCTCTCTCTCTCTCTCTCTCTCTCTCCCCTCTCTCTCTCTCTCTTAATGTTTTTGATTTTTTTTTAAACTTTGGATACTAAAATTATTCCATGGTCTGTTTTCCAAAAAAGGGAATTCTCATAAAGGAATGGGGAATTCTGAGGCACCAGTGTCTCAAGACCTGTACATAAAATGTCTGCAAAGGTTCCTGTAGTCATTGGTTTCTTTGTTTCAAGACACTTGCCTATTCTAATGTTTCTTTAATGCTTATTTAAAAAAAAAAAACATTTCTTTTAAAACTGGAATTAGGGTTTGAAAAAAAAAATTCTTTATCTATTTCAAAATGGAATTTCCTAAATGCCAGTCGTATTAAAACCAGGTCTTAATAGATCTTAGTGTAGTAAGTAATTTAAAAGGCACTGATACATATAATACTGTAACCTGATACTGGTATGTCTGGAAATTTTCACTCCATGTCATTTTCTCCCGTTTATGGCATTTATGAAAATGCATTCACCCCATCTAAAATTCACCTAACATCACCATAGTATTATGGATGACATGTATGTCTGCGCTTCAAATATTTTGCTTGAAAATTTTGCTTTTTTATTTTAAAGCGATTTGAGCTGTCGTAGTTGAAAAATTTTACATGCCCATTTTATGTAATATTTTATCTCACATATATCCCAAAGAGACCATCTGGTGGTTAGAATAACAAATGCATGCGTAAAATTGCAACAGTCTTGCAAAACGTTGCTCATAATATCAGTTTTTGTTTGTCCGCCATTACTTTGAGCAATGCAAATTAACTTTCGGTAATTTTTACAAAGATTACCAAGTGTCCAATAAGCACGTGCTATTTGCAATTGATATATATTCTATTCTTATTACCCGTTGCGTTTATTTTAGTACATCATCATTTCATACCGAAATTAGACAAAGTTGGTTTTTCTTCAGGTATTTAAAATAGCATTGAAAAGCACATATTTTACACAATGCATGTATTTCCAAATAAAAATCACATCTTGTACTTTAACAAATGCCGATTGTGTCAAGGGCCAAGATTGCTGATAGACCGAGCGCGTAAATGACTGAGATCCCCCTGACCTAATTACGAACAACATTTGATATGGCAAAAGAGTTTATCTGAAAGGTTATTGCATACGGAAATGCAGTCAGATTTTTTTTAAGGTACTGAAAAAACTTGAATTCTAAAAAAACAAATAACTTCGAAAAGAAGATTTTTTACAATGTTTCATGTGTTTGATAATGAATTTGAACACACATTTTATCATATTCTTGTCTATATGTCATGGGACAACAATCATCATCATGACAGCTTATATCGCTTTAAATCCCCCACTCACCTAAGGGCGAAAATGGCAAAAATTAAACAGGAGCAAAAATGTTCAGGTTATACAGTAATTGTTTTACGTAGAATGTAATCACTTACTTCATAGCTTGTTGTCGGAAGAATGATACAAGTTCAGGGTAAGGATTTGATGGAAAGTATGACCCTGTCATTAGCTGTGTCAGATAGCTGTGCCAAATATTGTCTAAATGTGTGTCAACCATATACTGGAAGTAGGAAAATATAATAACTTGTAATTATCATCAAATCTTAAATAGACAGCTACATACACGAAGAAACATACTTAATTTTGTAAATCTTTTAAAGTTTAATTCATTTTATTTAATTTCTTGAACATTTCTAAAGTACAGTTCAATATGACCCGCAATATCGAATGTAAAAATAACATTTTTAAATAATGTACTGTAATTGTCCCCAAGTGCTAACAGTACCTTGTCATGTAACAGTTGTTGTGTCACCATGCATGTAACAGTGTTGTGTCACCTTGTCATGTAACAGTTGTGTCACCTTGTCATGTAACAAGTGTTGTGTCACCTTGTCATGTAGCAAATGTTGTGTCACCTTGTCATGTAACAAGTGTTGTGTCACCTTGTCATGTAACAGTTGTGTCACCTTGTCATGTAACAAGTGTTGTGTCACCTTGTCATGTAGCAAATGTTGTATCACCTTGTCATGTAACAAGTGTTGTGTCACCTTGTCATGTAACAAGTGTTGTGTTACCTTGTCATGTAACAGGTGTGCTGTCACCTTGACATATAACAGGTGTTGTGTTTCTCTGTCATGTAACAAGTGTTGTGTCACCTTGTCATGTAACAGGTGTGCTGTCATCTTGATATGTAAAAAGTGTTGTGTCACATTGTCATGTAAAAAGTGTTGTGTCACATTGTCATGTAACAGGTGTTGTGTCACTTTGTCATGTAACAGGTGTTGTGTCACCTAGTCATGTAACAGGTGTTGTGTCACCTCATCATGTAACAAGTTCTTCGTCACCTTGTCATGTAGCAAATGTTGTGTTACCTTGTCATGTAACAGGTGTGCTGTCACCTTGACATGTAACAGGTGTTGTGTCACTCTGTCATGTAACAAGTGTTTTGTTACCTTGTCATGTAACAGGTGTTGTGTCACCTTGTCATGTAACAAGTGTTATGTCACCTTTTCATGTATTAGGTGTTGTGTCACCTTGTCATATAACAGGTGCTGTTACTTTGTCAAGTAACAGGTGTTGTGTCACCTTGTCATATAACAGGTGCTGTTACTTTGTCAAGTAACAGGTGTTGTGTCACCTTGTCATGTAACAAGTGTTATGTCACCTTGTTATGTATTAGGTGTTTTGTCACCTTGTCATGTAACAGGTGTTGTGTCACCATATCACTTAAAAGTGTAAAGGTACAGGTAAACATACCTGTAATAGAACTCCCTCTGCTGCTATAGACTTAGGTGCATTTGTACTGGTCTCCATGCAGAATTCCATGTTGATAACTAGTACATGTAATATGAAAGTAATGATAAATTGAGATATTTTATACACTGAACATACAGTAAAATCTCATTATTCTGCAATCATTTGGTCAGCCTAAATTTGGCAATTTTTTTTATAAAGGGGTTTGGCAATAGGTTTAAGGAAAACCTTGAATGAAATATTAGGGAAAATTTGAAAAGTGGACTTTAAAAAATTGTGGCATAAAGCGAGGTGGCTAATGAAACAAGAGGCATTATAAAGAGGTCCTACTGTATATAGGTCATGCACGTAAAAAATTATCTCATCAAAACAACAGCAATAAAACATTTAAAAAAATTAGGAAATAACAGGAAATGAGAGGTGTCATGAAATTTTTACCGTAACTTGAGGGCCAATACACTTAAACGAGATACTCACTCACCAATATCATACTTGTATTGGGCCTGAAAATGGCCTAATTGTTAGAGTATCATACCTTAAACCATGAAGTCTCTCACCTCTAGTCAGTGCATGCTTGAGTCCCACTAGACCCTAAGCTGATTTTGTCAGAGTTTACTGGTGGTCTCTTCCCAGTACATAGATTGTAACCAGACTTTCTCCTCCACCATTAAAAACTAGTGGCTACCATATAAATGAAAAATTGTTGATACATGTACTTGCATATATTTGGCTTCTTAAGAAGTGTTATAAACCAGACATCAGATTTATCTCTGATTTTTAAAGACTTATTAAAATTAGAAATTAATATACAGTATAAAACAAATGAGACAAAAGAAAAGAAACACCTCTACCTAGTTTTTCATGTCTAAGATTGGCTAGATTAGAATGCTCTACACCATGTGTTGCTTTTGGATCTATGCTAAAACCCTGAAAATACATATTTTATATTCATGACATTATCAATAAGAAAATGTATGAAATACTGTAACAATGATAACATATACAGTCATATCTGTATATAAAGGCCATTCAAGGGAACAGGCAAAATTAGCCATTATAGACAGGTGGCCTTTATAAAGAGGTTGATTCATTATAAAAAAGTTAACAAAGGATATTTTTTAATTACCTTTAAAGGCAGGTGCCATTTATAACAGAGGAGGCTTTAAAGCAAATTTGACTGCATATGAAATATGCAAACAACAAGAAAAATATTTGAAATAACTTGTCAAAACTATGAAATGGCTTGCTTCAAATCTAATAAATACAACAGTGCAGTGCAGTTTATAAATATTTGATGCTCTAACTAAAAAAAATGGTCTTCAAAATGCATAATTAACAAGCCAGATTTTGACAGACAATGAGAGCAATCAGCCGAAATGGTTTGAAAAATCTGAAAAACTCACTGTGGGGTCTGGTTTCTCCCTTTGTAAAGTTGTAGAAAAACGTGCTGCATTGGGATGGTCTCTTCTGACTCTGTCTATCAAATTCTACAAAAAATGTCCGATAATTAGGCCAAACAAAAAATAATGTGTTTCCTGTTGTATCAATTTAAGTTAGTGTAAGTAGGCATGGTAAGTCAGAGGTATATGGAACTTTCCAGTTAGCCCCGTGTCCTATGGTACTTTGACTCCATGGTAATTTAACCCCGGGGTTTCTCTATCATATGGTAGATTAACCCCGGGGTTAAATTACCATGAATTTCAGCCATGTTGATTTACCCCCCCACCCATGGTAGATTACCCCCAACCTATTTTTTTTCCCACTAATAGAAAAAGATAACTGGTTTTTAACTAACAAATTATTTTTACATTCTGACTGCTTAATACAAAAAATATCTATGTAATATACCATTATAATCCTGCTTTTATTATCGCCATCACATGATTCTTGAAAAAAGTTCCTCAACATTGTTTCTGGTTTCAGAGTTATATAGAAAGCCCCAATAGCACAGTTGGTATTAACATCCTGCTAGCTTGTTCAGAAGCTCCTGGGTTCAATTCCTGGTCTATCCGCATATTTTTCTCTGCCTGCTACATTTCAGTAATTCAGCATTCAACTAAATAACCCACTGTGGTGTATTTTAAGAGTCTCTTGGATTTCATTACACAAAATACAGTTAATGTGCTAAAACATAAGTATATTCCATGTAAGTTGTGAAGGTAAATATGAAAACCAGAAGAACATATGAGGAACAAAATCAAAAATGTGCAAATAAATACAGGATCATAATGGTAATCCGGGCTAACTTTAAAGTTCCCTATTATTTTACTTTATTTACTTCTCATTATTTTAAACAGGTTTACGTATCATGATGTACTGGTAATATTGTATCATAAAGAGTTGGGTCATATACATATGAAAAGAACATATCAATTTCAATAGAGCGATTCATTAACATAATTATCATTTGCCATTAATTAGTATTACATACATTAATTTTGAAAACTAATTCTGTGTCATTAATTTAAAAAAAAAGGTTTTATTTTTTAAGTGTTTCAAGGTATAAAACAGCCTTACAATAAGAGCTGGACAATATGGCAGACAGCTAGCGGCTAAAGACTGTAACAAGGGCATACAATACCATCTCTGTTCCCCTAGCATCTTCTCCATCTGAACAAATAAAGAAATGATTATGTTTAATGTCATGTTATGTTTTTATCTTGGGGTAGTTAGGGTATTTTCTTTATATTATGATGTCTCTCGCCACTAGTTTTTGTGGATTTTAGGCTTGCTGGAACCTAACTGTGTAATATAGTCAAATGTCAGCCAGGTTTTAATGGGGATGGGTGGGGGGAAATATACCCAAGACTACAGCAATGTGAGTCTATGCTTTTTGAGGAGTGGAGATTTTAACAGGATTGCAACATGTTTCAGCAATTGAGAATTTGTCTGGAAGACACAAATGATGTCCTTACTTGTCATGTACATAAAAACAATAAACAATAAACTGAATTGTGTGTATAAGTAAAAGTTTAAATCAAATGTTATGACAAAAATAGTAAAAGGGGAATTACAAGTAAACAACAGGTATTGTGTTTGCCAAATCATTCTGAAATTTCACCAAGGAAATGACTAAGTTCAAGACATTGTAATTTTGTGAAAAAGCCAAAATCCATATACATGTACATGATATAATAAAATGCACATTTCCATCATGTCTGGGGACAGTCACTAAAAGAAAAAAGCTGAAACTAAAATACAGTAGGATCAGTACACAGACAAGACATATATCCTACATATGTATGTGTGGACAGGCTCAAAACTGCACTGAATAAATGTGTTTCATGGTTTTAAAGTGTGATGCTCAAACCATCAAAACGTTTAGGTTTCAAAGACTTAGTAAGTCTAATTCAAAGGTTCCAGAATGTTGAAATGTGATAGTTAAAAGTAAATAACAAAAACAAAGATAGGAAAAACTGTATAAATCCAATATATGTGTTAAAAATTGTCTTACAGGTAGCATTTCTGTTTTGATTTTTCACAAATTTCACTTACAGAGTAAACATTTAGAACTGTCAGTATCTTGACATTCTCATCTGTAATAAAATCATCAATATTGGCTGCCACTGCTCTACCTACAGATGTTTCTTCTGTTGACATTATATGTCTAAATCAAAAAGAAATTGTAAGTTATACTATAATTCATGCCTCATACTCAAGCCAACTTAAAGCTGAACTATGAAGATAAAATCGTTTGAACTTTTAATAAAAAAAAATGTTTTGAAACATTCCCACTTCATATCCCCATACAGCTGACATATTTGTAATTGTTTCTCAGGAATATCAAGTCCCACAGCAGATATAAAAGGCAGATTAGTTATATCATATCTGTACTCGCAACGCGAAATGTGCGAAGTCCCAGAAGCTGAACAATACTCATCGAATCTTACCTGTACTTTTGTGTATACCGTGTCTACAGACGTTTCAACACAAATATACATCTGTGCATCCAGTGAGGTTTTCATCAACGTACAAACAGCAACAAACAGAGAAATGGTGTTAAGTTCATCCATAGTAAATCCAAAAGTTATTCCATTTTTCCAAAGATCAAGCCCCTTCCAAAACATAAACAAAGCGATCTGCTTCTTACTGTCATTCGGCCATTGAGCCAATGAAGACCGATATAACTAATCCGCTTTTTATACCTGCTGTGGGACTTGATTTTCCAGAGAAACAATTACAACTATGTCAGCTTTATGGGGATATGAAGTGGGAATGTTTCAAAACATTTTTTTCAACACACATTTTTTTTTTATTAAAAGTTCAAAAGCTTTTTATCTGCGTAGTTCAGCTTCAAATCTGTGATATGCTTCAATACTGTCATAAAATTTTCACTGCAACAGATATTCATTGCTAAAATATGAATTGTATATGGTCAATGTCATTTAAAAATGAGTTTATTTTTGCTACAAAGAATGAACGAGGCTAATTTATAGAATTAATAGATCCAAACTTGGAGCATATCTCCAAGGTATATAAACATCCTTCCATGAACTGATCAGTATATACATACAGGTACACAGAAGGTAGATAGATTTATATGTGATCTATCAGCTGATATAAAAATCACAGATACCTAAGTATTAATTGAAAGAAGGTTCTAGAAATAATATAAAAATCAGGTAAAAAACTGGACACACACAGATCTCTGAAAATGCAGAGAAGGGATCAGGTGCCATGGAGGATTAAGTTGGTCACAACTTCCCTTAGTCCACAGTTAAATTCAAATGAAATAACCAAGGAATGAATCCTCATCATAATCGGTAAAGATGATTCAACAACCGCTATCGAACAGACAATCCAATATCTCATTCAGTGAAACACTTTAATTGCAAACAAGATCATTTTACCGACCATAAAAATTTGTCAATGTTCAGTTTATACTTACACAGAAGAATCAAAAACAGAGTTGACAGAATCCTTACAGGAATCCAGGTATCTTCTAATGACAGGCATATTAGGGGACTGAAATCCAACAAAAATAAAAATGAAAATTCTAAATAAAATATTTTAAATGAGTGTATTCAAAATTGTTTTTGGGATCTATGTAGTTAAGTAATGCATGATAGAGAGAGAGAGAGAGAGAGAGAGAGAGAGAGAGAGAGAGAGAGAGAGAGAGAGAGAGAGAGAGAGAGAGAGAGAGAGAGAGAGAGAGAGAGAGAGAGAGAGAGAGAGAGAGAGAGAGAGAGAGAGACAGAGAGAGAGAGAGACAGACAGAGAGACAGAGAGACAGAGAGACAGAGAGACAGACAGATAGACAGAGACACAGACAGAGACAGACAGACAGAGACAGACAGACAGACAGATAGACAGAGACACAGACAGAGACAGACAGACAGAGACAGACAGACAGACAGACAGAGAAAGAGACAGACAGACAGACAGACAGAGAAAGAGACAGACAGACAGAGAGAAAGAGACAGACAGACAAAGAGAGAGACACAGAGAAAAAGACAAAGAGAGAAACAGCAACAGAGACAGACAGACAGACACAGAGACATACAGACACAGAGACATACAGAAACAGATACACACAGACAGACAGAGAGTCACAGACAGACAGACAGGGAGACACAGACAAGCAGACAGACAGAGACAGAGAGGGAAATAATGGGTAAGAAACACTTACATTTGATATCCCTACCACTATACCCTGTAAATTCTTCAGCTGATCAATGATCATAAACAACCTTCCAAATGTACCGTTCAGTAGGTTATATATCTCAATATAATGTTCTTTTAATGGCAAATTTCTACAAAGTAGAAAATAAGAATTCAAAATGATAAAAGTCAAGTGACTTGAAGGTCTTTACAAGTCACTCAAGTTTCTGCCTGATCTTCAAAACCACAGGGATTATTCAAAGGCATACAGGCTGTCATTTTGACCAAAAAAAATATATATCAACCGATCAGACCTAAATTTTGATTTTGATTAAAAAAAACTTTCACTGTAGAATCATGCATATATTACTCAGAATTAATTAAAATGCCGACGTTTGATATTCCTTGCATGCATGCAATCATGCAAGCACGCATGTGCACACGCACACACACATTATTAAAATGTAAAAATTACCTATCCATCATATACAGAAGCAATGCAGTGTGGGCTGCCTCACAGAGTTCTGCATGTACATGATGTCCTGCAAGTTTCTTCTGTAGATACTGTCTGTGTAAGAAGACAGAATGTATTTCAGTATGGTCACAGAAATCCATAACTCTTTAAAAACACTGATGGCGAGTCATTTTTTTATCAACATTTCTTTAAATTTGGTATCTTCCAAAACTTATCAGTACTATGAAACAAAACAATGGGAATACATAAGAAAACAAACATAGAAACTTCAAAACATTTATACTTTAAAGTGAACACTTTATGAAATTGAATGGGAAATGACATTGTTATAACTTTATCTAATCTAGAAATATCCAGAATTATAGTATTACTTGTGTCATACTACTGTCTGATTATAAGGAAAACCAAATTTATGATTTTTATGGCTGTTCAAGGTTTTTCATGCATATTTCTGTTAAAAAAAGGGATTGCCACTGCAATACAGTGGAACCTGTCTCAAGAGACCACCATCTGCCACTGAAATGTGGTCTCTCAAGACAGGTGGTCTCTCAAAAAAAAAAAGGTTTTAATAAAAGGATGATTTGACCAAGTAGTTTTCAGAATGTGGTCTCAGAAGTCAGGTGGTCTTTCAGGAGTGGTCTGCCAAGACAGATTCCACTGTACCTGAAAATGTCCAGTTTTGGTTATTTATTGAATTTTACAGATTTTTATACAGAGAATAAATACAAAACTGCACACTACAACCGATGTTGAGAAACGTCCTCACCTCACTGCTCCAGCAGTGTGTTTGCCATAGGGACCATAAGCATCGTCATCTAAATATCTGAAGCCATCCGTGTGAACTCTTCGCCTCTGTTGTGAAGGTTTGGCATTCGTTTTTGAATTGTTTGTTTTCATACCTCTCATCTGATTATATGAAGCGGTGGTCCCATAGTAATTACTGCTTGTTTCTACAAAGAAATAACAATATTAGAAAATTATTTTCCTTAATAAGGAGTTGTAACTTAAGAATATGAAGCAAATATCCAAATTTGGTTAATAGGAGAGGTAGGTTACTCAAGTTTCCAAACTGACCAGTAACATGAGTAAGGTCAGTAGAACATTCACCCCTGATATTCAAACCATCAAGAAATCTTTGAATACTTGGCAACTGAAGAAATAAAAAAAGTACTGACAAATGAACAGGTAATAACAATCGAACATAAAACATGATGCATTGAAAATGACCAAGAACAACAAGTGAACATGAACTGACAACAGAACAGTAGTGACAATATATATATATATATATATATATATATATATATATATATATATATATATATATATATATATATCAAGTACTGACAAACCAACAGGTACAAACAAGTGAACAGGACTGCCAATACTATAACAAGTACTGGCAACTGAACATGTACATGTATTGATAACTGAACAAGCACTGGCAAATGAGCGGGTACACACAAGTGAACAAGAACTGAAAGTATAATATTTATTGACAACTGAACATGTAGTGATAATTGAGTACTGGCAAATGTAGACAGGCCTGTTACAACTTATCCTCTGGTTCAAGGTTAGGTAGTTCAGCAGCTCTTGTTTGAACTTACCCTCTGGTTCTGGGTCATGTGATAAGAATGTAGGCAGGCCTGTTAGAACTTACCCTCTGGTTCTGGGTCAGGTGATAAAAATGTAGGCAGGCCTGTTAGAACTTACTCCCTGGTTCTGGGTCAGGTGGTAAGAATGTAGACAGGCCTGTAAGAACTTACCCTCTGGTTCTGGGTCAGATGGTAAGAATGTAGGCAAGGCTAACAGAATTTACCCTCTGGTTCTAGGTCAGGTGATAAGAATGTAGACAGGCCTATTAGAACTTACCCTCTGGTTCTAGGTCAGGTAGTATAATATAGGCAGTGCTATCAGAACTTACCCTCTGGTTCTGGGTCAGGTGGTAAGAATGTAGACAGGTATTGATCTGCATGTAATCTTTTCATAAAAATTCCTTCATGTAATGTTGCCATGGGAACATCTGAGAAATGGTTGACTCTTCAAAGACAAATATATGCATTATACATATGCCCAGTATTATTTTGCATACACACACAGAAATAATAATTTTCAGATTTTGCTGTTGCAAGCTAGGGTAAATTTTTCAAGTAATCTGACCTTGAAAACAGTTACAAAATATCTTGAATTAAGTTTTAAAGTCAATTTTCATTTGTTCCTGTAGAGGATATATGCCAATTTTTTATGAATAATATTTTTTATTAAATATCATGAGGCAGAAGAATATTATAATTAAAACGAGTGCATAGCAAATATTCTGTTCATTAAATTTTCATAAAACAATTCTCATTAAACAAGAAAAAAGGAGTCCCAAAATTTAAAAATTCAAAAATAACAATTAGAAATTCATTTCATTGAAAATTTCTTATATTTCACCACCAAAAATTTAATAAATGACATATTCACATTATTATAAACTAAAGATGTCTTGGAATTTGCTGCAAAACAGAATAAGCAAGTAATATTATATGTACATGTATATCTACATCCAAATTATTCATGAAACTTACTTTTCCTCCTTGCCATTCTCTGCCACTTGTAGAAATGACAGACTAAATCGTAACTGCCCAGTGGTGTACATCTGTTTCTTGTCATCTAAACTTAACACACAGTCAGCATAGATATACTTGCCTGCCATTGTGGCATCATAAACAGCTTGAACAAAAATAGCCTAAAATCAAATAAAACACAAAAATGATCAAAACATATCACTATATGATTGATACACCTGAAAATTTTGACTTATGTTTAATTTTCGCCATTTTTCTCTCTTAGATGAAAAGAAGAATTTAAAATAAAAGCGAAATTATGAAGCTAAATAACTGAAGTATGGACATACATGCCAGCCATGAGACTACAGTGATTTAGGGTGACTAAAAGATGGGGTCAATATGTTTTCTGCCATAAAATAGCGAAATAAACAAGGGGCAAACAACTCCAGAGAACTTTGATTTCAAATTGGTAAATAATGCATTTTTTTTTTTTTGCTATGGGAATAGGGTTTTATTTGGTCCACCCAACCACCACTATAATAGGGTGGAAAATTTCCAGTATATTTATTGTTTTATTAAAAATCCCTGAACTGTGATGAAATGTCATCAATTAGCAATACAGATTTAGGACAGCATCTTATGACTTAATTAGGAAGTCTGGTGAACTGTTTGAAATCCTAAATCTAAATAAACAGACTACTGCATCATGTGTATGTCATGTGATTCATTAACATTACTTATCACCTGGTATTTACTGCACAGTTGCTTTTATTTGTGGGGAATTTAATTTTGCTAAATCGCTGCAAGAGAAAATACCACGAAATTAGATATTCGTAACATACTTTATACTTATGAAGTATCAGTAGGAAAATAAGTATTCAATCAAACTTAATAGAATTATTGCAAATCAAGTTTATTCATACATAACATATATAAACAGACATCATATACATGAATCACAAAATATTTATAAGCTTTACTTAAAAAATCT
Organism: Atrina japonica; assembly: GCA_030159075.1. Lineage (NCBI taxonomy): Eukaryota > Metazoa > Mollusca > Bivalvia > Pterioida > Pinnidae > Atrina > Atrina japonica. The sequence goes on from BROG01000054.1 coordinate 1,305,825, forward strand.
TTACCATGTACTCGTGAAAAGGTTATTATAAAATTTTTGTTTGTTTGGAAACGGTCTTGCATGAAACTTAATACCCATTAATAAATTCCTTTCAGAAAAAAAACACGAAATTTTCTTCTGTGAAATTAAAACAACTATACACTACCTAGGAAACATGACTACATCTAACAATGACTACATTTAAATTCCTAATCTCTTACAAAGTTGTCGGTCCTTGTACTCTCAATGGCTCTCTGTCAACGTCTTAAAAGCAGTAACAAAGCATGTGATCGTGTAACCAAGAGATGGAATACAAAAACCAAATTACTCAGAATTGAGATACTTTTCATAAAAATATAGTCCCAATATTTATAGCCATTTTTAAAAAGTATTTTCGCCTCAAATAGCAAACTAAAGATATATGCAAAAAGGCAAATACCTTATAAAGACCAAAATATATAGTACATTTGTATATTTTACAAGAATTTTAAAAAATCAACACATTGATAGAGATTGACTGAGAATGCAGGGAAAGACAACTCTGTGTAAGTGATTGGTAAATTCTTACCCTCTCTTCATGGACTCTAGTGATACTCCAAGTGTTGATTTCTTTATAGTTGTTTTTGTTCACTAAGTCAACCTCCTCCTCTTCTTCTTTCTCGTCTGCCTCAGGTTCAACATTGTCATTTGTTTTGTCCGTTTTTGTATCTTTTTTGTTGCTTTCTTTCTTGTTCGTTTTTTTATCAACATTGTTATCTGGAGTGTCTGGTGGTTTGATTTCTTGCCATGGATACAGAGGGATCTGCACGTCTAAAATAACAACAACAACAACATGAATAATTATAGACATGACCACAACAATACACATAGTGTGCAACTAACACTCACAAAAACAAGCACTTACACACACACTCAACATGCACATATAAATTACTGGGCATCTGCTACAGGGTCAACTAACTTATATGTAACTTACTTAGCATCTGCCACAGGGTCAGCTAACATATATATAACTCACTGGGCATCTGCCACAGGGTCAGCTAACTTATATATAACTTACTGTGCATCTGACACAGGGTCAGCTAACTTATATATAACTTACTGGGCATCAGCCACAGGGTCAGCTAACTTATATATAACTTACTGGGCATCTGCCACAGGGTCAGCTAACTTATATAAATTACTGGGCATCTGCCACAGGGTCAGCTAACTTATATATATCTTACTTAGCATCTGCCACAGGGTCAGCTAACTTATATATAACATACTGGGCATCTGCCACAGGGTCAGCTAACTTACATATAACTTACTGGGCATTTGCCACAGGGTCAGCTAACTTATATATAATTAACTGGGCATCTGCCACAGGGTCAACTAACTTATATATAACTTACTGGGCATCTGCCACAGGGTCAGCTAACTTATATATAACTTACTGGGCATCTGACACAGGGTCAGCTAACTTATATATAACTTACTGGGCATCTGACACAGGGTCAGCTAACTTATATATAACTTACTGGGCATCTGACACAGGGTCAGCTAACTTATATATAACTTACTGGGCATCTGACACAGGGTCAGCTAACTTTATTATATATATATCTTACTTAGCATCTGACACAGGGTCAACTAAATTAAACAGTCAAACTTTTTCTATAAAGGGCACTCAAGTGAACAGGCCAAAATAGCTGTTATAGACATATGACCTTTATAAAGAGGTTTATTCATTATAAAAATGTAATAAAAGGAAGTGTTTGAATGGCCCATATAGGCAGGTGTCCTTTATACAGAAGTGACCTTTAATGCAAGTTTGACTGTATATACATGTAACTTACTCAACATCTGATGTTTGGAGATGTTTACAGTCATTTTGTCAATAGTCGCCATGACAGATTCAGCATACACTTGAACACCCTTTTAAAAAAGTTCAGCATAGATTAACTATCAAATATTCGATCAGATAAAGTCAAGATAGAATTTTACACAATTTTAGTGGTTTAGAAATATTAAAAAAATTAATAATTTTGCATGTTTTGTTTCATATTTTACCATCAAATTAAAAGTGTGATTATCTATATAACAAATAACAACACTACTTTTTAACATCTGAAATTATGGCACTTATTTTCAAAATCGAATATGATCCAAAAATATAGACTGCAATACACACACACACACACATACATGTATATATATTAATCCATATATATATATATATATATATATATATATATATACAGTAAAACTCGAATATAGCAAACACAGATTTAGCAAATTTACGGATATAGCGAAGTATAATTGGTTTCCCACGCGAATACCTTAATACTCTGTACAAAAGTTCCGCATCTATAGCTAACACGTTTATAACGAATTTACAATTATAATGAATCAATTCCTGTTCCCCTTGACTTGAAATATAATGGAAAATCAACTTTTTACAACGAAGTTTTTTTCATATATTTAAAGACCTAATCAATCTCCCCTCTCATACAACCTAAAATGCTACATCAAATACAAAATTTCTACTAGTTTTTTTTTTGCATTGAGTTTGGTGATCCAAAATAACTAATCGCATGCATATAAGTTAAAGAGAATAATGATATCATCTAACAGATATTTTAAAAAGAAATAGTGTTCGTCCGTACACTTCTTGTTGAGAAATTTATTGACAACAGGCCGTATACAACTAACTGTACATATACATATAGATGTGTTAGCATGCAACTGCATTTAATAATTATTTACATTCATTATTACAATAAATAAATTATTGTAAATAATTATATAAAAATGAACTGAATAAAACATTTTTTCTCTGAAACATCTGTCATTATTTTGTAAGATAATGCGAGCGAAGGTATACATTTTTTCGTGGAGTTTTTTTTTATGCAAAGTGGTTAAGCCACTCTATAATGAATTTGTTATATTTAAGTTATGAATTCACTATATTTGTATAATGAATTAGGCTTATAACAAATCATTATAGAAGGTACACAGGAATACAACTAACTGCATCATGGCACAATGTAGATAGTCTCCTTAAATACAAGCAGTTTACCTGTATATAGTCAAATAATCCATTCCTTGCTCTGAGGAAGCTCAGTTTTGTTCTTGGACAAAAGTGCATGTGCTTTGGAAAGGTACATGAATTGAAGTGTAGAATTAGACACCTATGATTCAATAATAAGAGAATTGCATTTCTCCACTTAAAATACATGTCAGGGTCCACCTTGGACTCTGGAAACTGTGTAAAAATAATAGCCTAACTAGATAATTTTTTTAGCCAACAGAAATTATGATTAGCTTAAGGATAACAATTTAGATTTTAAGGATGTCAAAACATGGTGACAAGTGCAATCTATTACATACTATTTGCAAATAATTTGGAAAATTTGGAAAGTTCTGCTCCCATTTAATTTTTGCTATTTCTGTTCCTAGATGAGAGGGCAAATTTAAAATGAGGGCGAAATTTTCAAGCTAAATAACTGAAATATGGACATGCACACCATTCTTAAGACCATGGTGATTCAGGGCAAATTTAAGATGGGGCAAATGTGTTTCTGTAGTAAAAGGGTGAAAATAACCAGGGGCGAAAATTTCCAGGTATACAGTATTATCTACATACAGGAGGAAATGAACATGTGAAACAGATCATCATTTGTTTACCTTTTTCATATCAGTGCCACTGACTAGGTGTTCCATTCTAAGTTCCACTGTGTGTGTCTCTGGATAAAATATTCCCTCAAACACGGCTGGTCCAGTTAAACCAATCATAACTTGATTCTGAAGAGGGATTGATCATCAGAATTATGTAAGTGTGTTAGTCATATTTTCTTAAAAAGACAGTCACAATATATCCAGTCTAAATTGAATGTATCAGAAAATGTTCGGCTGTTTTGATTGGTCTATGGGTGTCTGGGTAACACAGTGATTAGCACATATCAGAAAATGTTTGGCTGTTTTGATTGGTCTATGGGTGTCCAAGTAACACGGTGATTAGCACATTTGCTTTTCACCAATATGACCTGGGTTTAAGTCTAGGATTGGCCAAGAAAGTATTTGAGATGGTGTGGCAGTTGGACACAGGACTTAAGAGTGATTTGGAGATTTACCTTTGACAATGTTTGATAATAAATACATTATAACAAGCAGCTTTAAATGCAGTGGAACTATACTTAAAGACAACCTCACTTAGAAGAGCACCTCGCATATATGATCGTAAATATTTGGTACTGGTATCTTGAAATTTCTAGTGTTGTTCTTTAAAGTGCCACTCAAGAATCTTTCACTCATATGGATATGTCACCAAATGACGGTGAAGGCCTATGCTCAGCACTTATGGCCATTGAGCAGTGAGGGTTCTTTACATCTACTGTGACATGGGACATCAGTTTTTACTGTCTCATCCGAAGGACAGGAAAAGCCAGCCGCCACCATCGAGGCTCAAACCCACGACCCTCCGGTTGCGAATTGAAACTCTACCATGGAGCCAAGACATATATATAAATATGAAAAAAGTCAAGACCCTCACATAATAAACCACTTCACTAATAGACCATTTTCAGTTTGTCAGTAACTTGGTCTTAATAGCGAGGTTTAACTGTACTTTGTGATTACAGTTAGATTTCAGACTATAAAATTATTATTATAAAACTAGCATCATACAGTGTATCCATCTTGTGAGTAGAATTCCTTAGGTGTGATGTCATCTACCATCCACTTATACTTCTGAAGGTGCCGAGGGCTTGTTGCTCTTACAATAGCTGGTAGGCCCCATCCAAAATCACTTCCCTCTATACAACACAGGTGTTGGTTTGAGGTTTTATGTAGCGTTCTACCTGTAAATGTTTAAATATCTATAAAATGTAATTGTTGCATAATTTGTTAAATTTCAAGACGTCTTTTCACTAAAACTCATAAAATTTTGTTTATACTTTTTCTTTAACATGTAAATAAAATGTGAAAACCATTCATTGTATCTGCAAAATCTGGGCCTCTGTGGTCGAGTGGTTAGAGCATCATGCTTTGAACCATTAAGTATCTCGTTTCTGGTCAGTGCAGGTTCAAGCCCACTGGAACCTAAGCTGATTCATTTGTGAAAAAATTCGCCAGTTATCTTGCAGACGGCCGGTTGTTTCTTCCTGGGTGCATTGTAACTAGGTTTTCTCCTCCATGATTGAAAACTGGCTACCACCATAGAACTGAAAAATTGTTGAGTGTGGCGTAAAACACTATTCAAAATCAAAACCCACAACATCAGTTTAGATTGTACATTTGTATTTGCATCTGTACATATTTACATACAGACCGGTTGCATTTATATTCAATGCTTGACACACAGCTGTTCAGCTGTCATGTTATATGAAAACCTCCCCCAAAAAAGTCAATTATACATAGTCCAAATCATTGAAAATTTAATTAACATAATTAGGACATTTATATTTTATTATTTGTCATACACACTCATAACGGAATTAAAACAAATTCAATCATAAAGCTATTATTCATTGATTTCCATCATGCTGTGAATTGCAATATCATAAAAACATCATTAAAGTTAGAGAATTTTACCAGAAGATTATGTAATTAGCAACCAAATCCACAACATTTTCAGATATTATCACACTTTAGTTGAAGTTAATAAGCTGAGCTCATCCATTTATCAGAAGCTTGACATTAACATTAACATATTTTACTTAGTAATGTTGTAATCTTGTCTTCGGTATCCTGTGTCATATGATACCTGTAAACAACAGCCGGATTGATTTATCATTGATTTATAATTTAGCAAGAACTTTTGCCTTTATTTGCAATATACAGGTACCCATTGTACATGTTATACATGTGTGACGGCAACTAACAACATACACCCAGATATCAAGATATAGCATTGTCACGTTATCTAAAAGGGGCATTTGCTGTGTAATCCAAAAACATTTATTTCATTTTTTACTACTTAGATAATTGTACAATGACAAATAAGAGATATACACAGTCATAAAATTTCTTGTATTTCTATATACATGTATTTTATGAAAATAAGGTCAGGTCCAGTGTTGTATGCATATATACAAAAAGTAAGGTCAAATTATTCAGTTGTAAATTTTAAAGAATAATTGCCAAACTGGGTTTCTAAAGCAATATTCACAAAATACATGTATACTATATTGGAATTTAAGAATATTTATGCCTGTGTATATCTCTTTTTTGTTATTGTACATTAATCTAAGTAGTAAAAAAAGAGAGATATTTTTTTTTTGAAAAACACAGCTCAAGTTCCTCTAAGACAAACACACAAAAAAAGTTAAAAAAAAAAAGTTTAGAAATTGCCACATGGACAAACTTGTCATGAATCACAAATATAACATAATTCTATATTTGTTCTTTTAAATCCTTACTTTTCCATCCCACATCTGTACTACATGTATTTAGTGTAAGATATCCATAATTAGGTCTACTCCTCAGATTATGATAATACAATTTATACAGTGGAATCTGTCTTGAGAAACCACCATGTTTGGCACCAGAAAGTGGTCTCTCAAGACAGGTGGTCTCCCAAAAGAGGTTTTATTTACAGAGAGATATGTTTATCTCAAAATACAGGTGGTCTTTGAAGACAGTGGTCTCTAAAGATAGGCTCCACTGTATATCAAATAAGAGAGAAATAATTTGCAAGTACCGTATTTTATGGCCTATAGGTCGATATGGGGGATAGGTCGAATGGCCGATTTTGGGCAAAAATCCAGGTTTAAGTATTAGATAGGTCGAAGTGGAGGACAGGTCGATGTCAGCAGAGATGGAAACATGAATGGAAGAACATAAAAATGCATCGTTTATGTTTAAAAACTGGTGCCAACACGATGGTAACCTACTAAAATAATCAGAATGATCGGCCTATTTTATGGTACAATATTAAATAGGAGTAATTAAAAAGCATAGAAGTTGCATTTTATCATATTTAACATCACTTATATTACTCGTGTGTACTGATTTTGTATACAAGCATAGCCATTATGTTACCTGTCAAATCATCATTAAATTCTTTATGCTGTTTACACAAGCGACCTCAATCCTTGTCTTATCCTTACATTGACCTAAATTATTATGCTGCTGCAATTCTCAAACAATTAAATACTCAAGGTTTAGTGTCAATTAATTAATGTAACACTTTTTCCAAAACTTTCCCAACTTCAAAGACTGCCGCACGATCCTTATCAGTTGAAGGTCACGTTCCAGTGAACACAACTTGTAGTGTCCTGAAAGTCTGAATGAAGACTTCAACTTTACAGTGGGGTACCGAGATAAGGGAATCATTCAAAAGTATAAACTGTCCGGTATAAATATAATGTAAACAATGTATTTTTATTACGCAGTTTCTGACACAGTCTTGAATCCTAATGATATTGTAACTTGAAAGATAATTATTTTGTCACTTGATTATGAACACAGTGCATTATGCACACACTAGGTCACATTTAATAGTTGTATTAAGTGTAAATACAAATGAGTATTTGGAGTAGGCCCCTAGATTATCCTGTGGAAAATTTTGAATTACGATGTTAGAATGAGGAATTGCAGATACAAGTTAAATATTTCACTATTTTTTTTAAGATAAGTCGATGCGGTGAATAGGTCGAGGTCACAACTTTAGAGAAAAAAAATATCGACCTATAGGCCGTAAAATACGGTACATGTATTTGGATATTTTTGAACTGTTTTCAGGATACATGGATCTGTCACGTGACCAATTAGCATGAAAAATGCTGCTGCCATTTTGCAGTCATGGGTCGCATGAAAGACATGGAAACTCAGTTTCAGATCTCTAATAAATAAGAATTCTACATTATCTTTTATCACTACTTATTTTAACTCATTCAAAGACACATTTGGATTGGTCAAAGTCATCGATTTACAGAAGAGTCCATTGGTTTTCAGGGCTTGATGAGTTAAGATAAGTTTTGTTCATTTGCAAGTGACCTAATATAAAAAAAGTTTTAATTGTCAATTCCACCCCTCTAATATCATGTGCTACCCAATGAACTGCTTGTAACTTTCAAAATGAATATTGCATCAATAACAAATCTTTACACCTGAAAGTTGAATATTTGTCCTAAATAATCTAAAATAACAGATATGCCAAATTTCACAATTTTGACATAAACTGTCATAATTCTATGAAATATTGGCCACTGTTGACTATTCTCACTGAGATCTCATGGATTCAAAGGAACAAACAAAATTTTCTTGAAATCTGCCAGAAAAAACTGAAAAAATGGAAACCGAAAGTGTGACTGACAACATGAATACAACATGACAGACAAAGTGATCCCTAAGTATTCTCCATCTTCGCATGTAACACAAAAATTACCGTATATATATATATATATATATATATATGTAAACATGTTAAAACATATGTAAACTTTACCTCTTTGCTTCCTGTAAAAATCCGGACACAAAACTCGGATATGGATTATATGGAATTTCTGGTCGGTCGATTAAATTTTTCAAAATTTGTTGGAATTTTCTGTCCACTCCTGAATTATTCAAATATCTACGAAACACCTGCATTCTATCTGAATCATATCCTGTTTCAGGTTTGTAAGTTTCTCTTTCAAACTTGACATCCTTTTCCTACAAGTGAATGATACTGTATCAACTACTTTATAGCAGGAAATTTTCGCCCCGGGTTATTTTTGCCCTTTTACAACAGAAAACATATTCATCCTGTCTTAACTTCGCCCTAAATCACCATTGTCTGATGGATGGCAAGTAGTCCATACTTCAATTATTCAACTTGAAATTTTTGCTTTCATTTACAATTTGCCCTCTCACCTAAGGGCGAAAATAACAAAATTTAAACAAAAATGAAAATTTCCAGGTACAAAGTATATAACTAATATGAAAATAAATGTTAATTACATGTACAATTCTTTGATAAAGAAAATTTTAAAGTTTTTTTTACATGACTTCTGACTGATTGATATAACTATTTGAGGTGGAGTAACCTTTTGATTATCATACGGACAATTCCTAGTCTTTTTTTTTTCATTATGATTTGCTTCATGGCAAATGTGTTTTCTCCCCATCCAATCCTGTATGTATGGTGACAATTAGGATCAATTATTAATGCCAGGGTAACTTTAATGTCTTCATGCTGTACTACATGTACAAGCAATTTAAAGTTGTACAAGGCAAGAAAAAGTTAATGAGACTCAAATCCTGCCAGGTTATGTAAATTTGACTATAAGATCATTAATCACTGCCAGCTGTATATTTTGGCATACCTCTGATTCCTCTATTTGTATGACATCTTGACGTGGCTGTATGTTCCGTTTTGGAATTGGTTTTGCCAAAACATAAGTGGCTTTCTGAAAGAAAAAAAAAAAGAAAATTCATTTCATTTAGCAAAATTTAAGTACATAAATATTGAAAACTACATGTAACTTACAAAGTTACAATGTATTGATTTACTCTGCAGCTACCAGTAAATGTTAAACACTATTATCATATTCTGCGTGATTAATATCCACATCATTGTTGGTATATGTGTACAAGTAGGCAACATGCAGTAGGCTACATGCAGTTTTCCTCAAACATTTTTAAGTTACTGTTCACTTGGGATGATATAAAAGACATAAATCCCCCTTTTTATTTTTTCAAATTGAAATTTATCAAAGTGAAATTTATTTCTGTCATTTGGAATAATATAATGGCAGTATCTGGAGTACCTCATGAACTGCTGTAAGCATAAAGGAAATGCATGAAACTTGGTGTGCTTTGATACTCCACTAGTCAATAAATAATAGATCAATAGTGTATAGAAATGCACCTAGTTTCCTGAAAGCCCATTATGCTTACAGCAATTCATCAGGTACTCCACTCACTTCTGTAGCGGCTCCGGCTGCTCCAAATAACAGAAATAAATTTCAATTTGAATGAAAAAAAAGGGATTTGTGTCTTTTATATCATCCCAAATAAAAAGTTACTTATACTCTCAGTGAGGATAATCTTTCTTAAAAGGAGGAATGGAACAGACAAGACCGCTAAGTGTTTTCTAATTATAATACAGGTGTTTATAACCAGGCATGTGTTTTGCACTGCTAATGTAAACAATGAAGGTGTCTTACCTTCTAATTTTATACATGTATATACAGTGTAACTGCATTTGGATACAGCCCCTTCTTTGACTATATTCTCTAGTATATCTCATGATCAATATTATCATATTTTGAAAAAAAATAATATAGACTCAAAATATCAAGAGAATCATGGGAAAAGGGGCACTAACAGGGTCATGTCCACAAGTACCTGTGTCACCAAACTACCGTATGCTTGCTTCTAGGTAATGCCTTATAGTTAATATCATATAATGATTGGTTAGAAGTAGTTATGTCAGACTATCGGTACAAATTATTTAAAGATTTGGTTATTTATGAAATCTTAAACTTTTAATGTATAATGATTTTTGATCCTATTTTTATGTTTTTGTTTGGTATTAACTTTTTACAATGGTGTACATATTGGCTGTATTATGTCTATGAAAATTATGTATGTTGCTGTCACTGTACTATGGTTTGTTATTATGACCATATAACTCCATTCTTAACTTTTCCTTGTTATTTATCAATATGATTTTTTAAATAACATGCTTTAGGCTTTTTAATAGAGGGTGAAATTTAAGCCCTCATATATGTAGCAAAGTTGTGAAAAACAAAGATCCGAAGGTAAAAAAAAAGTATAGGAGAGTACGTAATCCGGTACAGAAAGCAACTCGACAGAGTAGAAAAAATTTTGAGAAGGATTTATCAAGCAAATACAAGTCTAACCCTAAGGCAATGTGGTCATATATCAAATTGAAGTAAAACTCCAAGGTAGATATCAGGGATCTATCTATTGGGGAAACCTGTACTCAGTCAAAACAGATAAATACCTAAGAAAAGGCTGATATTCTAGTGGATTTTTTAATTAGTGTGTTTGTGAGAGAGGCAGAAGGTGATACCCCTCAGACACCTATGACAGACATACTGGTAGAAATGTTGGAGAAAATTAGGAAAGCCCTTAACAATTTGAAAACTGACAAGTCACCTGGATTAGATGGCAAACACCTCTGATTCATTAAGGAAACAGAAGATTCCTTGGCGCAGCCTTTAGCCATGATATTCAACCAGTAGCTACAAGACAATAAAGCCTGCAGTGCCCGACGAATGGAAGAAGGCACAGATAAGTGCGATTTACTAAAAGGGAGACAAGTGTCAGTCAGGCAACTGTCGTCCAGTAAGCTTGACATCAGTAGTTGTGTAAGGTGATGGAGTATTTTGTGAGAAACCATATTGTAGACCATATGAAAGTTTCCTAGACAGTACGGTTTCATCTCGGACAAATCATCTTTCTTACAGCTGCTTGCAGTTATGGACAAGTGGACAGAGGCGTTGGACAAAGGCTACCCCAATGACTGTATTACATGGACTATAAAAAGGCCTTTTACATGTGTAATGCCTCATAGAAGACTACTGAGCAAGATGAAAAGTTATGAATGAGCACCAACATTGTGGAATGGACAGAGAGTTTTCTAAAGGATAGAATGCAGTGTGTGACAGTGAACGGGGAAAATCTAAGTGGACTGAAGTGACGTCTGATATACCAAAGGGATCCATATTGGGACCAATCTTGTTTGTGTTATTCATCATTGAGCTCCCCAACCTCGTTGAATCTCACATGTTCCTGTTTGCAGATCACACAAGATGTTTAAGTTCATCAACCACCCTTAATGTCTGGTCATTTCAACATCTTGTCTAGGTTGTTCTGCAGAATCTGTAGTAACGACTGGTTGCTCTAATTCCACTCAGATAGATGCAAACAGATGCACATACAAACACAAACCGAAGACATACCTGCTATAGTTACAGCTGAAGGGCAAAATTTAAATGTATAAAAAACAGATCTGGAAAAGGACGTAGGGGTGATAATCGACTCAGAACTAACTTTTGAGGATCACATCAGTGAAAATGTTAAAAAAGACAACTCCAAGTTTGCCCTGATTCACAGAACATTCCACTTTCTGGATGTAGAAACCTTCATCCCCCTGGTGAGAACACACCTCAAATTTACAAGTCCAATTTGGTTACCGTACAAAGCCAAAGATGTGGAAAAAATAGTTAACGACTGTTTTTTCATTTTTTGAACATCATTGGGTATAAAAGCAATTGCTCGTGGAAAAAATGTGCAGCACTCAAATTATCCAGTCGGATATCTATGTATGTAATGGCGGCCATCTTTCGAAGTTTCAGAGCGGAAGAAAAAGAAAGGGAACGTTTATTGGTCATACTGATTTAGCCTGGCTCACTGATCTGTAAATATACAATCACAATCATATATATATATATATATATATATATATATAATATATATATATATATATATATATTATATATATATATCGGGAGTTACTTCCCTTCATATAACTCTTGTTAAGAGAGACATAAGAATATTAATGATTACTCATTTGACCCAATTTTTAGACATCACATGGATAACACAGAGATTCCCGTAGGAAGAGTATTTTCAAAAATTGAAGTGACCAAACAAAGAAAAAAGTATGTAGAAAAGATATAGGATAAACTTTTTTCTTTTTTAATTGTATCAGTTTAATATTTTTATTTTGAGGATTGGTTGCTTTACAAAATCATTTTGAAATTCATGACCTAATATGGGACGATTCCATGAGAACTCGGCCTATTACGGATTCGGCCTATTGCAGATTCGGCCTATTACGGATTCGGCCTACACAAATTCGGCCTATTGCAGATTCGGCCTACATATTATACTGCCTCTACATATCATAATGCATCATCTAGAGATCACGAAATGAAATGAAATGAAAGATGTTCTTTATTAACATGTGTGGCAACCGGAAGTTGAGATAGCAGTGCTTTAAATATTTGATCAAATATTCATTTTATTTGTATTTTATTATATATATTGTGGTGGTTGGACTTAATATAAATGTTCGTCACTGTTGTTTTTTTATATATATGCAAATAAACAAATAAATTTGAAGTATTTATGTGTCCTTTGACAAATTTTTCGGTTTTGGATGAAATGCATAAAAATAAACATTGATGAATTCTTGTGTCCACGGACTGTAAATGATTGATTTTCTGAAGTTGTACATCTGTAAATACGTTATGTGTTGTTTGTATGATGACCCCTAAATCATCACATCATTGTCTCATGTGCATTCACATCACTTTATGTTTTTACTAAATTTTACTCAAAATTTGTGATCAGGAAGTTTATTGTTTTAATCAATTCTTTGATCTTGATTTTACAATGGTTTACACGATTTTCAAATCCGTTTGTGATATGTGACAATTAACACCTGCCAACGTATTACCTATGATTAACACCTTTATTGGAATCAATCTGCAATACACAATAAGCGAAATAAGGAAAACTTGTCAAATTGTCATACTACTTAAAGTAGTATTTTATCATCGTTTTAAAGCAGATATATTGTACTATATGCAAACTTTATAAGTCCTGAATAAATGAAAAAATATAGTCTAGTTATATATCCATTCTATCCAAATTAAATTTTTTTATGTAACATATCCAGCTATCCAAATTAAATTTTTTTATGTAACTGCATAAAATTTTATAAATGTAACTGCGATATAATATTACTTCCATTTTATAATGGAAACGTATAATGTAGTTATAATGATATAATAATAATTTTATATTGTAGGCCGAATTCGTAATAGGCCGAATCTGTAATGGGCCGAATCCGTAATAGGCCGAGTCCGGAATAGGCCGAATTCTCCAGTAACCATATGGGACGGACTATAGGTATTTTTGTTTTTATAATTCAAGCACATGCCAAATAACTACTGAAATGAGAGTAGAATGCCATTTTCATAGTACATGTACTGTTTGTCTTTGTTTACTGATGCAAAATTAACACATAACTAATTTTAGTCTTATTTCTGGAGCAAACCTTCACAAATTTTTGCATCGATAGCCGGGAACATCCCGCGTATGCCCAGCACGCGTGTTCACCACGGGTTTTGACAAAACTGACTGGTTTTACTTACCTGCGACGCATCCCTTTTTGTCTTTCTTCCTTTTCGAGGCATATTTACTTAGAGTTTAGAAGAGGACAAGCATATCCATGCTGATACAATATGTCGAAAAAGTCAAACTACGAGTAATTTAACAGTGGAAAAAGTACATTCCTGACATCTACATTTACGCCAACTTCTTTCGGTTTCATTCGTCGCGAGTGTAAACAGGAAGTTGATTTGATCTTCCACTGTTTCGAACTTTTTATTTAAAAAACAAATCCAGACAGTTTAGGGTATTCAATCATGAAATATTAATTTTTTATATTGAATTATAGAATAATATTACAAATTCATCTATAAAAAAGATATATATTAATTTACGTAACTATGGATGTAAACAACATATTGAAAATGGCAGCCTCCAGTACAGGACACGAGGAAAACCAAAACAAAGTGATAAAAAGCATTTCCAAATCTAAAAACGAAAAGAGACTTATTGTTGTCTTAGAGAGAGCATCACTTGAATCGGTTAAGGTAAAAAATCAAAAGTTTTGCCTTAAAGTTTCTAAGGTATAGGCATGTGAATTATGGTCAAAAATGACCATGTGTGTAGGCTTACAAGGCTACATGTTGAACAACTAAAGAAGAACACATGGACTTATCTCTACTGAACTAAGACAATGACAATGCCTTGGAAGCAAGCCTAGCTCCTTGTTTTACATATGCAGGGAAATACATTCATCGGGAATCTATTCTATCTCACGGGTGTAACTACCCTTACATCTTCACTGTATTGGCTGTAAATGACGTAACAGTTTAATTATGACGTCAAATATACGGAAAATAAGCAGTCCACTCTTCCATGATGCCATTAGCAACCGCTGTTGCTATGCAGATCGGGCAAATCTGATTGGCAAAATGATTATCCGCTATTACCTGAATACCTCCGTCAAACTCCAAATCTGACGTACATTGATACACGCGAACAGCAGCTCAGTTTCAAATGTTGAAATAAGAATGGTTAAAAATTGTGCTTGGGTTTCATGAAATAGCAACACTCGCTACCCCAGAGAACGGATAAAGTTACTTTTATTCCATATGTACTACATCTAGAAATTAAAATATAAAAAAAATTGAGCTTAAGAAAGTCAAACATATTTTTCACAAGGCTTTTCATAAGGGATGATCTGGGCCCGAAGTCACCAAATTTAATTAATACTCAAGCTCAACTTTTATTTCTTTATTTTGACTTTATGATAGTTTGTAAAACCTTCTGGTTTCAGTGACTAGGAAACATATTTTTATTTTCACCATTCATATTTTTTCAAATTGCAATTTAACCATATCCAAAATCTACTGCAGTTAGGACGAAAAAAAAACAAAATGTGGTTTCTTTATTATTTAAAATGGGTTTCCCGGTTGTTACACTTTCTCCATTGAACATGGATTTAAATATGCATAAGCGGATGCAAGTTTCGTTCTTTTGATCAAGGCAGTGCCTTGGGATGCAGATCGAGAACTTGTTCAAGGAGGAGGAGGTGAGAGTAGGTCTAGCACTATTATACTATTCTATTTCATAGATTGTTATTGATTGCAAGCATCCCTCGGCATAAGTGTTTAAAGTGTTGGAAAAATTGTGAAGCAATAATTCATTTGAGACTTTGGAGACACGTACTTTTTAAAAACAAAAATTATGAAATTCAAAACCTTCCAAACACTATATCTAATGACAAGCCCCATACTTGGAGGGCTTCATGTCTAGAATATCGTCGCTGAGAGAATCGAGGTGCGAAAATTTCGAGAAATTGTTTATTTATTTTCTGGCAATTTATAGAAAAAATCCAGAGAACTGAGAGGTTCAAACTACTATATAACTGAACATTTCCCGTCAGGTATGGATTATGAACAAAGATGAAAGTGTCAAATAGATCTAAATAAATAAATTAGAACCGTGTAGAGAAGGGGGTCAGTCTAAAAATACATTGAAAATTCCTTGATCCACCCCTATAATTCTCTATAAAGTAAATCAATATATGTCATAACTACAATTTTAATTTTTAATATCAATAAATCATTTTTAATCCGGTTAAGCCCACTCATATAAGTGTTCGGTCGCCATATATGTTTACAGTTTTGACGGAGGTTGAAATACATCAGAGCCATTGCCATGAGTTGCCGGGGCATGGAAGAGTGAGTTCCGGTAAAGAATTGTCAGAAAAAAGTTTGCAAAATGTCTGATTTGAACACATTTTTATAAAGAGTGACTAATAAAGTGTAGGGTTTATATATCATCTGACCATCTTTTTTAACGCAGATCAATAGTCACACATTTGGGTTTTCTGTTCCCGATATTCATCTGTATTTTTGCTTTTTCCAGGTAATTATTAAACTACTCAGATATATCAATCAGTAATGGATAAAAGTGTATTGATGATCATAAGTTTTGGTTTGTTTTGTTAACATTATACATGTAATCTTATTGTGCATGTAACATATGATGTCTTGAGGAAATATGTATTTGTATTACTTGCAGGTTGGAAAGCAGTTTGAATTACTGAATTGTGACAAACATAAAAACTTGGCAAAGAAATTTAAAAAAGATATAACTCTCTGTCGACCAGACATCACACACCAGGTGAGTACAACTGTGAGATAATCACTTGTCATGGTGAGTACAAATGTGAGGTTATAACTAATCAAGGTGAGTATAATTGTAAGATTATAACTTCTGAAGGTGAGTACAATTGTAAGATTATCACTTCACCAGGTGGTTATAACTGAGTTATCATTTTACCTAATCTAAAATCTTATGTTTAAACTGCAATGTCAGTAAGGAAAATAAGCAATACACATATATTGAAACAAGTTACTCTGTCACAAAAATACATATACATGTAAAAGGGTGTACATATATACATAATTATATGTACAAATGTAAGACCAAACTGATTTTTTTATATTTTTTTTTACTTGATAATTGTAGTGTCTTCTAATGTTGATGGACAGTCCGTTAAACAGAGCAGGATTACTACAAGTCTACATACACACAGAGAAGAATGTATTGATAGAAATCAACCCTCAAACACGTATTCCCAGAACATTTGATAGATTCTGTGGACTTATGGGTAAGACTGATCTTCACCATCCTTGTAGATCGCATATTAATACAAATTGATGTTGAAATACTAGTGTATAGGTCTACCAAAAATTAGCACATGTTTGCCAGCAGATGAGGCTAAATTAGATCATAACAGGTGACATGCATCTTGTCTACACAAAACAGAGCTTCAGTAATGCATGGAATCCATGCAAGGCAATATGTTTTATCTGTACAATCTATTTGTGATAAATACACTGTATTGTTTTGGTTTTTGACAGAACACGGATGTGTCACTTTACCTTGGTAAACCTGTACACATGTAGTGTATTATATTAGAAGAGTAGTCAGTGAATGCAAAAATATAATGGCTAGACTTGGATTTGAACCCATGCCTCCTGCAATTTTAGGAGATGATCTACCAGATGAGCTACCAGATATACCCTGTTGCAATCCTCCCCTCTTTAGAAAATTTACATTAAATGTATACTCGCAATACTCATAGACTATTATTACACCTCATAGATGACACATAAACAAGGATTGGTTGAGAGCCATCACATGCCAGTGCGACAAACTTAAGAGTCTCTCTCTGATGTCTCCCCCTTGGAGAGCCCCTTGTCGGTTGTAGACAGTGTTACACACAAATCATACCCAATGAAATTCAAATTGTACACCTGGAAGTCTTTCATTGGGTATTATTTGTCTTGGGTGTAAAATTAAATGTCTTGGGGAACTAAACTTCTTGATGCCACATGGAAGTTTTTGTACGCAGGTGAGATTAGTAGGAATGCAGTTATAGTGAAAAAGTCTGTATTGTTATATACACAATTGAAAGGATTTAATGAACGTAAATCATCATTGTTCACTATACATGCTATAACGCACATTCCTGTTAATGACAGTAAATTTGTTCTGACATTTTGGTAATGCAATTAAGAGGAATCAACTGTATGTGAATCTCTCTGTTTTAGTTCAGCTTCTTCACAAGTACAGTATACACGCTTCTGACGGATCACAGAAACTACTGAAGGTAACATTTTGTCCGCATTGTCTTTAGTCCAGTTCCTATAATTTGGCAGGTTGGAGTCTCCTGAACCCTCTCTTGACCCAGATGAGTTAAAATTTTAGGTAATATACTGGTCAGGGACCAGTAGCCGGCTATGGCGTTATTTGGTCTTTGGTATTTCGAACATTGTTCATCACCATGTGAATTACCTAAAAAAAATCTCAAAAATTGTGTTCTAAATTGCCAAAATCATGCAATAGCCGGCTACTGGTCCTAGCCAGCTACTGGTCTCCAACCAATACATGTAGCTTAGCAATATTAAAATAATATTAGCAATAGTAATCATTCTTACCTATCAGCATGCCTCTATGTACCTAGTGCAGAATAGCACTCAATTCCCGTAAAGCCTGTCACAACTGAGTAGAATCATCCGTATGATAAGGTTATGTCCCCACCAAGTTATATGGATTTGACAATAACATTGTACCACTGATTGTTTAATTTTAAATGTCACCAGCTATAGGTGATATGACTCAAGTTTTGACCTACCCTATGCCTAAATATTTTTGATCCAATTTAATTTTAGCCATTTTTTAGTCCTTATATGAAAGGGCAAATTGAAAATGAAAGCAAATTTTTCAAGTATTTCAAGTACAAATGTACTTAAAGATGGGGTGAATATGCATTCTGTCATAAAAGGTTTAGAATTTCTAGGTAAACACTATGCTATGGACCTACTGGTCAGTGCAGTGAGATGTTCTTTGATATGCCATGCAAACTTTTAACTTAGACTTTGGTCTTAAGTCTTGTCTAAAAGAAGGGACCTCTATGACTGAGTGGTTAAAGCATTGTGATCTGGACCACAAAGTGTCTTGGTTGTAAGTCTTATCTAGGTCAAGGGACCTCTGTGACTGAGTGGTTAAAGCATTATGATCTAGACCACAAAGTGTCTTGTTTGTAAGTCTTATCTACAACAAGTTACCTCTGTGGCTGAGTGGTTACAGTGTTGTGATCTAGACCACAAAGTGTCTTGGTTGTAAGTCTTATCTAGGTCAAGGGACCTCTATGACTGAGTGGTTAAAGCATTATGATCTAGACCACAAAGTGTCTTGGTTGTAAGTCTTATCTACAACAAGGGACCTCTATGACTGAGTGGTTACAGCATTATGATCTAGACCACAAAGTGTCTTGGTTGTAAGTCTTATCTACAACAAGGGACCTCTATGACTGAGTGGTTACAGCATTGTGATCTAGACCACAAAGTGTCTTGGTTGTAAGTCTTATCTACAACAAGGGACCTCTGTGACTGAGTGGTTACAGCATTGTGATCTGGACCACAAAGTCTTATCTACAACAAGGGACCTCTGTTGTAGACCACAAAGTGTCTTATCTACAACAAGGGACCTCTGTGGCTGAGTGGTTACAGCATTATGATCTAGACCACAAAGTGTCTTGGTTGTAAGTCTTATCTAGGTCAAGGGACCTCTGTGACTGAGTGGTTACAGCATTGTGATCTAGACCACAAAGTGTATTGGTTTTAAGACTTATCTAGGTCAAGGGACCTCTGTGGTTGAGTGGTTACAGCGTTGTGATCTAGACCACAAAGTGTATTGGTTTTAAGACTTATCTAGGTCAAGGGACCTCTGTGGCTGATAAGTTAAAACATGTTCACTACAAGATGTCTCACTTTTACACAGCATTGGTTGGAACTCTGTTGGATTATAAGCTGATTAAATGGGGAAGTTTGCCAGTTTACTTGCAGCAGGCTTGTGATGCTTTCCCAGCTACATGTACTCTGCAAACAGCTTTTCTCCTGGCTGTTAAAATCCTGTGGCCATGCATCAATGTATTTGCTTTTGGCATTCAAATGCCCATGAAAGCCAAGTAAAAACAGTTCAATATATATGTTAACAATTTTTTTACCAGTTATGATTATATTACCAGAATTCAATTTCCTGCATTTATCATTAGTGAAAGCACATTCCTGGAACAGCCAAACTGCCCGTTTTCAGTGAGTGGATTTGGTATCACAATGGTAGTGAGATGATGTGACACTGATGTCGGTAAGGTCATATAGTAGCATCGTCATCTAGCGGTAAATGTATGAAGAAAATTACTTCATCTTCTGTGTTACCTGATTAAATTAACCCATTTACCCCTAATGACACATTTGAACTGGCCTAATTATAAGTCATTGATTTACAGGAGAGTCCATTGTTTTTCAGGGGTAGATGAGTTAAAGGATGTTTGATTATTGACACATGCATAAATTTCAGGTGATAAAAAATCCTGTATCAGATCATTTACCTGTCGGTTGTCAGAAGGTTGGCACATCATTCCATGTTGAAACTGTCAGTGATGTACGGGATTTAGTGCCAAAAGATGAACCAATAGTATTTGTTGTTGGAGCTTTATCACATGGCAGTGTGAGTATGCAACTTTTATTTAGCCCAATCACACCCCCTCTCCCCAAAAGAATCTTAGTGGTATGATCTTCCCATTGTATTAGATCAGTATGTTTTAGGTATGTGGAATTTAAAGGGTTACTTAACAGCTCATAGTGACCTTACACAATAAAGCAAAACATAAATATGCTAGACTGTATGTGTGTTAAGAATATTCTACAGATTTTAAAGAGATATTCATAAAAATAGTGGCATCAGTAATTTTGAACTAATATTTACAATGTGTAATAGGACTTTGTGCTTTAAACTGTTGAGAATTAAATTTCTTAGCTAGGCATATATTTAAAAGCACCACTTAGATGAAAGATTTTTGTGAGTGCTGCTGTTTAATAGCACTTTACATACTGTATAACAGAGAGATAACATTTTTTGTTTTTTTTATATTTCTGAACTTTTCTTCAAATGAGACACACTTAACATCATTACGTACAACCGTATGCCATACATTTGCAAAGATGTCCAGTTGTAGCATAAATTCTGTGCATGTTTATCTTAAAATCCCTAAAATGCTAATTGAGCTTAAATATTGAGTAAGTCTGGTGACTTTAAGCCCAGGTAACTACAGTGGAATATTGTTATGTCAAAATTAGATGAGTGGAAATTGTGGTTATATGTCAAATTTGAATGACCAGTCTTGATCTTTCTGGTTAGATAGATTTATAAAATTTTGGATATCTTGAATTCCGGATAGGTCAAGGTTAAAGGGATGTTCCTTGAATACTGAGATAACGAGGTTCTACTGTATATGTCATTGTAACTGATTGTACTAATTCTTCTTTATAGGTTGATGTCGATTACATAGAGAAGTCAGTGTCCATTAGCAGCTATCCACTATCTGCTGCTTTGACCTGTGCAAAAATCTGTTCTGCTTTTGAGGAAAAATGGAATGTGATATAACATAATACAATACCTAAGACAGTTGTTTTTATTGTAAGACAAACTTTATTTCTACTTTGCAAAATAAGTCCAAATAAAGTGTGCCTTGGTCACATATCTGGTGTCTCCAACTTACCCAACTGATTTAAATAGGCAGAAATCATGATAAATAAGAATCTTATGTTCTTCAAAACAACAGACAACTTTCATGGAAAATGTGAATCTTATGTTTTTCAACACGATAGACAACTTTCATGGAAAATGTGATTCTTATGTTTTTCAACACGATAGACAACTTTCATGGAAAATGTGAATCTTATGTCCTTCAGCACGATAGACAACCTGTGAATCTTATGTTCTTCAACACAGCAGACCAACTATCATTGAACATGTGAAGCATATGTTTTTCAAAACAACAAATAATTTTCATGGGGCATGTGGATCTTATGTTCTTCAATACAACAACCAACTTTCATCGAAAATGTGAATCATATGTTCTTCATGATCAATTGAAGCATGTTGTGTTTATCTCAACACTCCTGTTTGAAGTCAGTCATTGGAATTTATATAAAATGTGAAACACAGAGGTCTCTATTGTAACATGTGTACATGTATATTAGTGCAATTCCGGATTACAAACATTGTCATCATTTACAAAATTGGTAATCGGCCTTTTCAGGAGAATAAAGTAAAAATATTTAAGACCAGTGTATTGGTAAATTTTGTCTTTTTAATCGGGTCTGTCTAAATTATTGGTAACTTTTGAAATCAGTTTTGATTTTTTAAAACACACTGCACTGATATCTCTCGATATATACATGTATATTGGAATCTCGTCTTTGATACCAACTTATTTGCCCTTGAAATCTCTAAATAGAAGTGGCTTCTTTGCAGAGGTTTCATGTAAAATATATTTTAAGCAAACAGTTTCCTAAATACAAAGTACATCTTCCAAGACAGGTGCTTTTTGTAAAGTACATTGTACTATATTGAGAGCTGATTTTATTACTACATTTTCAGATGTGCAATTATCAAAATTCTATTTGAAACAAATATTTTGGGATTATCTGTAAATAAACATTTTACAATCAAAATGAGTTGAAGGTATTTTGTGTGAAATGTGTGAAAATTAAACATGTGAATTAGTTTAATTAAACATTTAATGACATTAAATGTGATTAGTTGCATTATCTTATGAACTCTTTTTGGTTTGTCATAACAGGCATAATTAATTCCAAGTAATGGAATGTAAGAATGGAACAAAAATGTACTAAAAGGAAGATTTGGTATAAATTTGTTTTGAGAAAGGCTAAATAACTTGGCTCTAAAAATATGATAAATAGATCTGCATCAGAATTACTGATTCAACTAATGTTTTAAATGTTAACATGTATATGAAGTGGGAGCTGTTTGGATATATCTTTGTATGAAGTTAGTGCTGATTGGATATATCTTTGTATGAAGTTAGTGCTGATTGGATATATCTTTGTATGAAGTTAGTGCTGACTGGGTTATGTATTTATGAAGTGGGAGGGGATTGGGTATATTTGTGTGTGTATAAAGTAGGAGTTGATTGGCTGTATCTTATTATGAAGTTGGATGAAGTGGTATCTAAATGTGTAATAATGTAAAATCCATTATGACCTGGAATGGTGGAGTCTTGTGAACCCTTTCGTGACCTGGAGGAGTTTAAATTTTAGGTAACAAAGCATATTAACATTAAAATTACACAGACTAAAATAATCGTTCGTACTTGTCTCCTAGTATCTGTTGAAGAACAATACTTATTTCCCATGAAGCTTATTAAAACCGAAAAATGAGTAAAATCTTCCGTATGATAATCAAAAGGTTCCTCTATCCTGCCAAGTCATGTGATGCAGAAAAAAACCTATGTTTCTTTTCCTCAGAAAGGATCACTGACAAGAGGTTCAGTCAAGGAGGATTTACCTTTCAAGCAGATAGTTTTAAAGTTAAATTCCTTGTTGAATCAGACCGAAGATATAAGTACAGACAGTGATTGTTCCTTTGCCACAGGCTCTAAATAAAAGATGTCTCAGATTTTAGAGTGCTTGTTCCTTTGACAAAGGCTTGGAGTAAAAGATGTCACATATTTATAAGGATGTCTCTAGTTTTCAAACGTGGGGTACTTAATTCTTTGACAAAGGCTCACATTGAATGATGTTTCTAGTTTTTAGACATGGAGTGTTTGTTTCTTTGACAAAGTATCGTAATGAAAGATGTCTTTAGTTTTCAGACATGGAGTATTTAATCTTTGACAAAAGCTCACAATGAAAGATGTCTCAAGTCTTCTGGCATGTAGTGTTGTTCCTTTGACAAAAGCTTAGAATGAGAGATGTCTCTAGTTTTCAAACATGGAGTGATTGTTCCTTTTGACGAAGGCTCACAATGAAAGATGTCTCTAGTCTTCAAACATGGAGTGATTGTTCCTTTGACGAAGGCTCACAATAAAAGATGTCTCTAGTTATCAAACATGGAGTGCTTGTTTCTTTGACAAAGGCTCACAATTAAATATGTCCCTATTTTACCAACATGTAGTGTTGTTCCTTTGACAAAGACTCATATTGAAAGATGTCTCTAGTTTTCAAACATGAAGTACTTAATCCTCTGACAAAAGCTCAGAATAAGAGATGTCTCTAGTTTTCAAACACGGAGTGCTTCTTCTTTTGACGAATACTCGCAGTGAAAGATGTCTCTAGTCTTAAAATATGGAGTGTTTATTCCCTTTGACGAATGCTCACAATAAAAGATTTCTCAACCAAGGCTGATAATGAAAGATGTCTGTAGTTTTCAAACTAAAGTGATTGTTTCTTTGACAAAGGCTCACATTGAAAGATGTATCTAGTCTTAAAATATGGAGTGTTTGTTCCCTTTGACGAATGCTCACAATAAAAGATTTCTCAACCAAGGCTTACAATGAAAGATGTATCAAGTCGTCACACACGTAGTGTTGTTCCTTTGACAAAAGCTTACATTGAAAGATGTCGCAAGCCTCCTTCAGATAAGTATGGCTTGTTCCTTTGTCAAACCAGTCTTCTAACTATGGAGGAGGCATTGATTTTACTTCGGTATATCTGTAGGTACAGTGCATTAAAATGTCCTAACTGTATTAGCATGAGTCCATGATATAAGTCCAAATTTGTAACAATTTACTAAAAGCTGATCATCCCTTTTAACATAGGAGTATAGTGTGCTCTTCTTGCATGTCTTTGACCAGTCCGTTATGTTTTGTATAGGTCTACCAAGGTAAAGTGGCACATCATCGTTCAGTCAAAAGCCAAATCGATACGTTTTCTTTTCCCAAAAAAGGTTGTACAGATAAAAAATATTGCCTTGCACGGATTCCATGCATTGCTGAAGTTCTGATTTTTTTTATGTCGACAAGTAGCCTGTCACCCTATTATTATTTTGTTTAATGTTTTAATTTAGACTCCTCGTGATTGTAAACATGCTTATTTACCTTGGTAGACCTATAGTGGTGAAAAGGTTACGACTTCATAACTCTCTCCTTATAAACAAAACAAAAACAAATTTCCTACAGTAAATACATATTATTTTACAATCCTCCAAAACATTAACAAAATACATGATCATAACAATAAAGTGAACATAACACAGACCTTACATGACTTTATTTCACATATACATGTGTGCGTGTGTGATCAAATTAATCAGTGTCATTTTAGTAGGAATTATTGCCCCAAAATTCTGTACTTTATCTGGAATCCTCTGTAAGAAAATCCTGGATCACTCTTGAAATGAATCAGCAGTTTGTTGTCACGATGTATGATTTGTCTCCCTTGATGGACACTTCCACAGTATCTGAAATGATATTGCTTTTTTTAAATCCTGCTTTTTACACACACATCGATCTATTTCATTTTTATTTATGTAAAAACTAAACAATTAGCCATGTGCTATCAACTGCTTTTTAAAAACTCTGCTATTCACATAGTTATGTTTATCTATTTCATTTAAGTACTCCATGTTGAAGAGGTCTCCGTGGCTATGGTCATGAAGTCTCTCACCTCTGTCAGTGCGTGGGTTCAAATCCTGCGGGAACTTAAGTTGATTTTGTGAGGAAGTTTACCAGTTTACTTGCGGAAGGCTGGTTGTCTCCTCCCGGGTACATTTGTAACCGGGTTCTTTCCTCCACCATCAAAGACTGACCGCCTCCATATGACTGAAAAATTGTTGAGTGTCGCATAAAACACCATTAAAAACCAAAACTCTCCATGTTGATTTAGTATATTTACCTTTGGCCGTTTCGGTCAGCCCCATACTGACGAATCTCTAAATAGTCATATTCGCACAAAGTGGAGTTTTCAGTTTCGAAATCAACAAAATTCAAATGAATCTGTGTCCCTGGGCGTCCCTGAAAAAGTGGAAGTTTTTTTTTCAGTTATATCAAAATAAAATCTCAATATTCTTCTTTTTTAGAAACAAGTAGTTGATAGGTATTGCTAATATTTAGTAATCTATGAACAATGAAAATTGTAGAAAACTTTACAACCTTCTGATAAATCTAAATAATTTGAAAGAAAGATTAACACTACTACGGGATCAATTTATATCAAATCTACGTGAAATATTATCATACTGAAATTGTCCACTTGCACGGCACTTGAAATAAGTAATAACCTGTCCATATGCTTTTCACCGAGAGAAATAACCGTCTCTGTCGAGAATTGAACCAGGGAACCTTTAGCTCAATCGATATAGTCCTCATAAACCAGGTGTACCTGACATCCTGTATCCTGACAGAACCTGTACTTGTCTTTGTAACGATTGGCGCACACATTGGGATTTGAACACAATTTGGTGTGAAAAGGATGGTGATATTCATCACTTATATATGATAATTACCTCCAAAAGAAGACGTCTCCTCAAAGTACTGGCTTGAGATATTGGATTTATAAACCTTTTAGCTTGATCGATAGATCATCAGACTTATAAAGCAGGGTTACCTGGTTCAAATCCCATCAGTCATTATTTATCTCAGTAACACACCTGCACTTTGGCTGTGTGCACGCGCAAAGATGAGTGTTTCAACATCAAAATCAATTGTGAAAGACATGTTAGAACAAGTTCGAACGAAACGTATGTAAATTTTGCACAGACAGTTTCCCTGTTGCACAATCTTAACACGTTTACCACTGAAGACACATTTGCACTGGTCTTAGTCCTTGATTTACAGAAGAGTCCATTGTTTAATTCAGGGGTTGATTAGTTAAAAGAGGAAATTGAGTGGGTTAGGATGATGCATCTGATTACATAAGATAATCTGGTATTAGCAAGGACATTGATATGTTATTGTGACGTTAGGTCATGTGAGAGGATTTATTATTACAACAACATCATGGCTTTCGAGCCCCGCTGGATCCAAAACTGAGAAAGTTTGCCATTTTACTTCTGGGTGGTCTGTGGTCTCTTCTCGGGTACATTGTAACCTGGTTCTCTCCTCTCCCATTAAAACTGGCCGCCACCATGTGACTTAAAAATTGTTGAGTGTGGCGTAAAACACAAACAAACAAGCATACGTTAAAAATACATATGATATAACTCGTTACTTATTTTGTTAAATTATACCCACCTTTATAAACCAGTCGCAATCCTCATCATTGTCATAGTTTCTGGGATAGTGTGTGGATTGGATTGTTCCATATGGTGAAGTCAGTACTCTGTTGCATTCTGGATAAAAGATAGATAGCTAAGATCTTCATTTTTATTGTGGTTACTCTTAGACGGATTTGGCAATACGTTTAGATTAGTTATTTGGTACTGTATATGTACTTATTTTAGCGGTGTTCTAATATTAGCACCTTCCGCACACAAGTCATTGCGCAAATTCAATGCCAAAATTTCTCCACCCTGTCATTCTTTATACACGAGAAAACTAATTGCGCTAATAAGTTTATGCCCCCCGAAAGCGCTAAAATATGAGTGGACTAATTTAGATACACATACAGTATTGTATGATACCATTTTTTCTTTCGGAAATATACATTTATACCAAATTCGAGCTCAATTGATGAAATCTTATTTAATAAAAGCGATCATTTTGAGCATTTGTTTTAGCCTCTTTGAGGAACTATAAGTTTGGTATTGTTAATAATATATAGGACAGTAATCTCAGCATTGAGAAAGTCTGAGACACAATGACTACTTAGGTAATGCAAATATTTTATGCAGAAATAAAGTATGTGTCCATGATGCATATATTTTAAATTCGAGCTCAACAGATGACGTCTTATTGACAGAAACGATCGTCTTGAGCATTTATTTTGGCCTCTTTTGCACCTCTTTAATTTAGATATTATTCTCATAATATTATTTTATTAGCGATTTTACTTCACAAACTGTCAGGTGTTTATATTCAAATTATGTATTTTAGTATTTATATCTACCGTTGTTGTTCATTCCGGAACTATGACAGATTCGGAATTCTGAGCACGGAGTTCTGTTCATTGACTTAAAATCCCCTTTTTGGACTTCTTCCCACTTCCTCCCAAGAATTAATAGGCCAATTATAACTAGTCTTGACAGAAAATGTCACAACGCGAATCCACTTTACATAATAGGGCTAGTGCGCAAAGGACCGAAAAGAATAACTTTAAGATATTATTCTATTGAACCAAGGGGCGAGAGGTTAGAGCTTGAACTTCAGCTCGATCGGGTCGGCCGGCCGCCCGATCGAGCCTCGCGCTTTCACCCTTGGATTCTCTAACCTATAGTCAGTTTACCAATTTACATTCTCTCAGGTGACCAAAGTCCCTTGGGCCTGTTGCTCTGCCTGTTTTACTAGATATATTATTTTGGCCTTTTTTGCAAAATTATAACATTGATATTATGATTTCACTATTTTCATATAAACTCACAAAGTGTATTTAGCCTATAACACTTTTTAATCCGTGCATCCTAATTTGTGGTATTATTGTTAAAACAAAAGTGTGAATGGTATTTTTCAGGTCCTTATTATATTATATCGAATTTTATGAAAAATCCTTTATATTGAAGGCATAAGTAAAGGGTAGATTTAAAATGGTAGTAAATATATATTATTGAATGTAATGCAAAATTTATACAATGTGTTTCCTTGTTCTCAAAATGAATTACCAATCGATTTACACACCCTTCTACACACAAATTGATGTAAACAGATAACTTCTACTTTTCTGACAAAAGCATTTGAATTTCAAAAAAATGCTTACATCGATACATATCATATCTAATAAATAAACTGACACTGAAATGTATTCTAATTAAAGATGACAAACCTAAATACCTTTTGTAGTGTCGACGTCATTGCAGGTGCTCCCTGTTAGACCATATGGACAAACGCATGTACAAGTTGGGCCGATATAGCCTCCGTTTTCGCATCTAGTGTTTGTGTTACAGCCAGCTATAAAATATATTTATTATAGAAATTTGAAACTTGATTCATAATTATAGACATATGTACATTTTGTAATTGTAAATCATTACAAGATAAAATTTTGTACAGCTATCATTAATTTTCACCGTTTAACTAAAATATTTGTTTAAAAAGTAAATTTGAGTTATGGTCTCATTTTTACCAAACAATCCTTTTGTGAAAATAAGATATAATAGATAAAATTATACTGTATATTGAAAATTTTCAACCCGGGTTATTTTCGCTCTTTTGTGGCAGAAAATATATTCGCCCCATCTTAGATTTGGCCCCAAATCACAATAGTCTGATGGGTGGCATGGATGTCCGCGCTTTGATTATTTTGCTTGGACATTTCGCTTCATCTTAAATTTGCTATTGCGTCTAAGGACGAAAATAGCAAAAATTAAACGGGTGAAAAAATTCCAGGTACAGAATACAGTAGACTCTAAATCTCACCATTACATCTGTATACCAGATTTGCTAACTTGATGTCAAGAAAACTTATCTCCTCTCTTTGTCCCATCCACGTTTCTAACATATCCTCCTTGGATTCTATCGTATGCAGGCGATTGTCTCTAGAAAACGCCTTAAATATATAGAAAGATCAATATTTTTAGAATTGTATATAAATTGGTTATAAATTTTTAATACTGTATTACTGATTTTTAGAAACACAATACATTTATATATATGTATATAAAATGAAATATAGAGGATCTAACATGATATTCATGTCATATTGAATTTATTTATAAATTCAATATTACATGAACACGAGTGTTTGATTATATTTATTATATAACTCCAGGGATATGTCTACATAACTGTTATCAATGGACAACACTTCGCCCGTAGGCCTTTAAGGTGGCGACTGGGAAAGGACGCATTACATATATTGAATTGGGAGCTCATTGCGCATCAGAAAAGTATTCCACAATCGTTTAATTTCCCTGCAGATAATTCGTTTACAACATGATCTCGGACATTTAGGTCGGCTACTTTGTAGTACTAGTAGCAGTAGTAGTATAGTAGAGCGTAGGAATATGACCTGATTCCCACGGTGACACGCGCATATTTGCATGTATATTGTATGCGTCCTATATCATTTTATTGAACAGCAATATTGCACCGGAAGTGAACTGTTATATAATACCACGAAGTACTGGCAACATCTCTTATTTTCCTTATCATTTTACACATATAAAGAAACTCGATTAGTCGAAGTTCAAATGACTACCTAGAAAAGTTCGAAACATCGGGGCTTCGAATCATGAATAGTAATCGAGAACCATACGATTGTTATATCAGACGTTGTATATAACGTGCATGTGACAGCTTTATAACCATATAAGATTTATAGAGTCTTGGTATTCTAAAATTAGCGTATAAATTAACTTAAATTACATTAAAAATAGTGGTTATGAAAGAGAAGAATAATTACCGAAATTACTTTTTTTTTATTACAGATGCTCTATCATGGATAACCGTATTTTAGATCAAACTATCTTTTTACCAAAAAAACTGATGTTTCTGGTACATGTATGTACTTGATGAGTTGACCATCTGATTTAAAGCAAGATGAATAACTAAAATACAGTCAAACTTGTATTAAAGGCCACCTCTGTATAAAGGATAGCTGCTTATAAAGGTCATTCAAAAACTTAAATAACTTTTTAGTAATGAATAAAACTCTCAATAAAGGCCACCTGTCTATAACAGTCATTTTGTTTGTTCCATTGAGTGACCTTTATTGACAAATTTGACTGTACTATTGTTAGCAAATGTTCTCTGCATAAATTTATATGATTTATCAAAAAACGCTAGGTCTTGTTTTATCTCAGTGCGTTTTAACTTGGAAACGAAAATTTCAAGGGGAATCAAAATGTTTAGTCAAAGAACCATAATATGAAAGAAAATGTTTTATTATGTGAAAGAGTACCTAAAATATTATTGGATATATGAAAATGGTTTCAACATACAGAATAATGAAGCAAAAGAATAAGTAATGTAGAATTCAATAAAGGTACTCTACATACAGTCGGACCCACTTATATTGAACTCTGTCACACCAAACCCTGCTTTATTTGAAATGATTTTGACTCCCTGGCCACATTTCTTCGATACCATTATACCCCATTCATTTTGAAATATATATATATATATATATATATATATATATATATATATATATATATATATATATATATATATATATATATATATATATATATATATATATATATATTTAAATAAAAAAGTGTAGAACATCACAATTTCTAACAGTTTCCGACTGAAGAACCACGATGGTGAAAGCGCTCACGGATTAAAGAAAGAAAGAAAGAAATTGTGATGTTCTACATTTTTTCATTTAAATATTTATCGCTGTACCAAGTAAACTAATATCAATATATATATATAATATATATATATATATATATATATATATATATATATATATATATATATATATATTATATATATATATATATATTATATATATATATATATATATTATATATACATTAAAATCCAGAGGAAACCGTGTCAGTTTATAGACTCCTTTCATGAGTTTTAGATTTGTAACAAAAAGTATTTGGCTTATTATAAATATTCTAATCATATTTACCGTGGCACTATAGTGCATTATGGATCCAACGTTGTAAGGAAGATTAAAAGTAGTGACCTCTTTACTAGAATACTTGTCAAACTGATTCGCTTTTCCTGGCTCTATATTTCGATACATTATTTGTACGTATTGGTCACGGTCTGGACGAGATTGTTCGTGAACAAAGCCTATAACATGACCAAGTTCGTGTGCTACTGTACCGACCTGAAGAAGAATATAAAGTAAAAATAGAGAAGTACCAATTGATAATCGAAAATCAAGTCCATTAGAACACGACAAATTAGATGTGTAAAAGGAGTTAGCGTAATATGCTGGCATGCCACAACCGTCGCAAATGTTCCATGGAAACCTTCCTAGTTCGATGAAAAGGTCAACTTCAGTGAAAACCACAAGCTCCATGAAAAGATCAAGCTTGGTGGTATACCATGGTCTAAACATGAACAACTATTGCAAATCCCAAACGGGATAGGACCAGGTGTCCGGGGATAGCCAGCGACCCCTGCCAGCATGGCACACCCGTCGGAAATGTTACAGGAAATCTCTCGATTTTAGTGAAAAGATCAAGTTCGGTGAAATTGTCATCAGTTACTTTTATATATGATTGGCGAAAGAGAGTCACTGTCTGTGGTCGTGCTAAAAAATACTATCTAATATTCCTGAGAGGGGGGCATCACATTGTTTAACAAGATCTCCGTATCGACCAAAAACATCTTCAACGACGATTTTAAGCGTTCAACAACGTAACCTTGTGTAAGTAGTTTATTGGTCGTTTCACTCTCAGAATAAAACATTCATACGAAGAGCATAACGTAGAAATTGTGAAATGGATACGCCATAGGCAGGAGAAGATGGAATATAACTACTTAAAGACGGGAAGTTCGTGATATGGAAATTGAAATCGTCGCGTTTTTCATAAAGGGAGGTGTGAATTGACCGTCCTTTCCAATCGACAGGAGTAAATCTAGGTAAGAAGCAGATGTGTTGGTCATTGTCGTCTCATTGATCTCTAGCTCAACAGGATACATTTGGACGAAGTAATTCTGAAATTTTGAATTACTTATACACAGGGCGTCCTCTATATACCTGTACGTAAAATTGAACCAAAATGCTGTTTATTTCCTTTAGAGAGCAGAGACTGTATAGATTCCGCTTCATATGAATACAAAAAGATGTCAGCCAATACAGGTGCACAACTGGTACCAACTGGTATGTCGACAATTTGTTGGAAATCTTTTCCCGCAAAAACAATGAAGATGTTGTTGTCTACTAGAAACCTCAGCATCTTGGTGATATCGTCTTTAGTGTATTTGTTATTGGAATCAGAGTGTACCTTCACAAGATAAGGTTCTACATGACCTTACAACAAATATTTATACCTACGATTTTCATTTTTGTATACAAATGAGTTTTGTATAATAGATGTTAAACTGTTTTTGATGAGGAATTGTTGTTTAAAGGTTCGAACAATCAAAAGACTTAAATGCTTGTAATATGTTTGAAATTTGGAGACTTTAAATGTTCCAACAATTCTTTGGAATTCTTTAGGATCCACATCTGACGGACTCTTGAGTAGGAATACAATCATTAAATGGAATATATACAAAATTCGCGTTTACTTCAATAAATATCAACCAGTAAACAAAAACAAAGATTACATAATCATAGATCATCTTGTGATCTGTAGAACAGCTTTGAATTCTGGCAATATAAAATATCAGATACCAAAATAAAAATCTTCAGGATGTCCAGGATAAAGATACAAATATAGTGAATAATGGACAAACATGGATCTATGGAATTTCAGAGGTGGGATCTGGTGCCATGGAGGAGTAAGCATTCCCTGTTGACCAGTCACAACCGCCGTGAGTTCACAGTCGAATTCAAATGAAATAGGTGAGGAAGAAATCCTTGTTAATTGGTACAGACGATTCAACAATCGCTATCGAACATCTAGCTCAACATTTCATCTAGTGAAACAGAGTAATCGCAAACAAGGCTATCATTCCGACCGTAAAATGTGCATAATGTTGACATCAAATGCGATTTTCGATAACCCTGTGTCAATAACTTGTCTGTAAGTAGGTTACCTCTGTATATGAAATGTTGAACAGGCTCTGATATACCGGATCATTTGTGAGATATAAACACCATATGCAGGTGATTGTGGTATATTACTACTTATATGTGGAAAGTTTACAATGGGAAAGCTGAAATCACCACGTTTGTCGTAAAGCCTTGTTTTAAATTTCCGGTCTGTATTTATAGTAAGTAAAATGTTCAAGTATGAAGCGTGTGTAAGTAAAATGTTTCTAAAACAATTTATCGTCAAATTCACATAGCTTGGTGGGGTGGAGTAACCTTTAGATTAACATTGCTCCTTTTTTCTTTTTTTTTTAAATCTTGTTCATAACAATTATAATTCAATAACATGAAAATTAAGAATAAACACAACATTTATTTGAAAATTTTATAGCTCAGTACGTTCAGAAAGTGCATTTATCATACGACACTTCTAATATAAGGTACGTTTTTGTTAAGCAGAGTCATGTATATACGTGTACTTTGTAATACTGGTGAACATATATTTTATCATTTTGATTACCTTTTCAATTAATAACTTTCCTTTAAATGAAAACATTAATAAACCGATAGACGTTGGAGATATTTCATTTTCGGAATATTAAATGTCATTTTCGCATTTTGAAATGAAAAATGATATATTAGACAGGACATTAGACATATTTTTACCACATTTATCTCCCGTGTCATTTTGTTTTGACATAACATTTCAAACATTTAAATTCCCTATGAGCTGCAATCGCAAAAATGAATTCATCACGTGCATGTGTAATCATACAGATATAATACAAGAGTTCAATACGCCCATGCAACACAGAACACTGTATTGCACTGCATTTGGATACAGTGTTTTCGCTGGAGATACTCTTCTAAATGGGATACAAGTCATCCAAAATATTTGAAAGTCTTTAAAAGCGGAATTAATTTAAATTTGTGAACATATATAAATACATAATGGGCATGTAATAAACAAAAACCACACAAATGCTTCTATCCGTATCATCAGACTGCACTCGATCGTTATAGCGAATGCATTCAACACGAGTTACGCTCTCGTTGAATCCATCCGCTACAACGATCGCATGTAGTCTGCTGATACGGATAGAAACATAAGTGTTACTGTAGTATTGTCTATGTATCACTACTTTACTGCAACACAGTTAAATGTTAATACCAAATACGTACGCTACATGATGCAGACACGTTTACCAGTTGTGGTCCACCGATTTTACCGACTGTAGCCCCACATCTGTCATAAAACAAGATTTTCAGATAATACCATAATAACAAAAATTTTAGCGAGGATTCAATTTTGGCATTATTAGCGATATTGCTGAGATCGCTAAAATTAAAAGTTGCGACACAATTCATTCCTCATCGTAGATAAAAGTTATCTTTTTTAAATCATAAAATTGCTAAAATTACTTTTCGCTAAAATCATATACCAAATTTCAAGGACAAAACGCTAAATTTGCATCTCGCTTAAATTTCCATTTTAATATATGTTATCAGACATTTTTCATATTTAGTATTACAAAAACATGTGTTGAATAACGTAAAATTATTTCAATATTTGCTATAAAAAATTAAAACTTTGATGTTACATCCGAATAATTCTAAAAAAGGTATATTTATAATGGAGCCAGCGGCTGAGAAAAGGGTTCCTAGAACAATTATACTGGAGGAAATTGTGGTTTTTATGTTTTCAGATAAATGAACATATGTCGATTTGAAAAACCCAATGTGAGAATGAGCAAAGACAAGAGCAACCCATTCCACTGATCATGTCGTAAGGACACTTCCATCAGCCGCTGACTAATATAAAGTAATCGAATGGAATTTGTTTAGAGTTTCACCCAGTTAATTTCATTATTCAAAAATTTCAAAGACCGTGTCAAAAAAACAAAAAAACAAAACAAAACAAAAACAAAAACAGAACAAAAAAAAAAAAACAAAAAAAAAAAAAAAAAAAAAAAAAAAAAAAAATAAAAAAACAACAACAAAAAAAACCCCAAAAAACAAACAAACAAAAAACCCCACAGGTACTTAATATATTAAGTATATTATGTGGAAAATTCTTTTAACTTTGGTTTAGAAACTTAAATAGTATGTAAATGTCATAAACATAATAACAAAGTTTTAATGCTCAAGACGATTATTTCTGTCAATTAGACTTCATCAGTTGAGCTCCAGTTTAAAACAGATGTTTATTTTCGAAAGAGAAAGTGGTATCATACAAGGCCAAATATTTAGTTTTTGAAGAATTTATAATTTAAATGGTATCATCAGTGCGAAATATTACTTTAATATACTATTATCAGTTGGTACCGAACGTAAAGCGAAAACGAAAAATGCTGAACTTGCATAGATATACAAATATTTTAATAGAAAATGAAATACTATTATGTCTTAGAAAATAAATCATTGTAAATATAAAAAATTAAAGACCGTGTTTTAAGAATAAAGATTCAGCAAATATTTTTCATATAGAAGTACAGAGACCAAAGTATTTCAAAATTGTTAGGAAGCCCAGAAAATTATATACAAATACAGGGAACATTGCCATGATTGGACAAACGCTGACCTTTGGAAAAATTAGTGTTGGGCCCTGGATGAGTAAGCATCTCCTGCTAACCGGCCACATCCGCCATGAGTCCCCAGTCGACTCGATATCAAAATAATTCAATATTAAATCCTGAAGACAACTGGTCTATACGCTTCAGTAATTACTATCAAATGACTCATTCAAGTCAGTAAATGTCCTCAGTGGCCGAGAGGCTAGAGCATTGAGGATAAAACTATGTTTACTGCAATCGCGATATCTCATAGCCTTCTTAGAGCAATCTATCAATAAATACTTATCAAAAGTTTATGAAATGGTCGTACTATCGTCACGCTCAATGTCAAAATTTAACCCCTCTGACAGTATGCTTACTTTTTCAATAGCTAGCAAGTACAACAAACTCACCCAGAATGAATTTGCTTGAATATCACAACATCGCCATGTGGTACAGTACTATGCATGACTGAGGATCTTGGTTTGAACCTCAAACAGGTCATTTTCTCCCAATCTTTTATCGCCTTCATCAATCGTCGAGCCAACGCATACTCTGAAATAAATTTTATATGCTTACCTATATTTTAAATACAAGAAAAGTTGTTCTTTGTAAATTTAGTTGTTTTTATCATGTACACGTTAATATAAGATTTTTATCACGTGACATATTTCATCAATGTATTGTTAAGCAGCACGTGCCTACAAAATTTTGTATGCGATACTGTATACCTTGATATTTTCGCTCCCAATTAATTTTTGCTATTTTCGGCCTCAGATGAGAGGACGAACTTAAAATGAAAAAAAGAAATTTCCAAGCCAAATAATTGAAGCACGGACATACAGGCCACCCATAAGACTATGATGATTAAGGCGAATTAAAGAGGACGCGAATATGGTTCTATCGAAAAAAGGGTGGAAATAACCAGGGGCGAATTTTTCTAAATATACCGTACAGTATATAATTTCACTAATATTGACCCCAATATTGTTCAACATTATTAGAGATGATAAAGAAAAAAACACAGAATTTCTAATAGACAATATATTTGTAATGTTCGGAGACGTGGTCTTTTAACAAACTGTCGGCATTCCTATGGGAACCAATTGTGCTCCTTTATTGGCCGACCTGTTCCTTTATTCATACGAAGCATACTTCATTCAGAAACTGCTGAATCAAAAGAAGAAAAAGTTAGCGGTGTCCTTTAATTTGACATTTAGATATATCGACGACGTTTTGTCAATTAATAATGACAATTTTCATACATATGTTAATGCGATATATCCCAGCGAACTAGAAATTAAAGATACAACAGAATCAAGTACACACGCTTCATACTTAGACATTTTACTTAATATCAACACAGACGGGAAATTAGCAACCAAGCTATACGATAAACGCGACGATTTCGGCTTTCCCATCGTAAATTTTCCACATTTAAGTAGTAATATCCCTCACTCACCTGCATATGGAGTTTTATATTTCACAAATGATCCGATATGCCAGGGCGTGCACAACATATGAAGATTTCATATACAGAGGTAAACTACTCACTGACAAATTATTGACACAGGGATATCGAAAACCGCGTTTAATGTCAACGTTCCGCAAATTTTATGGTCGGTATGGTAGTCTTGTTTGCGACTACTCTGTTTCACTAAGTGAAATGTTGAGTTGCCTTTTCGTTGGCGGTTGTTGAGACGTCTGTACCAATTGTGACGAGGATACACTCCTCACGTGTTTCATTGGACTTGACTGTGGACTCACGGCGGGTGTGACCGGTCGACAGGGGATGCTTGCTCCTCCATGGCACCTGATCCCACCTCTTGGTTTCCAGAGGTCCGTGTTTGTCCATTTTTACCGGATTTGTATCTATGTCCTGGACATCCTATTGATTTATACTTTGGTATCTGAGATTTTTATATTTAAGTATTCACCAACAGAAAAATGTATAAATCATAACGTGTGGGAAAACATTCCAGAACTAAAATGGGTTTAAACAATTTAATACAGTAGGTGTCAGCACTTTAAAGAACCCTCACTGCTCGATGGTGGTAAGTGCCGAGCATAGAGCCCTTCACCGGCATATTACAGTCGATCGAAATATTTCATCTGTGTTTTACACGGCCATTACTATTATCCTGTAATTAAACTTATTTTTAAATAACATTATTCTTGTAAATCTTCAATCAAAGTTTGACAATCAGTTTAAGTAACATTTTCAAACAAAACAAAGTAATTGTAGTTGTTGGTGTAGTTTTAGACGTTTTTGTCAATCTTACCAACACTTGGGTCCATTTCGTATGGGATAACACCATTAGGCCAGTAATATCGTCCGTCTGCTATCATTTTTCTCTTTCTGTTTTCTATGCCCATCTTTCTCATTGCAACGTCTTGTTGAATTGCGTGATATTGTTGAGGGGTTAACATCATATCATACTCAAAGGCCCCCGGTAAAGGTTGAAGGTCAAGGTCTTCGTCGTCATTGTCATTCTGCAATAAAATATTTTTCGATATTAATTTCTCAACTTACAAGTATTACAAAAGAGAGTCAGAACGCTTACAAAAGCTATATAATCTACTGTTGATGAATATTATCCAGTACAATTAATATATATACAATTTGTTTTCTATTTATTTTCATTTTCATGTAGCATTGCTCATCAGCTAGTGTATGCAAAATGTAATATATCATCAACCATTAGAAAAAGGACCTTTGGTATATTTTATCACTTTGTAGAAATCCGCAATAACATGAAACGTAACAACAAAAATGACCATTGTTACTTACTAATCATGAAATGTGTATACAGAATTATGCCATTTCAAATTTTTCCTCTGTTTAGCGTCCACGGACGGATCGGTTTAAGATAAAAACATAAACATCTATGGAAAAAAATATGTTGTGGAACAATGCACAAAATGAACAGTTTAAAATGAACAACGGTTTCATCATTGTCAAAACGATTATTTCATAGGTCATTTATAAGAATGGGCCAAAGATATGTTGTTAACACATCATGATATTACTTAAACATTCATTATATTGCATTTGTTCTCCTAAAAATGTTTTCCTTGTCGATTTTTTGTGATACAAAGATAGGTTTTGATATAAGGGTGGACGCTAAACATAATATATTTGGCATACAAAATTAATTACAGAAAACGAATGATTAAAAGCAAAACGAAAACTTTTAATGGTGATACATAATTAGTGAAATGGTTTACAGAACAAGCTACAGAAAACGGAAATGGTATACATAATTACATACAGAAAACAAAATAGGTCTACATATCTAGATACAGAAAACAGAAATGGTATACATAATTACATACAGAAAACAAAATAGGTCTACATATCTAGATACAGAAAACAGAAAATAGGAATTATATAGAAAATTACATACAGAAAACAGAAATGGTATAGAGAATTACATACAGAAAACAAAATAGGTCTACATATCTAGATACAGAAAACAGAAATGGTATAGAGAATTACATACAGAAAACAAAATAGGTCTACAGATCTAGATACAGAAAACAGAAATGGTATAGAGAATTACATACAGAAAACAAAATAGGTCTACATATCTAGATACAGAAAACAGAAATGGTATAGAGAATTACATACAGAAAACAATTGTATACGGAACAAGTAACAGAAAACAAAAAATTGTCCACAGAAGAATCTACAGGAAAACGTTTTTTTGAATGACAATTTTGACATCTTATATGGCAATTTTTATATTTTGAATAATCTGAAAAAACACCTAAATCACGAAAATACACATTAATTATGAGACGATTTTACAATAATTTGGGTAAAAAATAATGAAAATTCAATATTTCTTAAGCTATTAAATACAGAAATCACCGTACCTTAATTGGCAAGCCGTTGATCAACAAGGCACTACAAAGTAAATATATTATTCCATACACAAAAATCATATTTGCAGATATGTATGTTTAACTTCTGAAACAGATTCCGATCCTTTTAAGTAGTATATGTGTGGTGAAAATGTGTTAGTCTGAGCCGCTGTTTCAACTGTAGGTTTACACTAAGCTTACTAAAGTCATTTTATAAAGATGTGAATTTGGTCCACTTTGAACGAACATTGTTGGTATTTATATGAATGTTTAACGTTATCTCTAATTACTTGGAGTTTAATTTTCGCTGTAGATTATTCCAATCCTTCACCTGTCGACCTCTTAACAATGACTGCCGGGGGAGGTTTTACATAAATTCTCTGTTCTGATAAGGTTCTCTACAAGACGGACGTAAATGTATTAAATCATATGGTCAGTGATCGATGTTCTATCCAAGTGTTTTGATTTGTTGGAGAGAGGATTGCCAACTCTTATTTGTTCATATACAGTCTAGCAAAACTGGAATGTTAGCGACATTTACAGTTTGACGTAAATTTTGCAAAAAGTAAAAGCTTGTTAAGTCACAAGTATTTTCATGAAAGGATCAAATGTATGTAACCTTCCTTTAACCACAATAAAAACGGTTACATGATTCAGATGTTTTATCACTGATAGGGCGTTGTGGTCAATTTTTATAGGAACGAGTTAATTTCCTTTTTCTAATTGAAGTCGTTATGATAAATACCGAGTGCAGTTTGTCGAGACAATTGTTCTAGAACAATATCAAGTCGTAAAATTCGATGTGTTGACAATAGAAGCTATTGACATGCCACTGATAACGTAAAGTGTCAATTGTCTCTGAAGTGTTTTAACTCTTGGCAAGAATTACTTCCTTCTGGGGGTTCAATATTTCAAACAATAGGTTTAAAATCTGCATATGTTGACTTTTATGTAAATTGTAAAATTATTTGAATAGAATAATTAATTTTTATTATTATTGTTTTACATTCCGTCAATAATTTTTCACTTACATGCAAGCGTCACTAGCTTTAGGTGAAGTGTCACACATTTTGACCTGTGCTATGGACTGACACTAACGAAGATGCGGTGAGGGATATTGAACGTGCCTTTTGTGACACGTGACCTGTTTTCAGCCTCATTCGAAAAACCAATGACTTTCGCTTCGTATGCCGAGTGCATGGCGGGAGGTACAGTCATTTAAAAATTATTTTGTATGAATGGGTACCGAAAATCAAACCCGGAACCTTTCCTATCCAGAAGTGCTCTGTTTGAATGTCATAATTAAATTGGAATGTAGACTTTTTATGTTTAAAAACAATTTCTATAAATGTTACAAGATATAGCTATCATGCTTAATGTTTATTGTAAATCTGTGTTCGTGCGTAAATCACAATTCTGTTTTTCGAACTCTGTCAGTGAATTTAAACACGCTAAGACCATGGGCCCTTTTTACTAAATGTCAAAGCCTTATACGTGGTCTTAGGACCACATTTACGACCGTTTTAAAAAGGAAAAGGAATTCTGACTTACAACCAAAAAGGTAAGGTCTTTATGACTTCCAAATGGCAGGTGTAAACCTAT
This sequence comes from Atrina japonica, assembly GCA_030159075.1. NCBI lineage: Eukaryota > Metazoa > Mollusca > Bivalvia > Pterioida > Pinnidae > Atrina > Atrina japonica. Next base: position 1,347,481 of record BROG01000054.1, read on the forward strand.
GCCATTGTTGTATGTTTCATGATTTGAAAGATACCTGAAGACTTGACTTCGGGTAGCGTTGATAAAACGGTCCTTTGATTTGTTTTTTTAAGATCAAATAAGTTAAGACTTACGATTTCTTAATAAAACAGGGCCCAGATTCAGATACAGGTGTCGCCCTCATAAATCTAAAGTGCGTGGACTCATGCCATTGTATAACGGGTTTGCTGACGTGTATCGCCTACCTTCAAACATCTTCCGGAAACCCAAGAATTTTCATTTATCATTACTTTTTAAATTTCTCTCGAAAACACCATGGGTTTTGTCTACTGTCAGTGGTTGCGGGGAAACATTCATCATTCATATTTAAAGCCTCGAGTCTGAACATTTCCACATTTTATCTGGATACCGACCATTCTCCCTCTGCATGCAAATAAGTAGGTTGCTTTGTAAGCCTGGTATTAAAGCTATTCACACTTAATTGTTCCTAAATTGAACGTTGGAATGCCAAAGATATATACCAAGATAGTAGGGTTTGTTTACAAACTGAGTGTCAATGAAAACGTAGACGTAGGTAAATAAGTAAACGTCATTTGTTTTGATATTTAGAAAATTGAAGTATTAAATAATTAAAAATCAATGCATATTTTAGTAAATCAATATTTTATTAACATGAAAACGAACAAAAGCTTTATTGTTAGTACTATTTACTATTCAGTTGAAAATACTAAATCTTTATTGACAAATTTTTATAAAACTAATTGACGTTGTTATCAAATTTTAATGAAAATCAGGTACGAAGGTTTGAGAAACATTTTGCTAACATTAAAGTTTGTTCAGGGCGAATTTATTCGCATTACTTTCTACTATCCGTAAATGAAAAACTACCTGTACACTCCCAAATACGTATATATGTCTGATGAACAACTGTTTCTAATAGTGAGGTTTACATTCAAGTTACCGCTTGCGGTGTTTAGTAGAGCGTTCGACTCGTAAGCGGAATGTCCCGGGTTCGATTCCTGGACCGGGTCATACCAAGAACTTAAAAAGTGGGAGTGACTGTTCCTTAGTCAAACTATAGGCGTACATAGCGAAAGTCGCAAATCTTTCAAATGAGACTGAAAACCGAGGCCCCGTGTCACGGAAGGCGTGGCACACAAAAGAACCATCACTGCATTGGCGTCAGTCCATAGCACATGCCAAAATTTGTAGAACTTCAATTAAAGTTGGTGACCTCTCCATGTAAATGAAATATTCTTGACAGGATGTAAAACAACAATCAAACAACAAAATACAATCAAGTTCTCTCTCTTTCTCGGTGGGATGATACTTCTCCATAATACTTGATACCATGGTGTCAAATTGTTTATTGTGGGCGTTTTCATCTTAATATGTTCTATCTATATACAAATTATGTACTTAATGCTACAATGTACAAATATTGCATTGAAATGGGGCAACAATATTTAAATGTATGATCATGTTTTATGATCAATATTAGTCAGAACTTTTTAGCAAATAAAATGTGTATACATTTTCCAAAGAGAATTATTTGATGAATAAATTGTATATTAAAAGTTTATTTCTTTGCATTTTATGTATTCCGACAAAATATCGAATTATGTTAATTTGTCATTCCGTGTTGGCATCATGATCTCTATATGTATATATATATATATATATATATATATATAATATATATATATATATATATATATATATATATATATATATATATATATATATATATATATATATATAATATATATATATATATATATATAGGTATCATGTCACCATTTTGGGGTTTATCAATAATGATTGATCATGTTCCCACTTGTTGGTAAATCAAAAAGTGGGAACATGATATCGGTGTTACAAGTAAAATGAAGTACCAATGGATATACCCGTCGCAAATGTTCCATGGAATCTCTCGAGTTTGATGAAAAGGTCATCAATTAGTTTTAGATCTGATTTGGTAAGGGGATTAATAAAGATATAATGTGTATGAATTAACAGCCGATACCGCAAATCAACGACATTTTTATCAAGGACATACAGTTAAACTTGCCTACAATGGCTACTCAATGAATTGGAAAAAAATAGTTGTTGTATAGTGACCTTTATAAAGAGGTTTATTCAATAAATAAAGTTTCACAAAAGTTTTGGTTGAATATTAACCGTTGTGGCCCTTAATGCAAGATTGACTGTATTTCTAAGCTAGTGCAAAATTACTTAATAATGTAAACCAGTATCAGCGTCTTACCGACATAAAATAATAAATAAATAAATAAATGAGTAGTTAAAGAAATAAACAAGTAGTATTTGAATAAAATAACGATATATAAATGAAAAAGAAAATAAATAAATTTTATATGTAGGATACATAAATGAATTAATGAACAGGTAAACAAATAAATAAAATAAATTTGTTTGTATAGTTACTACATATATGCATAATAAACAGTATCCAATGACACACGTGCCATAAAGTGAAAAATATATTATCAATGTTATCTACAACGGCGTAAATTATAATATTATTTATGTCCAGAATGTGGGTCATATGTGTCAACTCCCTTCTTTGTGGGCCAGAAACAGACAAAGGAGAACTCAAATTTGGAAAGAACCGTTGGATACTTTAGTCAAATGTTCACAATTTGTTGTTAAATCTGGGTTGTTATATTTAGGAATACCTACTTGATACTTATTCTTTATTCTAAGTCCTCTACGGTCATTTAGTTGAAATTTGATTTATTCAAATTAGAATGTGACAGATTTAGGTCTCGGAACTCTACTAGTATGGATTAATCATTCCATCAGAAATCAATTTATTTGTTTCAACTAGACATATATTATGACTACAGGTATCCAGGTGTGCTTTGTTGATTTTTGTTCTCCCATTCATCAAAATCAGATAGATGTAGAGATCACTAGATATCATTTCGAGCAATTGAGGCTTCTGTACAGAATGTGCAGTATTACCACTTCGCAAATTCTTCAAAGACAAAATCCTGGACCCAGAACCACGATGTAATCCTACAAATGATTGTAACCTAGATACGAAACTTCTGGTTCAAATTTAGTTTTCAAAGTATTTTAAGCAGTAGCGGTGTTCAAATTGGCCTTGAGAGACGGTTCTAGTATTCGTTAGGTGAATAGATTTTTCAAACATAGTTAAATAATTGCCAGTTTTTTGCTTTTGAAATTTGTTTTACTTTAAACACGTAACTATAACTCTACAAATTTCTACCAGGAACTGAAAGATTGGGGCACCTAAAAATGACATCGGAATATTTATGTCTATGAATACAGAAAAATACTAAATATATGCATTTATTTTATATTTCATTTCTTTTGCAAACGATTACAGTGGTTTGTTTTTAAAAAAATAAAAAATTGCACAGATATTTTGAAAAAATTATTAGCCACTAGCTTTGTATGGCACGCCAAAATTAAACTTAGTTAAACTTAGTTTTTCTCAGTTTAACCTAGTGTTTTCAGTTAAACCTAGTTTTTCCTCCGTTAATGTGAGTTCTGCGCCAAAAATCAGATAAATACTCAGTATGATTTTGGCGCAGTTAAACTTAGTTTTTCTTAGTTAAACCTTGTTTTTCTCCAGTTAATATGAGTTACTGAGAAAAAACTATGTTTAACTGAGAAAAACTAGTTTTTAACTCATTAATGCTCATTAATTTTTGTGTCATAATTTTGGTATTATGCTTATATGAGAGAGAGAGAGAGAGAGAGAGAGAGAGAGAGAGAGAGAGAGAGAGAGAGAGAGAGAGAGAGAGAGAGAGAGAGAGAGAGAGAGAGAGAGAGAGAGTTAAAGTGGTATATTTGCTTTGGATATTTTCCAAAACGAATATGAATTACATTTGGGTGTGTTGAACATATACGCCCAAATGTATTTAAATGAATTACATTTGGGTGTGTTTAACATACACGCCCAAATGTATTTAAATGTAATGCTTACTTTAGACGTACTAAAGCTCATATTTCACCCTAGTTACAAATATTGCAAAGGTAATATAACTAGCAATTCAATATAAATGTTATGTACATTTCACAGCAGTCACAGGTTAGTTATAAAATAGCACATTAAGAAAATACAAAAATTACTATAAATATTAAGAATAAAAAATCTTTTCTACCTATAACATATCACATTGATATTTTCTCCAGGACAAAACGAATAAAAATTGTGCTTTGACTGTTGATGTTTGTATATATATATATATATATATATATATATATATATATATATATATATATATATATATATATATATATATATATATATATATACACTAATCCTATTAGGTTAGGTTATAGTCTAGAATATGAACATAGGGACACAGCAATGAAAATAAGTGGCAGAGGGATATTGTGTTAGTACCCGACTCTCCGTCTCTTCATAAAGAATACATTGACCATATATGGTATTTTATGTGCTGATTTCTGTGCTATATTGTGTTTATTTTGTCATCCCATTTTAAACAGCTATTTGGTTAAGTACACCGTGTACTTATTATTGGTACAGTGGATACTCTATGAAATATTGCAAAGGTAATATAACTAGCAATTCAATATAAATGTTATGTACATTTCACAGCAGTCACAGGTTAGTTATAAAATAGCACATTAAGAAAATACAAAAATTACTATAAATATTAAGAATAAAAAATCTTTTCTACCTATAACATATCACATTGATATTTTCTCCAGGACAAAACGAATAAAAATTGTGCTTTGACTGTTGATGTTTGTATATATAATATATATATATATATATATATATATATATATATATATATATATATATATATATATACACTAATCCTATTAGGTTAGGTTATAGTCTAGAATATGAACATAGGGACACAGCAATGAAAATAAGTGGCAGAGGGATATTGTGTTAGTACCCGACTCTCCGTCTCTTCATAAAGAATACATTGACCATATATGGTATTTTATGTGCTGATTTCTGTGCTATATTGTGTTTATTTTGTCATCCCATTTTAAACAGCTATTTGGTTAAGTACACCGTGTACTTATTATTGGTACAGTGGATACTCTATGAAGTGCAGTGTGTAAAATCCGCATTTAATGATATTAGACAAAACAACTTTTAACATAAAGTGAACAATGGGATATTCTTCAGTTATGAAAATACCGAGACATATTACATTTAAAATTAAATTTGGTAGTAAATTTATTTTCTTTTGAGATGCTAAGATAATCGAACACTACCTTTACAGTGTGCAGTCACATGACACGAGTACATAAATACTGCGGTCAGTCACTCTAGCCTGCTCACCTGGAAGTTTTACATGCTTATTACATTTATTTATAATTTTATAGTTAGATGAATAAGTTGTTTGACATCAATATACATATATATAAAAATTACTTGGACAACAAATAAATAAATACAAATACAAATATCTAAATGTATACATGTATCACTATACACATATACAATGTATGCCGTATATGTCACAAATGAAATTGGGTTTGGCTGATTACAGGCAAGCAAAACATCAAATATTGTGTTTTTTCTTTAAAAATAATTATTTTATATTCGTATGAACATAGGAGAAGGAGAATATAAAAGCAAGATAAATTCGGTACACACTATTGATAGTTATCACATGACCTGATAGTAATCACATGACCTGATAGTAATCACATGACTTAATACAGATAACAATCACGTGTCATAATCGGTGATCAAAATATTCATTAAGTCCATCCTGAATTGTATCTCAAATTATTTCTGTATTACAGAAAGCAATTATCTTACAATATGTGTTATAATATACATGCCAAATAGACTCATAGTTGTCTTTTGTGCACATGTGATATGTAATGAAAACAAATGAAAAAGTATAAGGCACAAACAAACAAAATTACATTAAAAAATAACAAAACAATAAATCCCCTTATCAATTAAAATATTTGAATTAGTATCGAAAATAATGTGAACGAATGGAAGAGTTATCTCTCTTTTATCAATAATTATTTTCAGTAATATTATTTGATTTACCAAATGTTGAAAATACAACATACAATATAAGTAAAAATTTTAAGTAAAATGCAAAATTATATCTTTTTAGCTTGGTTGTTTGTTGTAGTAAATCAGACATGCTTATTTTTGTTGTTTACATACACTAAGAATGTTTCAGTTATAAGATGTCATCAACTCTTGGCAAAATACCACAAATTTTGACTAATGACTTGTGCAGTGAGTTCTTTTACGTGATACCGAGCCTTGTTTTCATTCACTTCATATGCCGCGCGTTTGGCGAATATACTGTCAGTATATATTTTTTGCCCTTGTATGAGGTAGATATGAATATTTGTTCACTAGAAGGCAATCATAATTATCCCGAGAACAACGCTTAGGGTGAACAAATATTCATATCTCCCTCATACAAGGGCAATAAAATGTTTATTATACCAATATTACCAACTAAAAAAAATAAACAACCACCATTAAAGATTCAAGTATATCTTATTCAAAACAACAACATTTTCAAAGACATTTATGAAAAAACTTCACTTTGATGATCCAGTTGTTTCGTATCAAGAACTATAACTCTAATGGGGGTTCCGAATGAATGGAAATATGACGCTTGAGGGAGACATTTCTGTTCCTGGTCACGTGAATGCGTTTGCCCAATAAGGATTAAGAATCTAACATAGAGGTATAATAATACCATTTTAATAGTCTTTGTCATGACCTACTTACCCCCACTTTACCACTAGTTCACAATTTAAAAGGGTTCAAAACGGCAGTAACAAGAGACTGTAAATATTTGATTTACACCTATTTTCTAAATTATTATACTGCGATATGAGCATATATCATAGATAAGAAATATTATAAGCATGATACCTAACAACGGTGCTACCTATACGAATTATCTATTTCTATACATCAATCAGGGCCTGGCATCATAAAACATGATAATTTAATCAAGTCTCAGATTATTCCTAACTTGGCCTGCCCACCCAATCAGATTTCAGAATTAGGCAAAGTTGAGTAAAATTTTTAGACTTAAGTAATTCTTAAGTTTTATGGTGCCAGGCCCAGCTTTGGTACCAGATATCGGGTTTATGTATATCAGCTTTGTATATCAGTTTCTCAAGAACCAATTGTTAAATTTTAACAAAACTGGACAGAAACTATCTCTATGGGAAGCTGGATACGTTTTGCAAATGAAAAAGGGCTAGGATCCATTAACGTTCCAGAAAGGACTAAACATGGTACATCTATAATCTAAAAATGGTTTACGTTTCGTATACAGATGATACATAATAAACTAAGATAATACTCCAGGGTTTAGGTAGCCAATTTGAATTCATCACTATCATTTATACATTGACCATAACATTTATATCTATGATACCGTGGGCTATTGGTAAAATATGTTGGTGACAATCACCTAACAGAATACAGTAAACACTTTTCACAGAGGACACAGGGCACAGATGAAATATCATTTCTTGGAACTATGATTTATACTTATAGAAAGAAGCACACAGAAATGGACTACATCAAACCAGTTTATCAATGAAATGAACTATGTACACGAACATCCCTCATTTTACCATTTAGGCACATGAACCTTGTCATTTTCTATACTTGATAACGATTCCTGCGATGTTGATTTGTTTGGAGATAGACATCTAGAAATGTAATGAAATTAATTTTGACCATTTAACCTCTATCCCATATAGAATTCTCAACAAAACATTTCGAATCTATGTAGGTAAACAGCATCAATACAGTTTATCTGATCTTTAAAGTATTGGAGTTAGAATGGCTTAGCTCCATGTTGACTCTGAAGACCTGAAACCATGATAACATTTCTTTGTTTAACGTTAAGTTCTAAGGTAAAGGCTTCAGTCATAACCGTTTATAACTGTATTTATTTATATTCCATGGCCAACTGATCTTTACACTCCTTCATGACGCATGCTCTCTTCTGTCATTTATTTAGATTTATTATTTGACCTTGTATTATACCTCTTTCCCTTTAGATAATCTATTTAAAATTGGAGCTCAACTGATGAAGTCTTATTGATAGAAACGATCGTCTTGAGAATTATTAATATAACTTTTGTGTTATGTTTATAATATTTGTAAAATTAGTTCTATCTCAATACTCTTCGCTACTCTATTCATCTGCTTTTTCTTTTCTGCCCAATCTATCTATTGCTTTTCTCTGTCACCATTTCTTAATTTATATGATTCCTTTAAACCTAACTTCTCTTCTACATGATGAACATTCACTTGAGAGAGAGAGAGAGAGAGAGAGAGAGAGAGAGAGAGAGAGAGAGAGAGAGAGAGAAAGAGAGAGAGAGAGATTTGTTGACAATACCCTATCTCAATTGATAAGAAATATATTTGTCGAGATTTTACGAGGAAAGTGGCATATCTTTTTTATTGGAATAAAATAAACATCAAAGTGATAATATTTGATTTCGTTTCATTTTAACTTGTATGAGGACATAATGACAGATCAATGCAGTAGGATAGAATATGTTTGGAAAAAGATCCTAATATTGAGTATCTTACTTTCCTGGATAATCCCCAATTGTTCCGAAATCGAAATCTGTTTCTTAATGCACAATCATATGCCCCTTTTATTGATATCGCAAACACTAAAACAGTGTCCAAATCGATATTATTAAAAACCTGAGAGTTCATTAACATTACATCTCTATAGAAAAGGTAGTAGTGTCGGATGTGATTCCAAGAGTTTAGAATATCAAATATAAGTAACATTAATATCAGAAAGTCGAGGAAGTCTTAAGAACAACAAACAGTGGAAATTGGACAAACACAGATCTCCAGAAAAGTCTGGGGCGGGATCAGGTGCCATGGATATGTATTCATTATGTAAAGTGTAATGTAGAAGTAGGGCCTCAGTGTCCAAGTAGTTCTAGCATCGTGCTTTAAACCATTAAGTACGTCACCCTAGTCAGCGTGGGTTCGAGTCCCGCTGAAACCTGGCAAAGTCAAGTTCGGGTATACGTATATATATTTGTGTTGCCAATGGGCGAAAACAACCAGGGTAAAATATTTCCAGGTAGTTGTACAAGCATACAGTATCGACCGTAATAGTTGAATAAAATAGACCATGGGCGGGTTCGGGTTCCGCTGGGACCTTATCTGTTTTAGTGAGAAAGTTTGCTAGTTAAGCCGCCACCATATGAATGAAAAATTGTTGAATGTGGCTTAAAACTACATTCAAAATTTAAAAATGTAGAAGTATGATGTACATGAGCTTCACTCCATATTTCGAATTCCCTGTGATAAATTGCGTTCACAAATGTATTGTGATTATTAATGGATATTGTGGATATATCTAATTGTCACATTTAAGTTCACGGCAAATTTACAACAACTAGAATGTTTTTAATTTTTAAATAAATATCTATTGATGTCGTTGATCTCCTCCTTTAGCTCACCCGGGTCTTAAGTTCAAGCGATTTCACAACTTTGGTATCTTTACGATTCAAGACGAAATACTAATATTCAAAAGTGTTCTTTCAATGATTGTTGTGTTGCCATTGAGGTGCTATTTTTACAGGTTTTCTACACCAATTTACTGTGTATGATTTGTATTTTTTAATACCATATATACCATATATATTTTTTTAAAATTCCGTTAAAATAAAAAGTTAGAAAGTTAAAGAATTATCCTTTGTAAAGTTGTAACGATATGCTTGAGTCACGATAGGAATTCGCAAGGTTTTCAGAGACCATATTTGCATTTAAAGTGTTTTACGCCACCCTCAACAGATTTCAGTTATTTGGTGGAGGAGAGAACCCGGTTACTATGTACCCGGGAAGAGACCACCAACATTCCTCACAAAATCAGCTTAGGTTCCAGCGGGGCTCGAACCTCTGCTGATCAGAGGTGAGATACTTCATGGTTTAAAGCGCAATGTTCTAACAATTCGACCACGGTCATTTGAATGTCATAACCAGTAGAAGAATTTCAATTTTGTTGGGTTTTTATTTAAAGCCTTCAATATTAATTTAGGAGAAAATTTCTATGATGCAAAAGTGATATAGAAAATGGTATAGTCAGCAGCTATACAAATAAAGAGACGTTGTTGTTATATAACGTCCCACTCAAGAATCTTTCACTCATATGGAGACATCGCCAAATCCCGATGAAGAGCTTCTAATTTTGGCCTATAATGGGCCCTTACGGCCATTGAGCAGTGAGGGTTCTTTAAAGTGCCGACACATACTGTGACATGGGACCACGGTTTTTACCGTCTCATCCGAAGGACAGGAAAAGTCAACCGCCTCCGCCGAGGCCCGAATCCGCGATCCTCTTGTGGCGAATCGAGCACTCTACCGCGGAGAATAAAGAGACGACCAAATAAACACATTTCTTATATAGTATACTTTGGAATTATTATCATCGTCTTGTAAAAGTTTGTTTAAATCAATTTCCTTTGCACGAAAAATTACACAAAGTTTATTCATGGATTTGTGTCACAAGATTTTTAATTACAGAAGAACAAATCAATATGACACAACAACTTAAAATCTCCTTTCACTGAGTTGAAATTAATATCAATACTACAATGACAATGACCGTCAACCTTATTTGCATAGGAATATCGACGACTTCCATGTAGACTTCTTAAATAAGGTGGTAAAAGTCGGCACTGGTACTCTGGTGGCAATGTTGGATTTGAACCTATTATGCCAAATTTCAACGTCATTGTTTGTTATAATGGTCCTCATGAACACACTCCAGTGATGGATTTTGAACAGTGTGTTCCTAATCCACGGGCTATGAACGTAATCCATCACTGGTCGAACGGCTTCTGGGGTCCTGGCATCAAGTTTGTGAAAAACGTCAATAATATGTGCTGGTGGCAAAAATCTTTTCTCAATGTAGGATGTCTAATATGTTAATAAAGAATCATTGTACATTTCCATGACATATTAATCAAATCAAGTGCAAACATGCGCTACAATTAGTCAGGAAGATGTGTTTGTGAACAAAATGCCCCTGGTCCCAACTGTATCACAATCCAAAATCTAAATATTGCAATGTCCTACATTTTGACCCCACCCCATCCCCAGGGGCATTTGATGTCAGTGAAGTGTGAGTTACCCTTAGATGAAGTTACAGTCTAAGTTTGGACACTGTATTACAATCCAAACTTGAAATATTGTACTACATATGTCAGCAGAATGGAATTACGGACAGACAGACAGACACCCAGATGGACGATTCAAACACTAGATGCTCCTGGTGGACATTTCAGGCCCAGGTATAAAAACATGGTACAGACCAATGCTGGCCAACTCAACTCGTACCGCATTGGCTGTATCATGCCTACGCTTAGCTTTCTCGTACCCAAAATAATCCCCCCCCCCCGAGTCGTACTCATCGTTTTACTGACTCGCACCCATGGAATGTTTGATTATAAAAGTACTCTTAAAATTATAATTATATTTTATCAATATACACTTAACAACATGACAGCTACCCCTGTCAGCGAATTGAAGTAATTATTTATTCAATTAATTTCCACAGACACTAATATGTCATTTCAAACACCAAACGGCATCATGCTAGTTGGTAAGTACAGAGACGTGCAAAAAGTATTCACACACTATTATTTTTAACTATATATTTCATAGAAAACCACATCTATGTTTTACAAAAATATCATAAACCCATGTCTGCACATTTCAATAGAATTTTCAACATTAAACAGAGAATATTTCTAAGTTTCGTTTCTTTTATGTAATTTTCTAATTTATTATTACAAAGATTTGACAATTTAAGCAAAAAGTAAACAATAGACATAACAATTTTACTTATGCATATAGGAAGTCCCGCCACCAACCTAATTTGCACAGAAATATCGCTGACTTCCATGTAGAATAAGGAAGTATAAGTTGGCACTGGTCCTCTGGTGGCACCTTTTGTATTGAACCTATTATGCCAACCTTCAACGTCATTGTTTCTTCTAATGGTCCTCATGAACACACCCCAGTGATGGATTTTGAACACTGTGTTCTTGATTCAGGTGTTACGAATGTAATCCATCACTGGTCGAACGGCTTCTGAGGCCCTGGCATCAAGTTTGTGAACATAATATGTTCTGGTGGCAAGACTTGGCACACAAATCTGTTAAACCTACTCTTCCCATTGTAGGATGTCTAAAATGTTAATAAAGAACCATTACCATATATATGTATGTTTAATTTTTTGTTACCAATTATCATTGAAAATGTGTTAATGTTGACTATTTAACATGTTCAATCAATCAGTGACATTTTTTCAACTGAATTATCTAAAAGTTTAATGTTTGAAGACATATTCATGTTCATTATTATATAATATCTAAATATGATAAAAGGTTAATAAGAACTAGAGGGTTAAAACACATTTGATTTTTCAGTATTAAACATATTTTATTCAATGATTAATTACATAGTACATACAATTGCGATAAGAAATCAGGGATTTGGAAACAAGCGAACCGCTTATATAACTCCAGCTCCCTACATATAAATCCAGCTCCCCAGCTAGATTCTTTTAAATACCCTGATATTATTTTTCTCTTTTTCGGGCCAGGGTATGGGTCCACAGATAAATTAGATTCTTCATATTCATCTATGAGGCGCCGTTTTACTATTTATTAAGCATTTTAAGATATCACAAAATGAATTATTGATATCATAAAATCAATTTATAATATCTTAAAATGATTTTAAGATGTCTTAAAATCGAATTTGATATCTTAAATTATTTTAAGGTATCTAATTAATTCTTGATATTCAAAATTCAATTCAACGACATCAATAATTCATCTTGTAAAATGTTTAATGAATAATAAAACGAAACCGCACCATTTTATTATTTATTGGGTATTAAATACCCAAATAAAGAGTAAACCGGTGTCTCATACTTATCATAATTACTGATACTATGTATTATTCAATAATTACCTGTAGTCCATGTTCCCGAACCTTTCTTAACACAGCCTGTGTCCAATGGAAGGCGCATCCCTGAATTGAAAATCCAGGAAAGTAGTCCTTCAAAACCTACCACAATCCTCCTCCAAATTCTGCCACAAATCCATCTAGAGCAATATTGTCAGGACGGTTTCTGTCTATGTACCCAAAAACCTAAAATATAACAAATTAAGATATTAAATGGTTTTATTTCAAATAAATAAATAATATATTGAAATTTAAATCGCCACCCTTGGCTTAAAGGTACAGTGTTTGGTTACAGAACATAACCTATACTTTGAAGAATGTACTGGACTCGACATCTGAAATGAAAGTCACGAGTTTTTATAACTTTTTTATGACTAACTTCAATTTAAACATGTATTTGAAGACTTCTGTTGAAGAAATAATTCATGTATGTATGGTATATATATATTATTCTTTCCCATCATTAATATAATATGTTCGCCCCATCTCTTTTTACTACAATTCTCAATTTCCTCATTTAAAACTTTTATGTAAGTAATGATTGCCTTTAGCCTGATAAATGTAATGCTTTGGGAGGTGTATTTACATCAGCGTACGCCTTTTTTAAAACCCATTATATATACTGCAATTAAAATATATTTGAAAACAAATAGAGTTTAAATCAAAGTCATAAGTTTGAGTGTTTTGCCATTGAATGCGACCTAAAGCTGGTGATATAATTTGAGTAAATATTTCTTGGCAAATAAACATTACTTAGATTTATGACATACGGTTTAAATCAAATTGTAATAAAACTATTAAATGTCATAACAAATTATGCAGTACTCCATAGTTATCTTCCTTTCTCTTTCTTTAAACAATGACAGTGGCATCTGTTACATGTTGTTATTGTATTGTTGTTTAACGTCAAACTCAAGAATCTATCACTCATATGGAGACGTCACCAAATGCCGGTGAAGGGCTTCAAATTTTTGGCCTATGCTCGGCACTTACGGTCATTAAGCAGTGAGGGTTCTTTAACGTGCCGACACCTACTGTGACACGGGACCTCGGTTTTAACTCTGTTTCATGTTGTCGTCGGACTTAATGAAATCATGAATTGAAAACAGTTGAAGCCAACGGTGATTTACAACTCCATACACCAGGTTTTTGCCTTTGTAAGAAGTTCAACCTGTCTGTTGGTGAAAATATCAAGTACCGACTGTTGCCCACTTGAAGGTCCCTATGTAAAAGGTCTGGCGTCTTTTTGCTACAAGATCTCCATCTAAAAGTTTAAAATTCAAAATTTAGATCGTTGTCAAATACTTGTACAGAAAATGAAAATTACTTACATGTATTGGAATTAATATTTCTCGTCCGATTTCGATTTAAGCTCAGGCTTCAAAACTCTCAGTTGGCTGTGATCCTCCCCAAGGGTCGGTCATCCTAATATGTTCCTTTGCATATTGTTGTTCCCTGTGTTCTCTTGTCGTATCACCCAATATTTTTCTCCGGAAAAGGTCGGGTGTTTTGTTTTGCCTGGCATATTGCTTCTCAATAGCACTGTATGATCGCATTTATATATCTAATTATCATATCTCGCAAACGGAAGGGAATATCAGCTTTCTAATGGAATTACGTTGATAGCTCTATAAATACGATATATACAGAACTGTTCAAATCCGTAAACCTCGCCGACAAGTCCGACGAAAATTGTCTATGTCCGACGAAAGAGCTTATCATGTCGGAGAAAATATCCGACGGCGACGCAATGTCGACAAGTTGTATTTCTAATTATGTGCCCAATCAATGTCATTTGTGTTTTACTGTTACTAACAGTGTTAGGCCCCAATGAGTGTCTAAAGGAGAATTGGTTGCAAATAAACTAGTTTCGGTTTTGGTTTAAGGTTTATAACTAGTTTGCAAACCAGTTATGAAACTAAAACTGGTTTCGTATGGCTAAACAAATGAATGGTTTAAACTACCAAAATGTGGTAGGCCTACAGAAAGAAGTAAACAGTCGCTCTCATACATGGGGTGTAAGAATAAAAGGGACAATAATACCAACTATACAAAAAAGACTATTAATCTTATTACAATATTTATAAACCCTGATTATTATGTCTTCACTTTTTGAACTGCTGGGGATTAATACGCTAAAAAGCAAAAATCGCTCTATGGTAATTTCCATGTTAAATAAAAAACGTGAAAACATGATAAACAACATGACAATCGACAGCTGAACAATTTGGTGTTAAAATTCATCAATTCACTGTTTTAATATGTCATTATGAGTACAGTTTTCTACTCCAGAAGACACATACAAGGTATCCGATACAAGTTCTGGTCCATGTTTTCGCCGCCATGTTTCTGTAGCAACAAACTCACAGAAACCTATTAAACCGTCCCAGGAGGTAGTTTGAATGGTTTGATAAACTAGTTTGGGTTTAGGATAAAACAAATGAAAAACCAGTTCTAGTTCAGAACCAGTTTAAAACCGGTTTATGTAACAAATGGAAAGTTTACAAAACTTTCAAAACTAAAACCAGTTTCCGTAGAACAAATTCGCCCTAAGATTAAAATACATGTATGATTGCATCTGATCGGCGTCACCTGTATGTTAATCCCCGGCGAGTATCTAAGTAAAATGAAGAAGTACCAATTAATAATCGAAGCTCAAGTCCATTAGAACACGACGAATTAGATGTGCAATGGTCTCAACATGAAGAACAATTGCGAATCCCAAACGGGATGGGACCAGGTGTCCGGAAGGAGTCAATAGTCTATGCTAGCATACCACAACCGTCGTAAATGTTCCGTGGAAACCTTTCTAGTACGATGAACGGGTCAAATTCGGTGAAAAGCACGATTGGCGAAAGGAAGTCACTGTTTGTGGCCGTGCTCCAGAATGTTATCTAATATTACTGAGAGAGGGACTTCTTAATGTTTAACAAGATCCCCGTATCGACCATAAAACTTCTTAAACGACAATTTCAAGAGTTCAACAACGTAGTCTTGTGTAAGTAGTTTATTGGCGAGTCTTTTCGGTCTCATTTTGGCTATACGTTTAGATATATTATTTGGCCTTGTCTGATACCACTTTCTCTTTAGAAAAACTATTGAAAATTGTAGCTGAACTGATATAGTTTAATTGATAGGAACGATATTCTTGAGTATTATAACTTTGGTATTATGTTTATAATATTTATAACCACTAGATCGTTGCCACTGCTGGTGGACCGTTTGACCGAAGGTATACATAAACCTAGTACCAGCTGCTAATCTTATATTAAAGTAATATTTGGCACTGATAACACCATTTGAAATTCTAAATTCTTCTAAAGCTAAGATAGCCATCTTTTTACAGTGGTTACTTTTAGACGGATTTTGGCTACACGTTTAGATATATTATTTGGCCTTGTCTGATACCACTTTCTCTTTAGAAAAACTATTGAAAATTGTAGTTCAACGGATGAAGTATAATTGACAGAAACGATCGTCTTGAGCATTATAACTTTGGTATTATGTTTATAATATTCATAAGAAGAGCATGCCCTGGCAAAACATATAAGTTGTGAAATGAAAACGCCATAGGTAGGAGAAGATGGAATATTACTACTTAGAAATGGGAAGTTCATGATATGGAAATTGGAATCGAAGCGTTTGTCATAAAACATAAAGGGAGGTGTGAAGTTGATCATCCTTTCCAATCGACAGGAGTAAATCTAGGTAAGAAGCAAATGTGTTGCTCTCTGTCGTCTCATTGATCACTAGCTCAACAGGATATATCTGGCCGAGGTTATTCTGAAATTCAGAATTACTTATGGACATGACGTCATCGATATACCTGTAAGTAAAATTGAACCGAGATGCTAACTGTTTGTGTCCTTTGGAGAGCAGAGACTGTATAAATTCCGCTTCATATGAATACAAAAAGATGTCAGCCAAAAGAGGTGCACCCATTGGAATGCCGACAATCTGTTGAAAAACTTTTCCCGCAAAAACCACAGCATCTTAATAAAATCGTTCTCAGTATACTTATTATTGGAATCCGAGTGTTCCTTTACAAAATAAGGTTCCTCACGACCTAATACTAAATATTTATATGTGCGATTTTTGTATAATAGATGCTAACCTTTTTTTTTTTTTTTTTGATGAGGAATTGTCTTGTAAAGGGTCGAAAAATCAAAAGACTTGATGCTTGTAATATGTTTTAAATGTTCCAACAATTCTTTTGAATTCTTTAGGATCCACATCTGATTGACTCCGCTTCTTGAGTAGGCCGTTGTACACTACTTTTGAAGACCTTGTTTAATATATGTCTAAGAAGTTTGGTGAGTAAAATAGATAAAGGCTTGGTGGAACACTAAATATAATCATCGAAGTGTTTTAAAGACGCAGATAGTCGGTTACTTCTAGTGCTGATTCGCTAAATATGTGCCGATTCGGTAATTCGTCGTACCTGAAACTTCGTGAATTCACCATCATAAATAAAATATGTCATGGCCGATAACATCTGTTGAGGGTGGAAAGCCCGGACAGAAAAGAAAGGACCCCGAATAGATCAAGAGAAAAGGATAAGTAATATGAAGGCAACAATGAAGTTAGAGAATTCAAAGAAACGTGGAAGAAGGGGGAGAGTGGCTCAAGTGTGACGAATGTGGCATGAAATGCAGTGTTTGTATTGACAAATGTCACATAATATACATGTACTGTCTAATTTCATAACTTGGTCAACTAACTATCGGTATTCAACCGTAACATGAAAATGCCCAAAGCCACCTACGAGCTGTAGAGACAACGAAATCTAAAGAAGATGCCGTAAAAATAAATATTTGGCACACAAAGCAATAATAGTGTCATTAAACGAGTCAGCGAGCGCACAAGTTGAACTCAAATTCAGAAATACCCATGCTCCTATAAAACATAATCGCCCTATATAAGACTTTTCTTGGTTGAATGAGCTTGATGCTGCGAAAGGACTAAAGCATGGTGATACTTACAATGATCGCAATTCAGCAATTTTTTCATGGAGTTCATATCTGACACATAGAAGCAACAACTTTTAAATGTACTTGAAAGCGATAATAATGGATGGCAGCACAGATTATTCCAGAACAGTTGAACAATACTTTTTCCATGCGCTTCTGTAGAGATGGTGAAATGCGTCTTAGAACTATACGTATCGGGGATCCAAGTCAACATACTCTTATGATCTCCTTCATTATGTCAAACACAAATTTGTTAAAACAAGTTGAATGACCACATGCATGAAATAGTAAGCTTCGGCAGTGAATGAGCGCCAAACACGATGAGGGAAAAAGGGATTAGTTGCATTGCTTAAACTTGAATATCCGGGAATGTTAGGAATCCACTGCCTAGCTCACAGGATGGAATTGGCGTTTAAGGACGCGTTGAAGTCTGACAAACTACATGTACAATATAAACTATGTTGCGTGGATTGTATTACTTCTACAAGAATAGTTTAAAGCAAAGAAGAAACAATAAAGGTAATGCCCGAATGATATACATGTATTCAGTTACAATGCGGTTTTATAATTTGTTTTGATTGTAAAATCGGATGTAAATACATGTACATGTACTGGAGGTAAGAGCACCTGTGGCACATGCAAAGGTGGGATGAAACTTTGTCCGTAAAGTTCATTTACCTAGCCTACTGGTAATATTATTCTAATTATCACAAAAGTATAACTATAAAACTTGAGTTGATTACTTTGTGTATAAGGAAAAATGTGTTCAACAAATTAATCTAAAATTTCATTACATGATATCCTTCAGGTATATATAACACTTATTAAGTGTGATTTCACTTTGTTGTCTGACTTCTTTATCCTTTACTACTACCAGGTTATTAATGTCAACGACATAATAGAGTCTGTGGTTCCATATGGTTGCCACACATGAAAAAAGGATTGGACACCTTGTTAAAAATATACCCTGCCTTTACTAGCCATCTATAAGATACATCACATGCTAAAGAAACAACAAGAGATTGTTTGGTGCTTCTCGGGTTGTCCTCATCGCAATAACCAACTTATCATTTGTACAGTCAAAAGATGACAAATTATGCTACAGACAGAATGACGCTTATGTACCCATAAAAATTGTCAGATTCGACTTGATGACATTTTTTAACGTTCATTTTCAAAAAATTTACCATCCATTTCAAAATGTTCTGTCAAAAATTGTAAAACATGTCATATATTGATAACTGATCTAAAGTTCACCAGCAATCTGACAAATAAGCATTACAATACAAGAAGCTGGGATCATCTAGATTGTAAATCATCTATCGTTGTTTACAGAATTGAGTGTACCTTGTGTGGATTGATTTATGTTGGGGAGACAAAGGGACCCTTAAATAAGTGTCTGGTCATCGATTTGAGGTTAATAATGGGGGTAACCAGATACTCAATCGAAATTTCAACTCCCCAGACCATTCCATTTTGTCTATGAGAGTGTGTATTATTGAAAAAAATTATATACCACTGGATCAACAATCCCACCTTGAGTACCCCCTTCCGTAGACAACGTGAAGAATTTTGTATTAAACAGCTTGGCACAGCATACCTCTATGGATGTAATGATAACATTCAAAGTGTAGGCAATTCATCTTCATCTCCCTTCAAATATAATCCTAACGGCGACGTTTCTATTGTTGAAAATGAAAACCTCAAAAATCTTATTTTAAGGGGTCCTAAATACCGCGAAGCCCGTTACTTTAATTGGCGACAAAATTTCAGTTTAGTTATGAATTCAGTCGAAGATTATGCCAGAAGACAAACGCAACGATTTCGGCTTTCCCATCGTAAATTTTCCACATTTAAGTAGTAATATCCCAAAGTCACCCGCATATGGAGTTTATATTCCACAAATGATCCGATATGCCAGGGCGTGTTCAACGAATGAACATTTCATATACAAATGTAAACTACTCACTGACAAATAATTGACACTAGGATATCGAAAACCGCGTTTGATGTCAACGTTCCGCAAATTGTACGGTCGGTATAATAGTCTGTTTCACTAAGGGTGAATTTGTTGCAAATAAACTAGTTTTGGTCTATGGTTCACGACTAGTTTGCAAACCAGTTATGAAACTAAAACTGGTTTCGTATGGCTAAACAAATGAATGTTATAAACTACCTAATTGGGGTAGGCCTACAGAAAGAAGTAAACAGTCGCTCTTTTACATGGGATATAAAAATTAATTGAAAAATAAAACCAATTATACAAAAAAAAGAGTATTAATCTTATTGCAATATTTATTAACCCTGGTTATGATGTCTCCCTTTTTGAATTGCTGGGGATTAATATGCTAAAAAGCAGAAATCGCTCTATGGTAATTTCCATGTTAAATAAAAACGTGAAAACATGATAAACAAAATGACAATCGACAGCTGATCAGTTTGGTGTTTGAATTCATCAATTCACTGTTTTAATATTGTAAAATGTCTCTCTGTCATTATGAGTACAGTTTTCTACTCCCGAACATGAAATGTCAAAAAGACACTGTTGCCCTAAGATATGCCAGCAAAATTCAAGAACACAGTAAATTTATAAATTTTATTTACAATAACAAAATAAAACTTACTCTAAATGACAGTTTACAGTAAATAAAATCACAACTCACAGTTCAGTTCCAGTTCGGAGATCCACATGAATACACAATAAATTCCAATCCGAACTAATATTAAAAGGATTCATTCGAATACACAATAAATTCCAATTTGTATGTAATATTGATGTGCATTATTCTCGTATAAATCCCAGTATAAAAATGTGGTCTGCTCTCCTACTTGGTCCAAAAATAGTCTCAGCTGTTCTAAACTTGTTCTGCCTGAAGACCTGACCATCTCTGTATATCAGAGTTTTTGAAATTCACCAGTCTTACCAGAAAAACTGGTAAATTTTACTTAAGTCTGGTGAAATCTATCTGATAACTGGTCCAAATGACCAGTAATTTTTTATCATTCCATTTTCCATTTCTTTTCAATTGTGTATATATACAGACCAGTAAAACATTTTCTTTGACCAGTGAAATTCCTTTATTCACTGGTCCGGTTGACCAGTAATTTTTTTTTATTTTAAAATGTCTGGTATATATACTCTAAAACAGTTCTAGAAATCACTAGATAGGAATAATCAAGAAAATGGTCTTTCTAGCACATACAGGAAAGTCCCTATGGCTAAAAATAGTAACATGATGACAGAGTTAGAATGTCCTTGAACAAACACACAAACAACTGATCTTCCAGAAAGGTCCAGATGCACTAAGTTCAACAAGTACAAATAATTGTAAACAAGCACCCATCAACCCTCATAACAACACATAAAAAGTATCCGATACTAGTTCTGGTCCATGTTTTCGCCGCCATGTTATTGTAGCAACAAACTCACATAAACCTATTAAACCTCCCCAGGCGGCAGTTTGAATGGTTTGATAAACTAATTTGGGTTTAGTATAAAAAAAATTAAAAACCAGTTCTAGTTCAGAACAAGTTTAAAACCGGTTTATGTAACAAAAGGAAAGTTTACAAAACTGGTTAAAAACTAAAACCAATTTCCGTAGAACAAATTCGTCCTAAGTGAAATGTTAAGTTGCCTTTTCATTGGCGGTTGTTTGGACGTCTGTACCAAGTGACGCGTATTTCATTTAGACTTGACTGTGGACTCACGGCGGGTGTGACCGGTCGACAGGGGATGCTTACTCCTCCTCCATAGCACCTGATCCCACCTCTTGGTTTCCAGAGGTCCGTGTTTGTCCATTTTTACCAGATTTGTATCTATATCCTGGACATCCTAAAGATTTATACTTTAGTATTTGATATTTTGTTATATTACCTGCATCGTACCCTTATATTAAAGCTGTCATCTCAACTTTTAAACCAATTTAATCAACGAAAAAAATAATATAGTTTTTGAAACATCCCCAGTGTTTTACTTTCATTGTTAGTCATATGTTTAGTTTTCTGAAAAGAAACAAGCCCCCACAACCGATATAAAAGGCGAGTTTAAACTTTTTTTTTACAACAATTGACAAACAAGTTATGTCAACTTATATAAATGTCTCTCGTTGGCCCTGATGTTGGTGCGGGTGTCCTTGCTGTGGGGAGGAACCGGAGAAAACTCGCGTATCTGACTTTGCGACCACCATATGATCTCACATACTCCCCGGTCCAATCCAAGGATCGAATCCGGGTTGCATTGGTGAGGAGTACGCTAACCTTACATTAAGACACGAAATGAATACTGTATTGCAATACAGTATTCCCCTGACATAATCGTAGTGTAAAACTGACCACTACAGTCTACGACAAAAGTAGTGGAACGAATGCAACCTCGCGCAATCAATGTTATGCCGCATGAGCCTTTTATTTTGGATGGCGCTATTGACAGATTTCCTAAACTCACAAAATTATAAATTACATAATTAGAAAGAATAAAATCATAGCTATATTCTGATCTGTACTGAGAAAATCATATTAAATTAATTACCTCAATATTTTGTGATGTAACCAAGGGCTCTCACATTGTTGATCTTAACTGGAATTGAGCGGTATAGGTTTTGGATTGTTTCGGGTTGAAAACTGGTCCAGATAAAAATATTTCTGGTAAATTTATTCTGTGGTATTTATTTATTCAACGGATTATTCAATTCCCCTTTTTATTTTTAGCCAGAAGTTTTCTATAATGTTCAAATCGGAGCTCTGGGCTGACCATGTCATTGTATTTATTTTGTTTGTTTCAGCGAGCGAAGATCAGCTGCTGAGAAAGACATATTGAACACAATCAATAGTCCGCAGTAATTGTTGTAGGATACAATTCTGATAGAAAATAAAAACAATTTCTGATATCAAAAACTCGAATTTTATCAAAAAACGGAATTTCTGATATAAAATATTAAAAAGGATTTCTTGATATCAGAAATTCATTTTTGATATCAAAATTTCGAGTTTGTGATATCAAATAATACTACATATTTCTTGATATCAGAAAATGATTTTCTGATATTTCAAAATATGATTTTCTGATATCAACAAATCTAATTTCTGATATAAAAAATTCGTTTTAATTTTTTGATATCAGAATTCGATTTCTTTAATATCACAAATTCGATTTTTTGATATCAGAATGATTTTTTATATCACAAATTCGATTTTTTATATAATTAAATGATTTTTTTATATAAAAAAATGTTTTTTGATATCAAAAGATTAATTTTTGATATCTGAAATAGAGAATAAATACTAAAACGGCGCCCCATAAACCTAATCTGATTTTTGTGATAAAGTTTACTTGCGGAAGGCCAGTGGTCTCTTCTTGGGTATATTGTAACCAGGTTCTTTCCTCCATCATTAAAAACTGGCCGCCAAATTGTTGATTGTAGCGTAAACACTATTCAAAATTAAATCAGATATTATAAACATAATACCAAAGTTATAATGCTTAAGACGATCGTTTCTCTCAATTAGACTTCATCAGTTGAGCTCCAGTTTTAAACAGACTTTCTAAAGGGAAAGTGGTAACAGAAAGATATAAATGAGATGAAATATTACATAAAGTCTACGACCGCAAAGTCTACGACCACTCTGGTGTCCCCGTAATGTAGAGCTGACCCATTTATAATTAACATAAATTTTTAATTACAACAAATTAAATCAAATAATATTTATTTAGAATCGGACATATGTAACATACAACTTTAGCTCTAAAGAGCTATTTGCCAACTAGACATGGATATCACAGTTTTATATTAACATATGTACAATGTTAAAAACTACATCTTTGTACTAAAATCGACGTAAAATATGCAAATTAAAGACTTATGATTTATAACACAAATATCTTAGTACTAAGACACGACATATAAAGCTAAAGATCATCTAATATGACATGACATACAAAACTAATGTTCATGCAATAAGACATGACATATAAAACTAAAGATCATGTAATAAGACATGACCATATAAAGCTAAATATCATGTAATAAGTCATGACCATATAAAACTAATGTTCATGTAATAAGACATGGCATATAAAACTAATGATCATGTAATAAAACATGACATATAAAACTAATGTTCATGTAATAATACATGATGTTTGTTTGTTTATTGTTGTTTAACGTCCCACTCAAGAATATTTTATATATGGAGACGTCACCAAATGCCGGTAAAGGGCTTGAAATTTTGGCCTATGCTCGGCACTTACGGCCATTGAACAGTGAGGGTTCTTTAACGTGACGACACCTATTGTGACACGGGACGTCGGTTTTTACTGTCTCACCCGAAGGACAAAATAAGAAATGACATAAAGCTAAAAATAATGTAATAAGACATGACATATGAAGCTAAAATTCATGTCAACACATACATTATAATCAACATGCTAAATAAGAGACAACAAAATTCACCAGAAATCACTAATATAAGTAAGGATAATGTAAAAGCTAATCACTCCAATCAGCACTAAGCTACAGATAAGCTGCATAAAAACTGTATAGTAAGGCCAAGTAAAAAAATACTTCTGTTTCTCAGACACCGCCGCGCGCGCAAAGAAAAATTCGCCGATGAAACCATTTTATTCACATTTCATTAAAAAAGTCACCGCCTCGCGATGTATTTCTCAGGAATGTAAAGTTGGAATTTCCCGCCAAACAACGATTACAAGCGCTTTTGTGACTCCGATTTACTATTAACAAATTTATAAAATGGCGTCCGAGGATACTCACAATCGTCGTCATTGCTCTTAGGGGTGAAAGAAGCATTCGGACAAAGAAAAACATTAAAACCATGGGCTATTGTGCCGGTAACAAATGATGTGAGTGTTGAAACGTTCTGTTTGTCTATATTCGATTAGTTAAAGCCAGAAAAAAATCCTATGAAAACACGGACACTCAACTACGATGTATATTTTGGAAATAAGAAATGAAGACTGTACGACCTATATGGTCGAACCCAGGAAGTGAAAATTAATTTATCTATATCCACTTTAGGGAAAATTCGAGCCGGGGTCCCACAAGGTTCGGTTCTTGGCCCTTTACTCTTCTTAATATACATTAACGACTTACCAGACGGACTTCATGGACTCACAAGACTGTTTGCGGACGACACCTCTAACTCACATATATCTAACGACATTAAAACCATTGAGGATCAAAATAACATTGACCTTGCTATCATACATCAGTGGTCCAAAAAATGGTTAGTTCAGTTTAACCCCAAAAAGACCGAAATTATTATTTTTGGACCGCGTTCAACTCATTTCGACCGCCTATCTTTCTTATTTGATGATGATATTTTGACCCCATCTACAACCCATAAACATTTGGGTGTCATATTTTTTAGTGATGCAAAATGTTGTGATGCAAAATGTTGTGCCCATGTTGATTATGTAGTATCTAGAGCATCCAAGCTAATATCTGTTCTCCGCAAGTTAAAATATGCCCTTAAAAGATACTTCCTCTGTAGAATTTACCTTACCTTTATTAGACGCATTTTTGAATATGCTAGCGAAGTGTGGGACAATTTATCCACACAAGACGTCGGAAGGCTAGAAAAACTTAAATTAGAAGCAGGGCGAATTATAACTGGACTCCCTATTTATTGTAGCAGAGCCTCTTTAAACTGCAAAACCGGGTGGGATACGTTGAAATCGAGACGACACAAGAAAAAACTTTGTATGTTGTACAAAATTCAGAATGGTATGACACCGGAGTACTTAAGTAACCTTGTCCCTGATCTTGTTGGTAAATCTAATAGTTACAATGTCAGAAACAGTAATAACATATCTTTACCTTTATGTCGCCTAAACTTACTCCAATCATCATTTATCCCTTCCACTATATCTGCCTGGAATAATCTTTCAGAATCCACACGTAATTCGCCTAGTTTTGTACTATTTAAATTTTATAAACATAATACCAAAGTTATAATGCTCAAGACGATATCGTTTCTGTCAATTAGACTTCATCAGTTGAGCTCCAATTTAAAAGTTATGTGTATTTTCTAAAGAGAAAGTGGTATTATACAAGGCCAAATAATATCTCTAAAAGTATAGCCGAAATCCGTCTAAGAGTAACCACTGTAAAAAAAAATGACTATCTTAGCTTTAGAAAATTTTTTGAATTTAAATGGTGTTATCAGTGCCAAATATTACTTTAGTATAAGATGAACAGCTGGTACCGAAATACCAGGTACTAGGTTTAAATCAAAACTTTCCAATGATAACACAACACGTTTATCTTATTTCTTATATGACGACAGAAGACTAAATATCTTGCACACAAAATTAAGACACGGTTGTAGTCCGTTGAACAATGATCTCTATCGGGTCAATCTAGTACAGTCACGAGAGTGTTCGTGTGGTTCTGTGTTTGAAACCGTCAAACAATATTTTCTCGATTGTGAGCGTTACACAATACTCCGCACTACTCTACTTCAGACTATTGAGCGGCTAGGTTTATACCCGGATATAGAAACAATATTGTATGGGAATCAGGATAAAAGTAATAATTGTAACATGAAACTATTTAAAGCAGTTCACAAGTATATTGCTAATAGCAAACGTTTTGCTTAGAGTCTAGCCCATCTCTCTCTCTCTCTCTCTGCACTATTCATAAACCATAATGTACATAATTTGATCTTTCTTGTTCTGTTACTTCATAATTAATTAGTCTACATATGTTTTATCATGTATGCCATAATATGTTATCAAAATGTATAAGGAAAGGTTTTTCATAAGTTGTTTTAACTTGTTACCAATCCTATGCGTTTAATGGCAATAAAATATGTTAAATCAATAAGAAATGAAAATAAAATACCTACCTACCCTTGCCAATTTTGGAAGGCCAATTGTTTGAGAACCAGAATATTTTTTTTACGTGGCGTAATTCCAATACAGATGAAGAGCAAGCGCTACATTTTCAGGAATTCACTTCGCAACCGTTGATTTGTGATTTGAATTGATTAAAACAAGAAATGAGTTGGGAAGGGAATTCAATAATTTCCCGCACTAAAATGAAAATAATTTAGACCACAATTTGTAGTTCTTACCTGCGGTATCTCTGCTAAATTTCTATATCTAAAATAATAAAAGTCATTTTGGTTTAAGTTCTCATCCTCCCTAGTTTCAGGTTCGACATCTTTGGATGCAGCAAGAGTGATTCATACGAACTGTAACAAATACTTTATCAGATAAAACTTAACGCCCGCCCCTATATCTTTTCAAGTTTCTTTGTTTCAATTCCCCCGCAAATCATACCAAGCCAAAGAGCAGTATTAAAATTTGACATAGGGCTATATAGTAGGGTCTTCCAGTGTATTAAGATGTGCTCCAATTCTCTTTAACTGACGAGATCTTTTTTACAAATATGTTGCTTAAATCTGAGGTGGTAATTTATTGTCACACCTACTTATTCTACACAATCCTCTGGTTGAATTTTTGTTCCTGCAATATTAAAAGTCAAATTTCCTGAATTTGGTTTCTTTCCGATGCACACAACCTGATATTCATCTTGGTTTACCTGCATGGTTACCTGGAATCTTTTGAACTAAAACAGAGCTTTTTGTTTCGAGAAAATGTTTCACTTCCTTAATGTTTGGACTCACATGTCACAGTGTGTTGTCGTCTGCGCAGTTATACAGTTCTTGATTTAAGCCGAAGTAAAATGTATCATTCAAAAAGATGTTAAAAATTACCGGTCCGAGAATTGACCCCTGCAGCACACCATTGTAAAAATCTAAAAAAAAAAAAAACCACACAAAAAAAAAAAATCATTCGATTTCACAGTTTTCTATCATTAAGATAACTCTTAATCAGATTTACCGCTAAGCCATATGTCTTAAGTTTCAATAAACGCAAGTCGTGCGGAATGCAATCAAATACTTTTGACAAATCCTTTAAAATAAACCTATTTCAATCCACTGCCTTCTTCCAGTACTCTACAGTCTACTTTCAACAGTACTGTTTGACACCCATATCCTGATAAATAATCATTAAAATTGTGGTTAATATTCAACTATCTGACAATGGACAGATCTCTTTCAAAGGTTTTTGAAAATCGTGGCAGCACACTGAATGGACGCTATTTATCTTTTCAAGAGTACTATTATCTTATGCATTTGGACAACTTGTACTTTTTCCACTCTGCCATGGAAAATATAGTTTAAAATATGATAAATAACAATAAATGTTATCAAGGTTTTAAGAATCTCATCAATCTTGGTTGAAACACCATCTATTCCTGTGGCTCCTCTCACACCTAGTTTACAATGTATTTGCATTATATTTTGCATCAATATAAAACACCTCAGATACCTAAGTATAAATCTTTAGAATTTAGAATATAAACAATCTCAGATACCGAAGTAAAAATCAGTAGAATGTCCAGGACATAGATACAAATCCGGTAAAAATGGACAAACACGGACCTCTGAAAACCAAGAGGTGGGATCAGGTGCCATGGAGGAGTAAGCATCCACTGTCACACCCGCCGTGAGTCCACAGTCAAAGTCCAATGAAATACGTGAGGAGTGAATCCTCGTCACAATTGGTACAGGCGTCTCAACAACCGCCAATGAAACAGAGTAATCGCAAACAAGACTATTATACCGACCGTAAAATTTGCGGAACGTTGACATTAAACGCGGTTTTCGATATCCCTGTGTCAATAATTTGTCTGTATATGAAATCTTCATATGCGGGTGAAGGCGTGGTCTTCAATTTAAAATATGGTGGAACACAGGACTGAACCTTTTGGTGATCGTTTGTAACGCGTGCAGGCTTAAACAGTCTATGATAAGCGATGTCCATTATAACGGAGTTCAGTATGTATTCTGGGGTTGAAGAATCCGTGTAGGGGTTCATTCTTGCTTCCTGAAAAAGTTCATTAAGAATTGTAAAAGGAACAGAATAATGTTTGCTGCGAATTTTGACCCAATTTTTTGTTAACCTAAGGTAAAAGAGATGAAAAAGTGACATCATGTATGTAGGGTTGGTTGTATGAACGATGTCCGGGACTTCGTTTACGTCTTACGTTAGAATTAAAAAGTTCTATCACATTAACACCATTACACAGTGGGCTTGATAGATTGCCTACACTTTGGATATTATCGTTACATCCATAGGGGTATGCAGTGCCAAGCTGTTTAATCCAAAATTCTTCACGTTGTCTTCGGAAGGGGGTACTCAAGGTGGCATTGTTGGTCCAGTGGTATATTTTTTCAATTATAAGCACTCTCATAGACAAGATGGAATGGTCAGGGGAGTTGAAATGTTGGTAGAGTATCTGGTTACCCCTATTATTAATCTCGAATCGATGACCAGAAACTCTCTTATTTAAGGTCCCCTTAGTCTCGCCAACATAAATCAAACCACGTAAGGTACAGGTAAGGTTCAATTCCGTAAATAACGTTAGATCATTTGCAATCTACATGACCCCAGCTTCTGGTGTTGTAATGCTTATTTGTCAGATTGCTGGTGAACCCTTGATCAGTTATTAATATATGACACGTTTTACAATTTTTGACAGAACATTTTGAAATTGTTGGTATATTATTTGAAAATGAACTATCAAAAATGTCATCAAGTTGAATTTGACAATTTTGTTTGGGAACATAAGCATTATTTTGTTTATACCATAACTGATCATCTTTTGACTGTACAAATGATAAGGTGGTAATGTCCCGAGGAGCACCAAACAATCTCTGCGAGTCTGTGTTCCCGATAGACTTCAGAGAAGGACACCTTTTTATACTGGGCGCCGTGCCACCCAGTATGCAATTTTTTGGTACTTGTTTATGAATTAAATGTATATGTGCGAGTGACAAGTATCCTCGGGGACAACATGTCCACCAGCAGTGATACATACTCGGTTGTAAAAATATAAACAATCTCAGATACCAAAGTATAAATCAATAGAATGTCCAGAAACAAATCTGGTAAAAATGGACAAACACGGACCTCTGGCAACCAAGAGGTGGGATAAGGTACCATGGAGGAGTAAGCATCCCCTGTCGACTGGTCACACCCTCCGTGAGTCTACAGTCAAGTCCAAATGAAATCACTGGTGTAAAATCAACAAAGTTCTTTTACTGTTGTGATAGTATCTTGAATAGCCTAAACACTGGGGTGGTATTTATCCAATGCTATTAATAGTACGTTTGTTTTTAGCTACATTGACCAAAATTCATTGAAAGTCTCGCTAACTCGAGCTCTCTTTTTGATCACACTCTAATATATCATTTTCACCTAAAACACTACCATGTTTGACCTAGTTCCATTTGTTTGTTATAAAAGGCTTAATGGTAGGCCAGAAATATTTGTATTTCGGTCCTCCAGCACACCGTTCGAGGAAATATTGATTAATATATAAAAATTTCAGATACCAAAGTATAAATCAATAGAATGTCCAGGACATAGATACAAATCCGGTAAAAATGGACAAACACGGACCTCTGGAAACCAAGAGGTGGGATCAGGTGCCATGGAGGAGTAAGCATCCCCTGTCGACCGGTCACACCCGCCGTGAGTCCACAGTCAAGTCCAATGAAACAAGTGAGGAGTGTATCCTCGTCACAATTGGAACAGACGTCTCGACAACCGCCAACGAAAAGGCAACTCAACATTTCACTTAGTGAAACAGAGTAGTCGCAACTGACTTTCTTCTATTACTAATACAAAGATTTCTTTGTTTCCGATAGTTTTTACAATTGGCATTTATCTTACAGGATAGATATTTGTTATGTATCTTATGTTTCTTAAGAAGAAGAGAAGTCTCCAGTTGTTTGTTAATAAAAGATGTAGGTTTTGGATACTCTTTTCTCCGCTTTAATGGTTTGTTGATAATACCGGGTATACCTGTAACTGTGTCTGGGAATTAAAGCATTGACACCATGAAGGTTGAAATTTTAGTGTGGTAGAAATAGCTTATAATTGTTACTTCAAACGACGTCAATCTTTGATGTCATCGATACGTATCACCTTTTATTATGTTTGAGAAATAACATATCATAAAGATCTTTCAAGTGGCCTTTACTCTCATCCTTAAGGTTGTAATAAAGGTCTACCATAACAATGAAAGTGTCATGTCTCGATGATATTTTATGTAGTGTATAAGTAGAGTCATTCGGAAACACCTCATCCTTCACTGAACGATACGTATATCTACCTTATATGTAAGTAGTCACCCTGAAACAAATAAATTACAGACACACACACACACTCACTCACACACACACACACACACACACACGAGATATTTAACTTTAAAAAAAACAACGGTTTCGTTTTTTTAAAAAAGAAGATCCCATTGAACACTTACACATGGTGTTTATCATTTTGGTGAAGTTTCAAAAAAATCGGTCAACTCATCTGAAAATGAATGGACAAAAAGTGTGGATGGTGAATAAAAATAAGAAGATTCAGAAATGTAGTATCGTTTCCATAGTAACCATCTTTTAAAGTATAATAAATTTAGAATGTTTCATTGCTTCTCTTTAAGAGTAGGTGAATTGTGTCTTAACAAATATTAACATGATTATTGTTTCAACAACAAAAACCACAGATGTATAATGTATGTAATGGGGATAATTTGATATATAATTTAATATACATGTAAAATGGCAGATTGTATATTTCAAAAATATGGTCATAAATCACGATTTATCTAAAAAAGTAGAAACGTCTACATATCTTATTTTTTTATATGTTTTACACCAGGGCCAGTACTACTAAAATACTTTAAACCTTTTCTCTATCAATTTGTTGAAACGAAATAAATTTGGTTAAAAAGAGGGAAATTTTGCTAATTTTGATTTTGAAATATCAGCAATATTGGTAACCTTGGAAACCATATTTATTATAATATCTTTCATCTTGTTCATTATACAAAAAAAAATTCTAGTATTATATCTAAATGATGTGATACCAAATTTTCATATTTATATAAATTGCAGTTCGAAACAAGGATTTGAAATACAGATAAACTTCATATTTTTCATTTTAAAAAAAGCTAGGGTAATTGTTTACATTAGCAACCACAATTTGGGCAATATTTTTTGCAATGTTTTCACCATTTTCATGCTTAACACAATAAAATTATCATAATTAAGAACATTTCGTTGATATTCTTTACTATGGATGTATCACCTTTAGCATGATTCTTCGCTGGAGTGCTACTTAAGAACGTATGCCCGTTGATTTCGCATACGTTGCAAAAGTCACTTGACTTTTAGTAAAAAGCTACAACAAAAAACAATGTAATACATGTAATCATTCTATTTACAACATTAATTTACTCAATATACTCTAAGTACCATTTGTATATAAATCAGTTAAAATTCAACCCTTATCACATAAACTTTTCTTTAAAGTTTACATGACCATATAGAAAAAGTAAGTATTTATCAATACTTAATAGGTCTAGCTAAAATTGCATGAACATTTGTCTCAGAATGTCTTAAAAGAAACACAATATATTAATAACTTCAGATTTGACTAAATTCTGTTTTGGTTAAAAAAAATAATTGCAAGCATGTCAAATATATTCATTAATGATGAAATTCCAACTTCCTTTTTGTTCTTCCAAGTACATATGCAAAATGTTTAGCTATAGATAGAATTTTGTAATATCAGCCACATCATGGTGCACAATGTGACCAACAGGAAACACTTAAAAGAAATACAGGTAAGAGAGGAAGTGCTCAAATTGAAGTAAAGGTACAAAATAGAAGTGAAAGTGATCACATGACCACAGGTACGAGTTAAGAGAAACTAGTAGTGACAATATAGGTCAATCTATTTAAATAAAACAATACACCAAAACTCAAAATAGACATAAATGACATTTTGCCAAACAAAATAAAATAATTTAAAATAGCAGACAGCACATGCTCACTTTTTAATTTGATATTAGATTTAGATGCTGTCGAAATTAGCCAAGAAATAAAATTGTTTTAGCTACTACTGTAATTGGTGATAAATGGATTAAAGCTAATTGGAAAGACATTTTCTTGGACCAGAACTTATTTTATTAACGCGTAGTTCTTGATAAAAAAAAATTCCTTAATGACGTTGGCGAATATAACGTCTCACAATTAGCCAGTCAGTGATATACGAGAACATACACTGTAAAATAGATATGATTTTATGCCATTGGCGGTTGTTGAGACGTCTGTACCAATTGTGACGAGGATACACTCCTCACGTGTTTCAATGGACTTGACTGTGGACTCACGGCGGGTGTGACCGGTCGACAGGGGATGCTTACTCCTCCATGGCACCTGATCCCACCTCTTGGTTTCCAGAGGTCCGTGTTTGTCCATTTTTACCGGATTTGTATCTATGTCCTGGACATCCTATTGATTTATACTTTGGTAACTGAGATTTTTATATCAATAATTACTTGTTCTGTTGTTTGATGTTAATTTTATTTTTCAGATCCCTTGACGATCATTATTATTTAGAAATAAAAAACTGAGCTACATTTTACTTTGATGATGAACAGTTTGCATTGTCATCCAGACGACTTCGTTTTAACAGTTAGTTGGAGGATCAATCATGTTTTGTGAAGTATATACTCATTTACTCTAATATATGACTTGTGTCTTGAAGTAAAAATGTTATTATTAAGTCAATCAACCTAAAGACACATTTGGATTGTAATACTTGGCATGTTCAACAGTAAGCCATTCTTAACAGAGGGAATAGAATATTGAAAAAGGCATGGTATAAATGGATTTTTTTTATTGGAAAGCTGGAATTTCCTTCGGTTAGGTAGATATGGTAAAGCCTCAAAATATGTGACATTCCATATAAGAAAAACCTTATTACGCAGTTTAATGATTGGCTGACAATCTTCTTTACCGTCAGCCTGTCAGCGAGCGTATCAGATTTTCCTACGACTACATAATGGTGTCGGGACAATATACAATATATACATAAATGATGGGTACCAGAAATTCACGTCTCAACTAGATGCAATTATGTCATGTCAAAACTTGATGCCGACGGATTTATGAACATTCTAGAGCAGATAAACAACTGACCATATTTCAGACAGCAGTGACGTGACATTCATATGTTTGTTTGTTTGGTTTGTTTGTTTATTGTTGTTTAACGTCCCACTCAAGAATTTTTCACTCAAATGGAGATGTCGCCAAATGCCAGTGAAGGGCTTCAAATTTTGGCCTATGCTCGGCACTTACGGCCATTGAGCAGTGAGGGTTCTTTAACGTGTCGGTTTTTACTCTCTCATCCGAAAGACAGGAAACCAACCTGCCGCCGGCTGGTCTCGAACTCACGACCTCACGATCAAGAGTCGAGCGTGCTACCGACTGGACTTACATATAATATGTAAATAGATCGATATGTTGCGGTTAAAATGTCACCGCATCTTGCTACGAAGAAGCCTGATTTTACCAAACGAATCTTTAAAAAAATCAAAATCGGAGCAGAATCCCGGCCTTATGTATGTCCTATTCAACAAGGTTTAATCAACATAGGCTAATGTAAGATTTATGTAGACTTCAACATAATGTGTTGCTTCTCGATTAGGCTATTTGTCATGAACACTTGGATTTGGTTCCCAGACTGCCTCGTTTTCGATATCTCCTGATTACTATACTATTTTGATTTATAACTAGATTTGCACGTTGGGTGTTTTCCACGACTAAATGATTAATTGGTATAGAACTTTAAGAATACAACAACAATATATGCAAATAATCAAGATCGTACGATAAAATTTATTGATAAACATTGCCTTGATAATTGCAAAATAAATGCTGACAACTCTAGTGTACTCAGCTTAACTGCTACGACCGCGTAGGTTATTTTGCCTAAATCTATAATTTTGCGATATATTTATTCTTGAACCTGAATACAAAAGTGACGTCATGGATGTGAATTTGGTATCAGAGATGTGTTGTACTCGACATACGATATGTGCATGTTTCGATCAATGGAAATTAATTACTTACAAAATTAGATATTTCGCGTTAATTGGTCACATTATTGTGTTCTAGGCTACCTTCAAAACAAAATTTACACCTATATACGCAAACAGGTGAAAAGTTCACACAGCGATATATTAAAGCCACATTCCGGGGACGTTATTGTAATTTTCTGGACGTTATTGTAATTTTTGACATTTTCATTAGAAAACCAATCCTAACCGACGAAAATTTCAAAAAATTTGATGTATTAATGGAGTCATTAGGGGGATTCCGTAGGAATTCTTAAATTTATCCTGGTGAACGAGTGATATAAAAGGTGCGCTCGATTCCCCGTGAGAATACTGTTCCGGCACAATCTCAGAACATGTTACAATCGAAAGTACCAGGGCAGGAAGTAGTTATTTCAAAGATGTCGATAAAATTTACATAATTCAAGTAAGTTTATGGCTAAATTGCTTGCCCAGGACAGTGTTCCAGAGCATTTGATTGGTGTTCCACTTGTCTGGGTTGTCCTGGACAGTGAAACGAACACGCTCAGTAGAGCGTCACCACGTGACCGGCAACAACTTACCGTTTATAAATAGATCAATGTGTTAGGCGTTTCCCACGATTAATTAATTAATTAGTTGGAATAGGACTTTAAAAATACGACGAAAGTATTAAGCATTAAGAGAGTATAGAAAAGTTTATTTATGAAAATTACTCCCCGGAATGTGACTTTAACTAAAACAATAATTGCACATTTCCTGAGTTGGTGCTCATTCCCTCACCTTTCTTCATTATAATATTACGAGGTGACGTGGTAAACCTCGTAAAAGAGAATACAATTTGTTTGTTATTTACAGACAAGCAAACCCTGGATTTACCTTCATCTAAACCAATATTCTCAAATAATCAGACCAAATTAAAGAGTTCCTTGTAACATCCCACCCAAATATTCTGAAAGGAATATGAACTTCTTTCGACGGTAATTTGACATGCAGATTTTATGTAATAAATTATGTCATATAACTATATCACAAATATATCATAGAAGAATCTCAGATACCAGAGTATAAACCTTCAGGGTGCCCAGGATAGGTGAGGAGAGGTGGGATAAAGAGCCATGTATTGTATATATATATATATATATATATATATATATATATATATATATATATATATATATATATATATATATATATATATATATATGTCGGGGTTGCAGAAATAAGCCAGAAATGCATGTTCCTGGGCCAAGTTTGTAAATAAATAGTTATGCACAGCATTAAGTGAAGATTTTCAACTTCAAAGTAATATCAACTCAGAGTGCTTGAACATTACGAGAAAGGACACAAAAATAGTTAAGCCCACTAAGATCAGTCTCAAGGAATTAAGGGACAGAGCAGAACGAGAACCATGAAAGACAGCATTAGAGCAAGATAGAGATTGATTGTCTTTATCCTTAGTAGAGGCAATAATGAGGACACAAAGGTTGTACAGACGTGGACATCAACATCATCATCATCATCATCATCCCCGTTCATTGAAATCCCGCTTTATTTTAACTAATTTTGATTCCCCTGCCAAATCTCATAACCGGGTTATTTTGAAACCCCTGATGATTTGAAAGAAGAATCAAACCCTTTAATTTTCAATATACAAATGTATCCGGGTTTGACTGTATTTAGAAAACTTACAATCCTTGTCAGATGTCCGTGCTTCTACACCACACACTGTATAGCAGTATGACAATTAGATTAATGAGTCTCACAATCAAACTTTTGTCTTATTTGTATGTAGTTACATGATGTGTTTTAATGGGAAATGCGTGTATTGATTTTCTGCAAGGTAATGTATCTCAAGATCATCTTGACGCGGATGAAGTGTTCTTCTCGATTTTATTTTCATTTTTTTAATGTATATGTAACATTTCAAACAATATTCTTTTCCATTAGATTAATGCTACAATTTTCAAAATGTTTTTGCAGTCATTTCATATTCGTCTTGATCATTGGTTTTTCTTTGGTTTTTTTTGTTTTTGTTTTGTTTTGTTTTTTTAGGGGGTTTGTTTTTTGTTTGTTTGTTTGTTTTTTGTAAAACTATAACTTTGGTATTGTTAATAATATTCATAACCACTGGGTTGTTGCCTTACTGGTGGATCGTTTGAGACCCCGATAGTATACATAAACTCAACACCGTCACATGTTCATGTGCATCATCTCCCTTCAAATATAATCCTATTGAGCATGTCATCACCGGCGACGAATGTAAACCTAAAAAATCTTATTTCAAGAGGTCCTAAATACCGCGAAGCCTGTTCCTTTAATTGGCGATAAAAGACTTTTAAGCATCATAGACAACTGTTTTTTCACTAAAGGTGGTACCCGAAAATTTAAATATCTAGTGATTGGTTATCATGATACTTATTTTTTCCAACACCATTCAGATTCTACACATAAATACACTGAAGTTGATATAAAAAAACATGCTGGAATTTCTAAGACAATATATTTGTAATGTTCGAAGACGTGGTCTTTTAACAAATTGTCGGCATTCCTATGGGAACCAATTGTGCCCGTTTATTGCCGACCTGTTCCTTTATTCATACGAAGCAGACTTCATTCAGAGACTGCTGAATCAAAAGAAGAAAAAGCTAGCTAGGCCCTTTAATTTGACATTTAGATATATCGACGACGTTTTGTTAATCAATAATGACAATTTTCATACATATGTCAATGCGATATATCCCACTGAACTAGAAATTAAAGATACAACAGAATCAGGCACACACGCTTCATACTTAGACATTCTACTTACTATAGATACAGACGGGAAATTGGCAACCAAGCTATACGACAAAAGCGACGATTTCGGCTTTCCGATCGTAAATTTTCCACATTAAAGTAGTAATATCCCACAGTCATCCGCATATGGCTGAGAGGTTGACATGGAACATTTCGAAAAAGGTATATTATTGGGCAAAAGAAGTCATTTTACAATGATCCTGAGTTAGTTTAGATAAAGCAGAAACTTACCCGAATAAAGTGTTAATTTCATTTTCACTACTAATCTTTTCTCTAACTAAAATGACAATCTCATTACAAAATGTTTATAAGTTTTTAAATGACAACATCGGCATGATTTTTACAGGTGTCTAGGTTCTAAAAAACTACTACTAGGTGTAAAATGTCAATACCGTGATACCATAGAACCCGTCGTATCATACGGAGAGACTCTTTTAATGAACGGATTCTTCTTGTATTTCCTTTACAAGATTACCAATGGAGAACTAAACAGAAATTCTAAGTGTAAAGGACCATTATATAACTCTTTACAGGCCTATGGTATTTACCACGAAGATTATGTGTATCAACTTTGAAGATGCTAGACTTAATGTTTCCATTGTTATTAGGTCTACAAGATTCCATTATTTCAACCGTTTGATATATATATATATATATATATATATATATATATATATAATATATATATATATATATATATATATATATATATATATATATATTTCTTCCTGTTACCGTTGGGAAGGTGTATTATTGATGTTGCTAGCCCTAATGGTTCTCTTTGTATAAACAAAATTCACAAAGCACTACATAGCTTTCATCGTATCGCATAATACATTGTCCGATTCACATAACTTGGCGCGGCGAAGTAACCTTTTGATTACCATACGGTTAACCTTTTGATTACCATACGGTTAACCTTTTGATTACGATACAGTTTATTCCACTCATTTTTCAGTTATGACAAGCTTCAATGGGAAAATGTTTTATTTCTGACTGGATACTGGTGATAGCATGACAAACAGGAACGATAACTCTAGCTTAATTTTAAACTCGTCGAGGTCAAGAAACGGCTCACAAGACACAACCCGCCAGGTTATATGGATTTTACTTTAAAAAAGGTGTTGAGAGACGCACAGTCCCATACCATAATACTTCCGTCTACGAACGGAAAGTTGGACTTTCAATTTATCGGATATATTTGATATTTCCGTATAAAAACCAATAATGTTCAATACCTCAGTAAGACAGGAAGTGGTGTGTTCTTCATGAATAATTAACTAAGGTACCTAGTTATTTCGAAATTAATCTGAATAATATTCAAAAATAAGTTAACGGGACTTTCGCTGTGTTTACCAATAATAATAGTAATGATAATTCGATTTTTACCAGTTTTACTACATGTACTTGATGTACAATAACAAATAAAAGCTATACACAGGCATACAAATCTTATAATCCTATATATTTTGTGAAAATAATGACGGGTCCAGTGTAGTATGCATACTAGTATACAAACAGTAAGGTTAAATTAATCAGTTACATGAGAAAAATTGCCAAACTGGGTTTCTCAAGCGACTATCACAAAATATATAGGTATTTAAGAATGTATATGCCTATGTCTATCTCTCTTTGTTAATTCATATCAATCTAAGTAGTAAAACAAGAAAGAACTTTTTTGAGAAAAAAAAACAGCCAATGCCCCTTTAAATTTCGTATTAAGATAGCACAGAACGAAATCATTTTTATCTACATTTTAATCCTACGTCTGATGAAACAGTACTTGGAATGAATTTCATTTTTCTATTTATATAAAAGGAATTCATATCCAGAATCAATACCATGTCGCTGTCCGTAAAATGAATGACAATATATATCCAATCATAATATCTTAATACATTGATTTTACCATGGCAACTATCCTGTACGAGCTTTATAAAGAGAGTTTCTCTTAG
Source organism: Atrina japonica (assembly GCA_030159075.1). NCBI lineage: Eukaryota > Metazoa > Mollusca > Bivalvia > Pterioida > Pinnidae > Atrina > Atrina japonica. The sequence continues at coordinate 1,387,163 of BROG01000054.1, forward strand.
ATGTTTGAAAATATATATTGTTACAAAGTTGTAAATAAGACGTGTTAAACTTTCAAAGTAATGTAAAACGAATGGACAACATGATTATTTTCTATAATTTGTTGATATTTTCTGTACTATTGTTGCCTTTTTGTGCCTGTAAAAACTTTAAACTTGGATTGATATGTTACTATGATACTGGTAATTTAGGATATACAACGTCTGCAGGTGCAATTACTGTTGCGGTAAACAATGCAAGGAAAAACAATGTTTTTGTCAACCATACTGTCAGGTAAAACGAAATTAAACATTTATCGAATATATATAGTTCTTGTTAATTTGATGAAGTAAGAATAACTAATGTTAATATCAAAAGGCAGGCTACATGTATGTACTAATAACAAAGGGTAACATAACACTGTATAATTAGTGGTATTATTGTCGACAGTCATTTTCATCGCAAGTGTTTAATTATTTTTGTAGCTGTTATGCGCTTGCAATTAGCATTCATAGTAGAGAGTTTTATTCAAAGTTTAAATATTCTAAGCCTTTTAATCTGTTTCTTTTCTTTTTTCTATGAAGTGTAATCACAAGATTCGTCAGAGACGTAAGTTTGGCTGCTGGAACAGCCGTGGAAATGATTACAAAGGATGATATTGACCTTCTGATGGGGCATCCATCATCAAAACGTAAGTGGCATTATTGACATTTGCTCGTTGATATAGGAATTTATGGGCCACAGAATCGTCTTTAAATGCACACAGGCCGTGTGACCAACATAACACTTTTATCAAAAGCTTAAAATTAACATGGTTTAGACGTATTTTACAGAATAATAAGAATGTATGGATTAATATATTCTTTGAGATCTGCAAATGTGACATTACAAGCATCTCAAACTTTGGAAATGAGTACTTAATACTAATCTAAAACAGACAAAGAATCCTTTCTGGTCAGAAAGTTTTTACAGCGCTAGTTGAATTTTTCGATCTTAGCCATAAAATTGAAATTTCATATATTCTATCTGCTCCTCTTTGGCATAACCCTTCTATTACTATTTGAAACAGATCTGTATTTCTTAGACATCAATATGATAATGGAGTGATTATTGTACAAATTCTTTTTATAAAGATGGTAAATTCTTTTCCCATCATGGAATTCATGCTACTCACAACAAAATATATACCTTTTACTTTTTTGATGGAATTAAAAGAAATGACCGATTCTTAAAGACCTCACTGAATGTCGCATCAATTTTCCATTTCAACCTATTTTTATTAAAATCATTGCCACAGATACAAAAGGAACTAAAAATATTTACTTTGTTTTTCAAGAGAAAGTGCAAAATGATAAAAAGAATGAAATAAAATGGCGATCTCTCATTAAGCCATCAGAAAAATTTAATTGGATCAAATCTCACATGTATAAAATTGCCCATTGTTGAACAAAAGATTCTAAACTCATTTAGTTTCAATACCGATTTTTTTTAAAGAATCTTAGGAACAAGATTTACTCTTTAAGTGCAGAATCAAACTCAGCCCATACTGTAGTTTCTGCAAATCAGATGAAGAATCCACGGATCATGTATTCGTTAACTGTCTTCATATCTCAACTCCATCGAAAGTAATAGAAAATTGGATAAATTCAAATTGTACTTGTGCCTATAAAATCACACTAATTGACATTTTGTTTGGAATACCTGACAAACAGAATAACTCGCTAAATCTTATCATTATTTTAGACAAATATTTAGTTTTTTCGTGTTCATTCAACGAGTATACCACATCTTTAAATAGTGTGCAACATTACCTGAAACATCCTTATCTATAGAGAGCTTTGTTTCCAATTAGCATTAAAAGAAAATAAATTTAGAAATATATGGCAGACCCGGGACAAATTGTTTGAAGTATAAATCACTGCTTTTAAAATACATGGATTAATCACAGTATGCCAATATTCATATCTATAATATATGTAGTCTAGGTCTGTAGGTATATTCCTACATGTATCTGTTTATTTATATATCCAATATTTACATATATGGGAATAAATGTCTATATGTGTGGGTATGTATACATAGTTATGTATGTGTGTGCCTGTACATTGCATATGCATTTAAGTAAACATTTCAATATAAAAACAACTTTAGTTACAATTTAATGTCTGTATACATGGTGTATGAAAGTTTATGGGGTCAAAACATATTCAAAGATGTTCCTCTACCCTCAAAAAGCTGTACTTAATATCTGAATTATATATTGTATAACTGAAGAACAATAAAAAAAATTTTTTTCAAATGTTCTTTAAAATATGCGGACGAAAAAGACGTTATATTTTATTGTGAAAAAAAATCGAATGTGAATAATGGGCTAGTAAACATTTAATTCTTTCATGGATGATAGGAATATCAACCGTCGGTGTATTTGATTCATTCTAGGCAATATATATGTAAAACATTTCAACGGCGATATTTATTTTTTTTTTTTTAATAAAATGTTTGGTCTATATATGCCTTTAAGATAAATGAGGAACTACAAGATAGTAGCAAGCAAAAAAAATAATAATTCTTATTCCGCTTTATATGTAATTTGGATAGAGGGTAGGAAGATGGGTAGACTTTCTTAAACACTTGTATCTAAGTCATATAAAATGGTATTTTCGGAGCACCTTATAATTCGTATTCGCTCAGAATGAAATGAGAAAAAGGGGGTAATTAGAGAAATATGTGCCAATATATGATATAAAGAACAATATCTGAAAATATGTTTGTTTTTACCAATCAATGACCTATATTTTGTTTCCATGACAACTGACACTCTCATAACATTTGCTATTGAATTCGTTATTCGTATTCAAGTACCATTTTTCATGAAAATCTGACAATATCAAAATTTTGACCAATCACAGGCTTTTATTTTCTTACCATGGCAAATAGCCTTTCTTTAACATCTACCGTTGACTTCATCTTACCAAAATACCTCTAACTTCTATTTTTCATAAAAAAATATCTCATTGAAATACCTCTTTATACTAATTTTCAGCAAAATCTAACATTATCAGAATTGTTGTACTTCAAGAGTCATCTCCCCTAATGTATCTATGACGTTATCAAACAGTGCATCATCCTTAAACGTTAAAGATATATTGTCTTAACTTACTAGGATTATATGATATCTTAGTAACACACACACACACACGTGTATGTATGTATGTATGTATGTATGTATGTAATATCAAATTTTACGCATATAAACGCAATGTTAATTCGAAAGCTTAACATGAAACATCCCTCAAACACCTACATATATAAAGAAGTGAAAAGAGTTATTATCACAGTGACCCAAATGAAGACCTTTAAAGAATTCCCAAGAACACTAGCTTTATTTTCACTTTCCATGCTTATATCTGTTTAAGATTTGTATATGTGTATATATAATAGACACTAAAAGTAACATAAATCGCGGATATATAGTAAATATACTGTCACATACATAATTATTTTGTTTTAAAACCACTGTTTTTCATCGCTGTTTAGGAATAGATCTACATGTAGTTCACAGCAGCCGACATAATGCGACTAAATTTGGTATTAAAATTCATTTTCAAAACTTCTTGATGCGCATGAGGTTGTAATTTTTTTAAAGAATTTTATTCCAGTAATCTGGGAAAAGTACTTACGAAAGATTACTGCAATTATTTAATTTTTCAAGTTCAGAATAAAAATTCAACGAGATCGACATACATTTATGGCACCCATTTAACAACAACTACTTCTACAACAACAGCTACTAGATAGAGATTCTGTTTATAATAACAGAACAAATGAATGCTTAAAATCATCTTCATATTACGATTGTGTTATGGACGATAAAAAAATCGATGTAGATCTAGATTTACACAGCTTTTCTAGTGTGTTCTAGACACCCCGTAATGTGCCCTCTACGCCAGAGTGACGTCCCCTTGATAAAGAAAACGACCGGACAACGGAAAGAAAAATATGCCGATTTTATGATCACTTTTTATACTTGGCACAAATAATAATAATAAATAAATAATTCTTAATGAGAAGTACCAAGAATGATCAAGAAGGGGTTCATACTTTTCAAAGGCATGAGAAACCACGTATTGATATCAATTTGCCAAATGGGCCATCCATACGATTTTTTTAACACGTGCAGTTGAATTTACACTATATTTTCGTATCTTTTATCACAAAAACTGAAAAGAGCAGTACTTTTATTTTTTGAAAATATTGGAAACTATATCTAATCTGATATATATTTTATTGATAATTTTTTTTTGGGGGGGGGGGCGCAATTATGACCGTTATCATACATTGTCCTTTACTTAACATATTTATTCATCTTTAGATTAAAATCATAAGTGCAGCGCAAAATGCACGTCGTAAAAAGAGATTTTTGTTCATTTTATTAACATTTTAATATATCATATAAATGTTGTTATGTTAAACCAATCAGATAACGTGTTGTTGTTATTTAATTGCAATGTTATAAACATAGTAAGAGGTCAACAACATGTAGGTGTACTAGGTATTTGGGAATTGAGTATCTGAGAGTAATCAAATGATAAAGTTATTGAATGATGATAGGAAATTAGCTTTTTAGATTGTTGTAATATAAATCACAACTGTGAGGTTCAATACGTGACATCCCATGTTTTGATCACATTAGATGACGAAATTAAAGTCACATTCTGGGGAATTATTGTAATAAGTAAAATCTCAGATACCAAAGTATAAATCAAAAGAATGTCCAGGACATAGATACAAATCCGGTAAAAATGGACAAACACGGACCTCTGGAAACCAAGAGGTGGGATCAGATGCCATGGAGGAGTAAGCATCTCCTGTCGACCGGTCACACCCGCCGTGAGTCCACAGTCAAGTCCAATGAAACAAGTGAGGAGTAAATCCTCGTCACAATTGGTACAGACGTCTCAACAATCGCCAACAAAAGGAATGCCGACAGTTTGTTGAAATACCACGTCTCCGAACATTACAAATATATTGTCTATCAGAAAATTTGAAAATTTCTACGGAAATCCATTCCAAACAGAGGAAAAAGAAAAAAATTGTCGTACTAATGAATTTGTTAACAGAATGCCATTGTAAAGCTGATGTATTCATCGGTTCGCGATATATGGTAATTAGAGAGTTAATGTAACGCAGAACGCCACCTATCGGTGACCCGCTTACTATAAGCATTATGGCGTAAAAAACAAAAATACCCAAGCTTTTTTGGAATATTTACACTATCTGGACATTTATTCCAATATCTAAAGCGAAATATCAAAATGTTAGTATAATGCTGTAAATAAAACGAATTACAATGAAATGGAACGAAACAGAAATAAAGTTCCTCACACATTCATAATTTTGTTTCAAAACACAGGAATCAGAAGTTATTTTCGTGGATATCGAAATCACTCATCTTACAAGGCGTTAATTGTATATAAATATTGTATCGAGGGAGAACATTTTATTGTTTTGCCCCGGACTGAAATGTCATTTCATTGAGTATAAATAATCACGTGACTGTCTTACATGACAGATGATCCGATTATCTGTGTTCTAACTGAGAATATGATCCTCGACAAAATGAAACACGTATTAGGTTTATTACAGGTAATAATTAGTAATATTCAATATGAATAATCATAACAGCTATATGAGTTGCTATATGTACTCAATGGGCAGACATATATGAGAGAGAGTTTATCTGTGTTAGCGTCTTAGAATCTACAAAAAAAAAAAACAATCTTGTGAATATATGTTATAAAAATGTTTTAGTTTTAGCTGAAGAATTATTAACATAATACCAAAATTATGGCTCTGCAAAACGGTGCCGAAGACGATCATTATTGTCAATAAGACGTCATTATTTGAGCTTGAATTTAAAATAGATATATGAAGTTCGGAAACAAAAATTGGTATCATACAAGGCCAAAAAATAACCTAAATGTATCCCTAAATTCGTTCAAGATTAATCACTGAAAGATGACTATTTTAGCTTTAAATGAGTTTATAATTTAAACATATCTAATATCAGAGACATATATAACACATATGTGTTATATATATGTCTCTGCTACTATGATTAGTTGATACAACTGTTTAACAATTAGTAATTATATATACATAACACTGCGCCAAGGGAAAGACGCGTGAACTTGTAATTATACAGGTGTCCGTGTGACTACTTTTTACTAATTAGTTGTGGTACTGCAATCTGCAGGTATGCCATTAATCAATAATAACACCTATTCCGATTTTATAGTCAGATGAAAGAACCTTCCATTTAAAATGGTCGTTCAAAATACCTAAATTTTAAAATGTAAAGAAAAAGAAAAATTCATATAGAAAAAAATATTAATGTAATTCAAAAGTTTAATATTTCAACTTTACAAATGACAAAACATAATTTTATTCTGTGCAAAAATAATGAAGTATTTAGGCCAACATTTATACAACTATTATCCATATATAACATTGCGGAAAACGCCGCCATTCTGTCATTCTCACAACCCTATTTAAATGTTGGATTAATCCCTTAAAACACTGCAAACTACATAATAAAACAGAACCTAGTTCTACGTTCTTGTAATCACCCACAATCAGATTCTACTTTCTCGAAATCAACCACAAGCAGATCTTACTTTCGTGTAATTAACCACAACCAGGTTCTACTTTCTTGTAATCGACCACAACCAGATTCTACTTTCTTGTAATCAACCACAACCAGATATTACTTTGGTCTAATTAACCACAACTAGATTCTACTATCTTGTAATCAACCACAACCAGATATTACTTTGGTCTAATTAACCACAACTAGATTCTACTGTCTTGTAATCAACCACAACCAGATTCGACTTTCTTGTAATCAACCACAACCAGGTTCTACTTTCTTGTAATCAACCTCAACCAGGTTCTACTTTCTTGTAATCAACCACAACCAGATTCTACTTTCTTGTAATCAACCACAACCAGGTTCTACTTTCTTGTAATCAACCACGACCAGGTTCTACTTTCTTGTAATCAACCTCAACCAGATTGTACTTTCTTGTAATCAACCACTACCAGGTTCTACTTTCTTGTAATCAACCACAACCAGGTTCTACTTTCTTGTTATCAACCACAACCAGATTCTACTTTCTTGTAATCAACCAGGTTCTACTTTCTTGTAATCAAATACAACCAGATTCTACTTTCTTGTAATCAATCACAACCAGATATTACTTTGGTCTAATTAACCAGAACCAGATTCTACTTTCTTGTAAACAACCTCAACCAGATTCTACTTTATTGTAATCAACCACAACCAGGTTCTACTTTCTTGTAATCTACCTCGACCAGATTCTACTTTCTTGTAATGAACCACAACCAGGTTCTACTTTTTTGTAATCAACCACAACCAGATATTACTTTGGTCTAATTAACCACAACCAGATTCTACTTTCTTGTAATCAACCTCAACCAGATTCTACTTTCTTGTAATCAACCACAACAAGGTTCTACTTTCTTGTAATAAACCTCAATCAGATTCTACTTTCTTGTAATGAACCACAACCAGGTTCTACTTTTTTGTAATCAACTACAACCAGATATTACTTTGGTCTAATTAACCACAACTAGATTCTACTTTCTTGTAATCAACCACAACCAGATATTACTTTGGTCTAATTAACCACAACCAGATTCTACTTTCTTGTAATCAACCTCAACCAGATTCTACTTTCTTGTAATCAACCACAACCAGGTTCTACTTTCTTGTAATCAACCACAACCAGGTTCTACTTTCTTGTTATCAACCACAACCAGATTCAACTTTCTTGTAATCAACCACAACCAGATATTACTTTGGTCTAATTAACCAGAACCAGATTCTACTTTCTTGTAAACAACCTCAACCAGATTCTACTTTATTGTAATCAACCACAACCAGATTTTACTTTCTTGTAATCAGCCACAACCAGGTTCTACTTTCTTGTAATCAACCACAACCAGGTTCTACTTTCTTGTAATCAACTACAACCAGATTCTACTTTCTTGTAATCAACCACAACCAGATTCTACTTTCTTGTAATCAACAACAACCAGGTTCTACTTTCTTGTATTCAACCATAACCAGATTGTACTTTCTTGTTATATAAAAACAACAAGATTCTTCAACAAGATTCTACTTTCTTGTGATCAATCACAACCAGACAATGAGTCAAAAGACACTGGACTATACTATAAAGATCTGCCATTACAATAGAAAATTGTCTCATTCTGAATTAGATTCTTTAGTTACAACTTTTAAATACGATTGGGACCTGTCGTTGCTCAGCGGTAGAGTGTTCGATTCGCAACCGGACGGTCGCGGGTTCGAGCATCCGCTGAGATGACTGGCTTTTCCTGTCCTTCGGATGAGACAGTAAAACCTGAGGTCCCGTGACACATTAGGTGTCGGCACGTTAAAGAATCCTCACTGCTCAATGGCCGTAATTGCGAAGCATAGGCCAAACTTTGAAGTACTTCACCGGCATTTGGTGACGTCCCCATATAAGTGAAAGATTCTTGAGTGGGATGTTAAACAACAATACAACAATATTAAATGCAATAAACAATGCAAACTTAAATTGTAATAAATTCATGTCACACACTGGCACCATAAAATGTGAGATTTTACTTAAGTCTAAGAATATTCTCGACTCAGCCTGCTCAGCCAATCAGATTTCAGAATTAGCCAAAGTGAAGTAAATTTTTTAGACTTGAGTAATTATTAAGTTTTATGGTGCTAGACCCTGATTCTTCTTTCTTGTAATCAAACACACACCTGTAACCACTCTGTGTCCTTGCTAATACTTCAAAACAATTATTTTGTATGTAACAACATGATATCACATAAAAACTATTGAGGACTGACTTTGAGCGAAAACGACGACATTATTAAAAACCGGATATGAATATATTATTTTTTACTTTGGTTATAAATCATAACTACTTCAACCATTATTGATTAAAATATCTTCTGTGCAGTTTAAGATTATGTGAATTTACTAGAAGCATCGAATCGTTTTATTAACATGATATGCACGGTCATTCACCTACAAGTAGGTACACTGTTTATACAAATATTTCATGTAGTGGATACACTTAATTCAGTCAAATTTTGGAGAAAATAAGGTTATTATTTATATTACGGTAGAATTTTTCTACTAAAATTTGTAGACCTATATTTCTTCAAAAACTTTTTACATTTACATTGGGGCATTAACTGTGTTTACGAAGAACTGTTTCGATTTTTATTACTTTTACTCCTTGTACTTGATGTAAAATAACATTTAAAATTCTTATACATTGTAAATAAGGATAGGTCCAGTGTGGTATGCATATACAAATAGCAAGGTTGAATTAATTAATTGCACATGAAAAATTGCCAAACTTTTTTAGTGTATATCAATCGAAGTAGTAAAAAAGTAGAGAATGATTTTGAATTGAAGACAGCGCTAATGTCCCTTTAATCAAATGAACATTTAAAGATGCTATGTTATTGATTTCAGTTTCGGCACTTTAAGCAAAATATGTTAACATAGATTTGTTTCTATCTTATAATGGTAAGGATAAATTAAATAATTGGGCCTGGGATTCTTTTTGAATTTGTTGAATTAGGCTGTAACTGGATTATCAATTAGTAAGTGAATAAACGGATGAATGGAGTAATGAAACGACAATTTTTTTTTTTAAATAGTGTGGTGTTCATGAGTAACTTTGCATTCACCCCGATCTCACACAATGGTATTAGTTACCAATATACTAGTATAACTGTTAAAGCATGTTGCCAAATACATGTGCTGTATTTTTGTTTTATATACTTCCTTCTTGTTGCTGCCAAAGCAGACATGTCTAGGCAACCTTCAAAACTATCTTGATATTTACGAAATAAGATATAACAGAAATATTTAAATGCATAAATACTTAATAACTCAAAGACGCAACATGTTACTGAAGAAATGAACCATCCAAACTTTTATATTGGATGAAGAAGTATTACATTAAACTTTTCTTAATCAGAAAGTACAGCGGATTGGTCAGGTGGGAACAAGAATAACCTTTAACTTTCCTTAAACCGAGATTACTGCTGATTGGTCAGATTAGAACACCAATGATGACTATGAAATTTTCTTGAACAGAAAGTACAGCGGATTGGTCAGATGAGAACAAGAATAACCTTTAACTTTTCTTGAATCGAAATTACTGCGGATTGGTCAGATTAGAACAAAAATGATACTTTGAATTTTTCTTGAACAGAAAGTACTAAGGATTGGTCAGACTGGAATAAGAATGACCTGTAACTTTTCTTGAATTGAAAATACAGGTGACTCTCGATACCTCGAAATCCTCGGGACCACCGAAAAACTTCGAGTTTTCAAGAGTTCGAGGTTTCGAGAGTTCCGGAAATGGACATTTCTACCGATATAGGTTTTTAATACTACACAAAATAAGGGATTTTGTTATCGTTATTCGTATAAATTTTGCCATAAACAATCACCATACCTAATTTTCAAAAATAAAAAACCGTGTAAATACATTATCTTTATTATGTATCCGATTTGGATAAAAACGGTCGTCGACATATAAGGTATATAATGTTGCCGTAGTATTCACTACTGCTTCAGTAATCTACAGTACCACTTCATCTAAAAGTTAAACTACGACTTGGTTGTGACACTTGTACTCGACATCAAAGTCTATGACGCATCTCTACACAGTTCTTCTCTTTTGATAGCTATTAATTAATTAACAATCCTGTCAATCATTACTTGATTAGGTCAGGGACTGCTTGTCACCCGGTTATCAAAACACCTATTGTTTAATCTTACAGGTAAGGATCCCGGTGTCGTTCTGGTTTACGGCATTGACTTTCAATCAATTCACCGGCAATTACTAGAACTTCGAGGTTTCTAGAGTGAAATATAAAGGAATACATAAATCGGGACTTCAAATTGACTTCGAGGTTTCAAGCACTTCGAGGTTTCGACGTTCGAGCCATCGAGAGTCACCTGTACTACGGATCGGTCAGACTGGGCAAATGGTCAAACAATAAAGACATTTGCTTTTTTGGTAGGGATACCAACAACTTAATTACAACTTTGGACAATGAAAACCTTTTTATGGTTTGTTTGTGACAGAAAAGTAAATAAATGATAATCATATATTTAAACATTTAATAATTTTTTATATATTGCAGGAAATATGCCAATTGCATATGTCACACCTTATTTCAACATGCCGCACGTCACGTGGGCGTCTACCAATCCAAGCCTATCTGATAAAACCATTTTTAGAAATTTGATCAGATTGACCCCCACATATGGAAAAGTCGGTAAAATTGCAATCGGAGTATTACATAAGTTTGGATGGGATAGAGTAGCGATACTGACTCAGCAGGCAACCCATGATAATATATATGGTAACTTTTTTACATTATCAAAGAGACTGAAAATTCCGATGATAAAATAATTTTTTTCTGTCATCAAAAATCGATCTATATGTCTGTCTGTCTGTCTGTCTGTCTGTCTGTCTGTCTACCTACCTACCTACCTACCTATCTATCTATCTATCTATCTATCCATCTGGTGATACAAATTCTTTCTATAAAGATATATAATAGTAGAGAGTACCATGAATAAAATTAAACAGAATGAGGAGTTACTTATTCAAATCTTGCTTGTTTCTAATTCAGATTTGTGTGAGTACGCAGTGGAAGGAATACACCATCATATGGTGTCAAATATCTTGATATCATCATTTCAATGGTTTCTACCCGATACTACAGATCAACAGTTAATAAAATATCTGGAACACATCAAAACTACAGCCAGAAGTAGGTACAATGTAATGTTGTCAGATATCAAAACTACAGCCAGAAGTAGTACAATGTAATGTTGTCAGATATCAAAACTACAGCCAGAAGTAGGTACAATGTAATGTTGTCAGATATCAAAACTACAGCCAGAAGTAGGTACAATGTAATGTTGTCAGATATCAAAACTACAGCCAGAAGTAGGTACAATGTAATGTTGTCAGATATCAAAACTACAGCCAGAAGTAGGTACAATGTAATGTTGTCAGATATCAAAAACTACAGCCAGAAGTAGGTAGAATGTAATGTTGTCAAATATCAAAACTACAGCCAGAAGTAGGTACAATGTAATGTTGTCAGACATCAACAAAAGTTAGTGTCAAAGATTCCAACAAATCACACACACACACACACACACACTTGATAAATGTTTACAGACATTATCATTGTATACTCTATATTTCATACAAAACCTTTTTTTCAAAACAATATTATGAAGCCATTTCTTATCGGGGTTCAATAGGATTTTCACTGTTAAACAGAAAATTGGATACACCTTTATTATATACATTAATTTGAATTTTCCGAATTTTGAAATTTAAAAAATTCATTACTTTAAACAGAAAGTTTCATTTTTCTGATGGAAATTAACTCTTTGTGTAAGTAATATTGTGATATCTAAATTTGACTTTTTCTATAAATTTTCATATTTTAAAGGATTGTTTTTTAGTTTTAGAAGAAACATGGAATGTACATGCAATTGTTCATGGAAAATTTTTTCTATGAACCATTGAATGAATATTCCATGTTTTTTCCAAAATAAAAAAAACCAATCCTTATATTTATATATATTACCATTTCTGTGAAACTGTAGTCACCTGCATGCGAAATTCATTCTATATAATTTACTTTGCGCGTAACAACTGAACAGCTGTGTGTCAAGCATTAAATATACAATGCAACCTGTCTGTATACTTGCAATGAAGGAAATAACAGTCGGTATGTAAATATTTGAAATTACAAATTAGAAAATTACATCCAAATAATCAATGAAACTAGGAAACACTCTCTGTTTAACAGTGAAAATTCTATTAAAATGCAATAGGAAATGGCTTGACAAAAAATTTTGAAAAAATGTGGTTTTATATGAAATATATAGTAAAAGATGATAATGTCAATAAACTTTTGGCAAGTGGCTTACACACACACTACCAAAATTATATTTTTACAAAAGAGGCCAAAACAAATGCTGAAGACGAATTTAGGAATACAATTCCTTCGGATGAGACAGTAAAAACTGAGGTCCCAGTAGGTGTCGGCACATCAAAAAACCCTCACTGCTCAATAGCATTAAGTGCCGAGCATAGGCCCAAATTTGAAGCCTTTCACCGGCATTTTGTGACGTCTCCATATGAGCTTAAAGATTCTTGAGTGGGACGGTAAACAACAATACAACAACAACAAGAACAGGAATACTATTACTGTCTGCGCGGCTCACTTCGGAAATAGGAAAATCTTAGACATTTTGAATGCAACGCAAACATAGCATATAATGAAGGCTTCAGTGACTGAAATAAGTTGCCTAATAATTAAAATGCGATCTCTCATTATTATCTATTCAAATAAGTAAGCGAAAATGATTAAAATATGGTAGGGGTGGTCGTTCGCAGTGTTAAAATAATGCCGTACGCTTTGGAGGAAATTCAATGACTTCAGCTGTGGACGATTCCATTTTCAATAGGTACACAATGTACTAACGATTGCAAAAGTAGTCTCAGCAGACTTCTTAAATGAAAAAGTGAAGATAACGAAAGAAGTTAAATTATATATAAATCATGTTTAAAATGATGGACGACTTCTTTTAAACACGAAGTTTGAGTGATGAATAATTAATAATAAAATACGTGTAATTGTCATCCATTCCCCTCTCTACTTGTTGAAATGTACTGTTCTAAATATGGCACCAACACTGGGATGTTGATTTAGTATGGGAAACTGCCTACCATAAACTATTTTTGGGGATATCGGAAGCTTGGTTTTAAAAATCAAGGACCTGTATTTAGTTATTAGACAATTTTCTTAGTTGGGAGGTGGTGAAACTTATGTCGTAGGTGATATAATAAAAGAAATGTGGACGATTCTCCGATTTCCGAAGTGAGCCGCGCGGACAGTAGGTTATTTTTGGCCTTGTATGAAATACCATCTTTGGTTAGGAACTATTTTATTTCCAGCCCAACTGATGAAGTCTTATTGACAGAAACGATAGTCTTCAGCATTTCTTTTGCCCTTTTTTGCAAATTTATAGCTTTGATATTATTTTTTAATCATTATATATCCATTTATAGTAAGATGAATCATGCAAAATCTTAGTCATTCCTTAATTAGCACTGTCAATCCTACGAACCATGATAGACTCAATCAACAGTTTAATGTCATTTCACTCAGATACTGAGGTGAGAAAGGATTGACTCTTTTTTATCTGGTCTGTCTTATTACTCTCTGTTATGCTGTTTTCAATGACTGATTGTGGTATGTTCAGATAAAACATTTATATCGTTTAAAATGGTATTATCTGTGATTACCAAAAATATTTCGATTTTGTCTACTTTTACTACTTGAAATTGATGAGAGCTATACAGAGGCATAAAAATATATTACTATATATTTTGTGAAAATAAGGTCATGCCAGTGCAAATAGTACGGTTGAATTAATCAATTCAGGATAATAATTGCCAAACTGGGTTTCTCAAGCAATTTTCACAAAATATATAGGAATTAAAGAATTTCATGTTATTTTATATCAATCTAAGTGTATATCAATCTAAGTGGTAAAAATGGGAAAATGAAAAAAAGAAGAACAGCTAATGCCCCTTTAATATGAGAAAAATTGCTAAATGGATAATGTATCACTCATGAAATGTTTCAGTTATAATAATTTGTGGAGAGGTACCAAGGATCCGGAAGATCATGATTACGGCATGCGTATTAAACATGTGCAATGGGGAATATGTATTTTTGGATATAAATATGATTGTGAACGATCCTCGTCCTTGGTATAACAACGACCAACATGACGATATAGCCAAAGAAGCATACTATCACGTTATACATGTAAGATATTTTATTTATGAGCAAACAGAAAATTATATTATTTATTTTTTCATTAATCCATTTATGAAAACAGTGAATTAACGAATGAACAACAATTTGAATACATTTTATTCATAACATCATAATATAGGTTACACATTTTGTTAATTGAGGAATTGATTGTCCTGATAGAAAGCGCACGGAATTAAAGGTGAAATTTGCACCTTTTAGATGAGACTTAAAACCGAGATTCCGTGTCATGGAACGTAAAACTCGTACAATTACACCCATTTAATTGACATCCTATCCTACTGTCCGCGCGACTCATTTCGGAAATTGGAAAATCTTTGATATTTCGAATGCATAGATATTATAGTGCATAACGAAGGCTTCATTGGCTGAATTAAGTTGTCTAATCAAAATGCTATAATCTCTTATAATTATCTATTCAAATAATTGAGCAAAAGTATGGGTGATCATTTGCAATGTTAAAATTATGTCGTTCGCTCTGGAGAGAATTCTTGCGTGTACTCGATGAAGTCAGTTGTGGACGGTTCCAGTTTTCAACAGGTACGTAACGTACTATCGATAACAAAAGCAGTATCAGCAGGCTACTTGAATAAACCGTGAATATAACGAAAGAAGTTAAATTATATATAAATCATGTTCATGGCAGAATTTTCGAAACAAAGTGTGAGTGGTGAATTAATAATAACATAGAATTGTCATCCGGAACCCCTTTCACTTGTTGAAATGTACAATTCTGAATATATCACCAATACCGCGATGTGAATTTAGCATGGGAAACAGCCTACCAAAAATTATTTCTGGGGATATTGGATGCTTGGTTTTTAAAATCGAGGATAATAATCTTCCGTAACTGGGAGGGAGTGAAACTTGCGAAGTGAGCCGCGAGGACAGTAAGCGGAAAGTGAAATAGAAATGAATCTTTATATATATATATATATATATATATATATATATATATATATATATATATATATATATATATATATATATATATATATATATATATATATATATATATATATCTTACATAGTTAAAAGATTTCATTATACCATGATATGATATTCCCTGTCAAATTTTTATTCGTGTATTTTGTTATTGTCAAAATTTGACAAGTCTCGCTGATACGTTACCATAAAAAGGATCAATCGCCAACTGCCCGACACGACACATTTTTGGCAAAATTTCCCATTACGACGTTACAATTAAATGACTCATCAAACACTTGCGAATGACGTCATAAAAGTACATGAGCAGTCATGTGTCAGACACTTGGCGATAGGTCAATTTCATTTACTGGCCGAATTTTGTCTAGAACAAATGTACATAATGTCATTTACTGTCGATATAATGGAATTTGCATATTTCGACACCGACAGTAAAATGTTAGAACACTTGTGCAATTGTAGTTGAAAAATCGCAGGACAAATATATCCCATAATATATCGGGAGTTTTTCTTCAGATAACGTACTGTTACTGCAGTTGATAAATAGTACCGTAAGAACGAGTTTATACAGAAATCAAATAAACTGTTTTCCATCCATCGACTCTCTATTACGACATCGATCTCTATAATTAACCACAGTCAATTAATGTAACACGGTTGGGTGTGACCGGTCAATAGGTGATGCTTACTCCTCCATGGCACCTGATCCCACTTCTGGATTTTCAGAGGTCTAAATGTTGACCAGATTTGTATATTGTCTCCTTAATATTCTGAAGATTATTACTTTGGTGTCTGTGATAATTATGATATTAATATATTGTGTGTCATCATTTGTCTCTTCTAAGATCGCTATGGCCTTCTGGTATGATCAAGAAAGTAAGAAGCAGTACGAGAAATTAATGGAAGAAATACCAATAGTTATGGCTGAGATGCCCTGGAACGACACAAGTGCCTTTGATAATGGGAAACCGGTAAAACATATATTTTTTTTCGCAGTTTTATAACACTGATGAAGCTTCTACATCGCCAAGTTTTCTTCTCGTGAGAATCATATGAATGCATATATAACATGTGTAAAATTCGTTTAGCCTACATTTATCTATTGTTAAATATTTCATGTGATTTATACTTGATGACAATAATTAGAATTTTGTGAAAGCAATACCTGGAGAAAATTTCAGAGTTTAGTCAGTAAATAATACCTTCCAATTACTTTTAGTGTTTTAGTACATACGCTAAACTCAAGTCAACTAATTTGAAATTCACGCGAAAATAATTCACAGTGTTTTTCTAAAATTTGTTAATTTACATAACTTTGGCACACCAGAGTCACTTAAATGAGTTAATCCTAGTTTTTCTCAGTTAAACCTTGTTTTCTCCATTAACCCAAGTTTTCTCCATTAACCATAGAATTTCTCCAACTACTGCAAATTCCGAGAAAAACTAGATTTAACTCGTTAAATTTGATTTTGAAACTTGAACAACAGCAAAAGTGAAGCAGGAATTGTCAATCACATGTCAAAAGCCTTATGACTCGTGCTGGATGTGCGCGAAGATGTACTGATGTGATGTTTGTTTTTGTGATGAAGTGAATGTAATGTTGACTGGTGCGTTGAGAGTACAGTTTCCTGAGAATAACCCCTAGCTGATAAGATGAAAAGGTTTCTCTAAATGTAACCGTTTGGTTTAATGTTTCACTGCATTTTGATTTGCTAGAAATGAAAAATAAGCATTTTCCATTTACTGTGCATTGAGTTGTATTTTTAATCGGTTAAAAATATCAATGAAAAATATCAGTGAAAAATATAGATTATATTTAATTGATAAATTTAATAAAAAATGTAATAAATTTAAATAAGGGGAGGCAATTCCAAATATGACATAGTTCAAATTTATACGTATGTTCAAACCAAGGCAGTCATTTATCCAGTTGCATGTCTGCAGAAGAAAAGTAAATTTGGTATTGTTTCTTTTTCGCTGCTGCAAAAATTACATTAGTTTATCGCTAGTTTTTATTTCATCAAGTTGCAAGTTTTTTTCCCATCTGTAACTGCTTGGGTAAACTCATTTGTATAATTTCTTCAAGTTAAGTATTCCATTACGTACTATTGTTAATCAGTCTTCTTATCCAAGTAACTTTAATACTGTTAGCAAATGACAAGACGTGTGTCATTTTAAGCCCCCATTTTCATGAGTTTGTACATCTGGAGATTCTTTCTGTTTTACGCCCATTCCGATATAATAGCATAGATTCAATATTTTTATAACTGTCATATCCGGCTTGGGAAGCGAGTTAAACAAATGTGTCAGTTTCGACATCATCATAGTTTTTACTACAATTATTTTACCTACTGGTATCAGCATTCTCTCTTTGACCAATTTTAAATCAACTTTGAGATTTCATTAAGTTTTGTGTCAAAATTAAGTTGCACCATTTTCGTTAAATTAAAACTAAAAGTGATACTTGAGAATTTAAAGGGCTCTTGACACAATGATAATTTAAATTCTTTAAAAAATATGTATATCTGTGTTGTTAGTTAAAGTTCCTTTTTAAAACAAACTGTTTTGTCATAATTTGGATTAAGACTAGGAAACTAGAAATCCCAAAGAGACGATCTGGTGGTTAGAATAACAAATGCATGCGTATAATTGCAACAATTTTGTCAATCGTAACCCGTAATATCAGGGGTTTTTTTGTCCGTCATTAATCTGAGCATTGCAAATTAATTTTCGGTAATTTTTACGAAGATTACCGAGTGTGCAATAAGCACGTGGTATTTGCAGTTACAATGTATTATATTCTTATTAACCTTTGCGTTTAATTTCGTACATCATCATTTTATACATAAATCAGGCAAAGTTGATCTTTTCCATCGTTTAAAAACATTCGTTTCTGAAATTGTCACGTGCCAGGTATATCGGGTGATCTCGACCCATTTTTAACCTGTCCTATCGCATTCTCGGCTTTATCATTCTTGACATATGAACTGCCCAACTCCACCGGGCATGGCGGACCGATTGTAAAATATGAGGTACGCATAGTTTTCACAGTTATATTGTTTTGGTTTTGGCAATGTCAGCATTCTTCATTAAAGATTGGAAATATTTCTTTTAGTGACCGAATATTTTTATTCATATATTTATCCGATTTGCTCCAGGTATTTAAAATGGCATTGAAAAGCACATATTTTACACAAAATACATGTACTTTCCAATAAAAATCACGTCCTATATTTTAAAAGTAAATATAAAACACGTAAAAATCGACCGACTTTAACATACGCCGATTGTGTCAAGGGCCAAGATCCTCCTGACCAAATTACGAAGCATATTTGATATGGCGAAAGAGTTTATCTGAAAGGTCATTGCATACAGAAATACAGCCGGATTTTTTAAGGTACGAGAAAAAACAAATAACTTCGAAAATATCATTTACAACGTTTCACGTGTTTGATCATGTATTTGAACATACATTTTCATATTCTCGTCATTGGACAAAAATCATCATTGTGACAGCTTTTATCGCTTTAAAGTTGGCATTTCCCAGACAAAAAGCTGAAAAGGTTGATTTTTATGTTGGAAATTCCAAGAATAAAGTTGGAAAAGCTAACTTTAAAGTTGTAAATTACAGGAAAAAAGTTGGAAAGACAGGAAATAAAAAAAATCGTAAGGTGTCCCTAATACGCTTCCGTATTTTTCCAACTTTGTCAATTTCATTCATTTTTGTATGGTTTTTAAGACTGCAAAAATGAAGGGGCGGGGGTAGTTTTTCACACTTTCATCTCCTTCTCCAAAACCGCATGTGATTTTGATGAAACTCTATAGAAAACAAGTGCTCAAGGTTCTCTACCAAGTTCGAGGATCCAGAGTGGAGCAAAATAGGCCTCAGGGGGTACCTCTTTTTAAAAATATTCAGAACTGCTGCGTGGATTGAAAAACTAATTGCATCTGAGTGATCTACATAGATGTGTAATTCAAATTATTAATTTTGAAAAAATCATCAAAGTAATATATATTTGACAGGTTTTTGACGTATCTTCAGACTCTGTCACTTTTCGTTTATTTTTGCATGATTTCTTTGATTTTCACCCCTTTTTATTCATTACGATGCATTCATTTCATATGTTTACTTTTACACAGAGATTGTTAGGTGCTCCTTGGGTTGTCCTTCGGGACATTACCAACTTATCATTTGTACAGTCAAAAGATGACCAGTTATGGTATAAACAAAATAATGCTTTTGTTCCCATAAAAAATTGTCAAATTCAACTTGATGACATTTTTTATTGTTCATTTTCAAATAATATACCAACAATTTCAAAATGTTCTGTCAAAAATTGTACAACATGTCATATATTAATAACTGATCAAGGGTTCACCAGCAATCTGACAAATAAGCATTACAACACCAGAAGCTAGGATCATCTAGATGCAAATCATCTACGTTGTTTACGGAATTGAGTGTACCTTGTGTGGTTTGATTTATGTTGGCGAGACTAAGGGACCCTTAAATAAAAGAGTATCTGTTCATCGATTCGAGATTAATAATGGGGGTAACCAGATACTCTACCGACATTTCAACTCTCCTGACCATTCCATCTTGTCTATGAGAGTGCGTATAATTGAAAAAAATATATATCACTGGACCAACAATCCCACCTTGAGTACCCCCTTCCGTAGACAACGTGAAGAATTTTGGATTGAACAGCTTGGCACTGCATACCCCTATGGATGTAACGATAATATCCAAAGTGTAGGTAATCTATCAAGCCCACTGTGTAATGATGTTAATGTGATGGAACTTTTTAATTTTAACGTAAGACGTAAACGAAGTCACGGACATCGTTCATACAACCAACCCTACATACATGATGTCACTTTTTCATCTCTTTTACCTTACGTTAACAAAAAATAAGTCTTCATCACATTTGCAGCAAACTTTATTCTGTTCCTTTTACATTCTTAATGAACTTTTTCAGGAAGCAAGAATGAACTCCTACACGGATTCTTCAACCCCAGAATACATACTGAACTCCGTTATAATGGACATCGCTTATCACAGACTGTTTAAGCCTGCACGCGTTACAAACGATGACTGTTCTGTACAGAAACGTCTTTTCCTTAAACTTAGATTTACAAATAAAGGAATAGACGCTTTAAACATTGGCAATGTTCTAAATCACAAAAAAGTTCAGTCTTGTGTTCCACCATATTTTAAATTGAAGACCACGCCTTGCATTTCATATAGCTATACACCTAGCATCGCATCCAAGCTATTCAATTACAAACAGATTTTGCAGTGCCTGGACATCAACCATCTTCTACACAACACTGTCACATGTTCATGTGCTTCACCTCCTTTCAAATACAATCCATCACCGGCGACGTTTCTATTGTTGAAAATGAAAGCCTCAAAAATCTTATTTTAAGGGGCCCTAAATACCGAGAAGCCCGTTCCTTTAATTGGAGTCAGAATTTCAGAACAATATTTACCATGTCTCCGTATTTGAAAAAATGACTTATTTACTATTTCATATCGACATGGATTCACATATATTAAAAGTTTAAAAATTTAGAACATTTCTTTAATCAAATAATTAACTTTAATACCATTTCAGAGTTACACTTATTGAACAGTAAATTCTCAATATTTCATATATCAAATTTCAAAATAGTATCCGTCCGTTTTCATGTTAATAAATCTTTAAGAAAGGTACATTTCTGCCGTATTGATTACAAGTTTTACTCAACAATTATTTCTTTTGTAGTATTAAAAATCATATTTTTATCACAAAATGACTGATTAAAACATAAATGTTGTATTATTATATCGAATAACAACATAAAGGGCACATTTTACCTGTTAAATATCCTTATTCACAATATTTTGACCTTCATAATCACTTTTTTTCGCATACAAGTTTTACCCACCACCATATTAATTGGGAGGTTACGTTATCTTTACCGCGTTCTGCTTAGCTCTCTCATCTATAACACCGACAACTGTGTATTACATATTGTCTGGCTCTTCGTATGCGGAAAGATACAAACTGTTTCTCATTTACTATAATTTATAATAAGATGAAAATTCTGTATATATAAAGGTCTAGATTGTATTGAAACAACTGTATGAACAACATTAGAACATTTTAAAGGGGCATTAGCTGTGTTTTTTTAAAAAAAAATAATATTCCCTTTTTTACTACTTAGATTGATATAGAATAACAAAAAAACAGATATACACAGGCATAAACATTCTTAAATATTCCTATATACTTTTTGAAAATTGCTTCAGAAACCCATGTTTGGCACTTGATTAACTCAACCTTACAATTTGTATATGCATACCACACTGGACGTTACCATATTTTCACAAAATATATAGGAATATAATATTTCTTATGTCGGTGTACAGCTCTTATTTGTTATTTGCTCTTGTATATAAAGTACAAGTAGTAAAAGTAGAAAAAAATCGAAATAATTTAGGATCAACACAGCTAATGCAGCTTTAATGCACTTTTATTTACATAACATACACACACTACCATATCGCACACGAAGTTCCATTTATTCTGACGATTATGCACTACTCGACGATCACTATCGCCTTGGCTAAAATATCTTTAACTAATTAATGTGACTTTGGCGTGCCATCCATAACATACGCACAATTGTACCCAAATTGATTTTTTTAACCAGTTGTAAAGATATTTTAGATTAAACACAAAGCTATCTACCTAGCATAATTAGGCTAAGAATTGAAAACAATATTGTTTTATTACATAAGGATCGACATATAAACACACAATCACTCTTACAGAAAGACACAAGCAGATATATATATATATATATATATATATATATATATATATATATATATATAATATATATATATATATATATATATATATATATATATATATAATATTAGTACAAACTATATATTGAGAGAGGGGACTGGATATATCTTAAAATGGACTTGATATAATACAGATAAAAAATAATACTATATACATAATACCAATGTAATAGTTTTGCAACTGTCAACTAATATCGTTTTCCCACAGCGTTCTATATTAAGTTTTTTTTTTAATTACTGGCCTGACTTACATACGGTAAATTTTTGAACATTTGTTTTAAGTTTATGGACTATACCTAAATTGGTTTGGAATGTGACAATTTCTTTTCATGAAAACAGCAAGTAGTGACCAGTCAAATTTGCAGCGACATTTCCTTCTTTGTTCATAGTACGGTACATGTAAATGGCCCCAACAAATTACTCACCGCAACGAAATATTGTTGCTTCTCAGAAATAAAGTTTCAAAAGAGTGTGAAATTAATACCAGATGAAGATGAATATTATTTTATAGATATGTGAATATTGACAAAAATTGACACAAGCATTACTTTGTGGCAGGTATTTTAAAAAGTTGATTTAACTTAGAAAGCTATGTGAAAAATGGTGTTAGTTGACTCACTTTTTGCATAGGGCTGTACAAGGCCAGAACAAACCCCCAAAAATGTATTGCCAAATCGGATGAGGGTAACTCCTGCTAAAATATAACTATCTTAACTTTTGGGGCGTTTATAATTGAAATGATGCTATGTATACGACATATTACTTTAGTACAAAAATAATGAAGTGGTACCGAAATACCAGGTAGCAATAATTAATTGTTTGAAACGTGTTCTTTATGGAAGTGTGATATGAAGACGTCATATTATGAAAAGTGTCTGAGGTACATTGTTGAATACTCAAACAAATTAATCCTGTTCTATATCCCACATGTATCAGAGATTGACAGATTAACAAATTAACCCTGTTATATAAACCAGATGTGTCAGGAATTGACAGCTTAACAGATTGATCCTATTCTATAGCCCGCATTTATCAGGATCTGAAAGCTTGTAGCTTTAAATATAGAGAAAAACCTCCAAATACATGTTGTTGTATAATCTTATTTTATAATTCTGTCATTTAAACTTCATATTCCTTCTGTTCACTTGAGATGATTTAGTGGAAGACCGTTCGACACGCATGCAGTATGTCTCGGATTCCCCATACTGTTTCATACAAAAGTCTTGAAAAATCTTTTGTGAAGCACTCAGCGAAATGATAGGTTAAACCACGTGTCACGATAGTAGGCGTGGCATCTAAAAATGTTAAACAGTATTGATGAAAGTCCATAATATAAGTCAAATTTGTTGCACTTCTACAGATATTTGTGTAAAATTCTATCCTAGACAGTACAAAGAATTATGCTATAAAAACCTCATTTTTGGTTCGCTATAACCGCTTGCGGTGGTCTGTTGTTAGAGCATTCAACTCGCAAGCGGAAGGTCTAAGATTCAATTCCCAGACCGAGTCATAGCAAAGACTTTAAAATGTAAGTGAATGTTCCTTCCCCAAGTGCTCGGCATACGAAGTGAGAGTCACGAGTCTTTCGGATGAGACATAAAACCGAGGTCCCGAGGAAATGATTCGCTACACTTTACTTTTTCTAATATATGCTCTCTTTTTCAAAAATACTATTTTTCGTCTGCTCTGGAAAGCTATATGTTATCATATATTTAATTAACAGTAATACACCTTTGCCAGGGCTATCACAAAAATGATAATAACCACCTTCCTTTAAGCAAAATGCTTTTATGAACATTTTAATCTATTTCTAGGTTTTCTTTCATTAATTAAGCAGTATTACGTAATATAACGTAATGAAGACACATTGAGTTTCTCTGTTCTTTTGCTTCCCGAACATCTGCCTTTGCATAGCAAAATCAATGATAATGATAACTTTTATCTAAGCAGTATGCTTTAATGAACCATTTTTATATATTTTTCACATTTCAGTTCTCTAAATAGCTGATCCGTTTCATCATCTTGAGTTTGTCTGTCGCTTTTTGATCAATTTTATATGTCGTTTTGTTTACATATCTTTTAACGAGGTGGCATGTTCGACCTCATTTAGCCAGCTTCTAATTGAAAATATGTGTTCGCCTAATGACTATAATTTTTATTTTATCCATTGTCTGGAATAATTCGAATCATCCCTCGTTGGTGCATTTCAAAAATGGTAATTTTATTTACTATTATCAACGTACAAGTTGACATTGGTCTCGAAGAAATATTATATCAGCGCTTCTGTCTCAAATTAATATGTGCATTGGGCAAATTACTGCTGCTGAAAATATAGTTCGTTGTATTGAAATATACAACAAAGAATGGGGTTAAAAAGTAACGAGGAATATATGTAATTCCGATAATCAAAGGGCGAGAATATGAAGCAATATATTTCCTGAGATGTGTATTTTTTTTTTTTGAGATTAGTGAAACATCGTCCTGCTCATTTGATTCATACGCGCCATGATGTTCTGTTTAGAAGTGAAAATTGTACGTCTGTCATCCTGAACTACATGTGCATGTTCTAATGTAACCAGTACTTTGGCCATCTAGATACCGATACCTGATTGATAAAGTTTCATTATTTAATCATCTTAAAGCTTTGTTTTCTGCATTTCTATTTGACGCTTATACTTCACATGACCATTTTTGTCTGTCAATACTCCATAACAGAACTGGTCCCCCTCTCGGCGTGCTAGATCACATAACGCCATAACTGTGCGTTTTCTTATTCTGCTTTCTGTTGCTTATAAACGAAATAAAATGTAATGAGTATATCGACTTTATTTTTCATTTGGATTTATGAAAATGTTGGGGGAATAAGATTATAAGGATTGTTTTTTTTTTCGTTTATCGAGGTAAGACAAACAAAACAGAATTGCACTCAGTGATGTGCATTTTAGTGAGAATTTGCTATGTAGAGTTACATAGAGTAAAAATTGTTTTTGTTTGACATACCTCGATGACAGAAAAAAAAAATGAAAAGCATTCCTTAAATGCTCCATTAATGCTGATAGCTATGTGATAATCAAAATAATGTATAATGATTAATTAGAGTTTTGTTAGTTAGAAAATGAAGCATGTATTGAGATTATTTTTTCAGAACTTTTGAATTTTTTTAAATGATTTGCTTATGTGTATATTTTCAGGTTTCACCTTACAGTACATTTCTTCACGACTGCATGTATCTAGCAGCTCTCTGGTGGGACTATACGAGTGCAAACGGGCTAGATCACAAAGATGGCAGAGGTTTATTTGAGTATACGAAAAATATATCTTTTAACGGTCAGTGTGTACATCGAACCCGATATAAAAGGAATTATGGTAGTCATCAATATTTTAAGTTTGTCTCATATATATATATATATATATATATATATATATATATATATATATATATATATATATATATATATATATATATATATATATATATATATATATATATATATAAATATTTTAAGGGTGCCTACCGTTCAAGACTAGACCCTTGCGCACCAACAACGCAGGGTATTTGTAATTACTGAAATAACTAATAAACGGGGCAACAATTAAAATCACAAGAATGACGCTCAAAACCACCGAAGTGACACTTGTATCGATATTGTTGAAAACGTGAAGTTAAACGAAGTGATATATATCTAAAACATAAATAATGACAGTGTGTGTTGTGCACAATGATAAATTTTTTGACACGACCGCAGTAAAAGAAAATCGGAACATTCATAACTGCTCGAGGTAACTATGACGAATTAGCGGATGACGAAGGATTGAAACCAGGGTTAGACATGTGACCTTTAAACACAGGCAGTGAACGTGGTATCGTCAAGCGCACTTCGAAAGAAGTTAAAGGAAAGTGTCCCTTGGGTGATACTTAAAACCAAGGAATTTTGTCATGGTAGGCAAGGTAAATGAAAGATCGGCCCACTGCATTGCCATTATTTCACAACACAGCCGAGGTTTAAATGTGTGACACTTTATTTGTTAAGGTCTCCATTTTCATGAGCAATTTGGCGGGAAATTACTATAGATAAAAAATTTTAGGTACTCGTTCGTAGCATTTCAAAAAACTTAATTCATCATTATTTCTATTTGAATGACAAAATACCATTCACTCAATTGCTCTAAAATTGCATCTTCAATAAAAACACAAGAGATGGGGGAAAACCTATCTCGTCTACATCTCCCACATCTTTGACCACTTTATATAAACCGAGATCCCATGTAACAGTAGGTGTCCTCACGTTAAAGAACCCTCACTGTTCAATGGCCGTAAGTGCCGAGCATAGGCCAAACTTTGAAGCCCTTCACCGACATTGGTAAGTATGAGTGTAAGATTCTTGAGTGTGACGTTAAACAATACAAATACAGATATGACTTTATATAAACCCATGCAGAAAAATGCCAACTTATAGGCATTTTTATATGTATGAAATTTAACTCTGGGCATCATCCTTGAAAAGAAATAAATGATATATGGACCAATGTTTTCGCTTATCAATAACTTATCTATTGATTACAAATATAACTTCATCTAACTTCATCTACAGGTACATCCGGGGTAGTGCGTTTTGATGACGACGCCGACCGTCAACCAATGATGTGGATGGTGGACTTCAAATCTCGTAATGGTAGTAAAAGGTTATTTGGAGCAGCAGAATCATATCGTCCTGTGACAGACGTATGTACACCACACACACACATACACACACACACACACACCACACACAAACACACACACATGCACAACACACACGCGCACACATACACACACACGCACATCTATAAATCCCATGCACGACGACCTAAACCTCTCGGGCATTTATGGATCTACAGATTGTGTCCTTCGTGATCCACGGTCCATCGTAAATGACCAAGTTGTAGTGATAATTGTTCTTATATATATATATATATATATATATATATATATATATATAATATATATATATATATATATATATATATATATATATATATATATATATATATATATATATATATATATATATATATATACAAAGCTCCAAAACCAACAGCACTATATATCAAAGGGTGTCGGATCTAAGCAAATATTTTTATATCCACGTCATGAAAACGAATTATATATAAAATACTATAAAATGACTAACGACATGGACAAACAATGAAGTTTATATTTTGTCATTCAGATGATCACACTTTGGGAAAACCCTAAATGGGCAACAAAAAATGGTTTACCACCTCCAAGTTCACCAACCTGTGGGTTTTCCGGAGAATTATGCATATTAAAAGACACAGGTAAGTGAAACTTATTGTCTAGTTCAGTTTTCGTCATGAGAATCAATAAATTATTTTAAATTTATTTTATTAATATGAATTAAATTTAGCATATTTCACATGTTTTTAATTTGTGTAAAAGATTGATTTTAAATTTATATCGGTGGACACAATAAAAAAACATTCATGGAAAATCCTAAGAATGCAAGGTTATTGAAAAATGTTGCCAATGTCTTACATTGATCGTTTTCGTTCAGTTGATGTATTTCCTATCGTCATTGGAGTCAGCTTTTCTGTTTTGGGAGTTGCTGTAGCTATTACATCAGTCATTGTAATCATAAGGTAATAAATGTATCGAGTTAGATCTCTCTCTCTCTCTCTCTCTCTCTCTCTCTCTCTCTCTCTCTCTCTCTCTCTCTCTCTCTCTCTCTCTCTCTCTCTCTCTCTCTCTCTCTCTCTCTCTCTCTCTCTCTCTCTCTCTCTCTCTCTCTCTCTCTGTTATGCATGACGATACCAGTACTTCAATTGTCTTCCTTATATATCAGTTATTTTTCTTCTCTGAGAGAAACTTAGAGAATATTATTTATGATATTTCAATTTGAGTGAATGTCAGTATTCACCCTCTAAATTCTGAGGCAAAAAATAAGAATATCAATTGTGTTTCCTATCACATTTCATAAAAAATGGTAGGCCTGTGCGCCTATTGGTTTTACGACGATGAGGTTTTACATCTATATAACATCCATGCACATTCGGGGGTTCTAATTTTTTTTTATTTTCGAAACCAAAATCAAATCACTTCGCAAAACTGTCATGGTTCCGTTACCTTATATCCATATAACCTGGGTGGATGGAGTCTCGTGACATGATTTGGACATGTTCAAATTTTAGTTTATAAAGCATAAAGACTTTAAATTTACACTGACAAGAGTAGTCGTTCTTACTTGTTATCTTACCTATGAGTATCCAGTGAGGAATATAAAGGTGTTCCCATAAAGATTGTCATAACCGAAAATCGAGTAGAATCATCAGCAAGATAATCAAAAGGTTAATCTGCCCCACCGTTTTATGAATCGGGCAATGCCTTTGTCAGTGAAGTAATTTGGAAGCCAATTGATTTCCACAGATGCATGTAGTTGTATGTCACTTCAATACCAAACGGCATCATGGTAATTACCTAGTTGGTATGTACATGTATATCTGGATAGATAATTCTACAATCAAAAACCTGGGTACGAGTCAGCCAATTCACTGAGGTACGAGTTGTGATGGGTACAAGATGATCATAACCCATATACAGAACTTATTCATCTGAGGTTGCCTTTAATACTACGCAACACGGTCATATTTATTGTCGTTACGAGTAAAAATAATTTTTTGATCTTCAAACTGAAATTACTAGAAAACAAGCAATCACTTAGAAGCGTAATTAACTGAAAGCATTTTGCAAAGCACATTATCATTTAAGCGGGAGCATCGGCCATCTTGGAAAGAACACACCAAAAAATACAAGAATACTTAACAACACATTTACTTGTTGAATGAATATTTTTAGAAAACCATATTGAGCACTAAACTAAAAATGATTACACTTATATGAAATTGAAATATATAAATGGCACTTACATATATTAAAACTGTCTTTTAATATCCTTCCATCCAGTCTATATGTTTTAGAAGAGAAAGTTCAAAAACAAAGTCACAGTGTTTCATTAAAGTAACCGTTCCATTCACAAAATGGTAAATTAAAATGGTTTTTACACATGGCCAAAAAAAATAGTTCCTTTGGGGCTTCCAGCAGGAATCGCCAAAAATAAAACTTTTTATTAAAGTTCATATTTAAGTTTATACAAATAATATTTATTGTGTGTTTTTCAAAGGAAAGTATCAGTAATTAGATTTGTTTATCCGTGTTTAGTAAGCTAAATAAGTCATTCAAAAAATTACAAAACCTCTGGGAGCACACAGTAAGACACGTGGACATGTGTTGACAACTGTCAACAATCTCATGAATCTGTTTGACAGCTTGGTTTTACAAACAGATCGTGAAATTAGCGTTTATTGCTAATGTCAGTATAATGTAATAATGCTGAAAGTTTCTAAAAGCATGCATAGGAAACCTTACATGCGTGATCATAATATCCAAATTTATGAATACTGGCTTTATTACCTGGACTTACGTCTGGTGTTTAAAACGGAAGAGACCTTACTGGAAATTACTACGAATATTGAAGTAGATCCGAAACTAAAACATGTTTATTTTAGTTGTACATTTAATTTCAAATCATCCCTTTATTACCCTTTGTTATCTATTTCCATAAAATATTAAACTTTAGGTCAATATATTTCAGTTTTGTCCATCTTTCAGCACTAGCACGAGATATCGCGTAGTAATATTGTCAATTGTGATAAGGCAAAGATGGGAGATAATGCAGACGGAATAGTGAGACTAAAATATATTCAATACTTACGGCCAATCGTGTAAAGATCGAATGATGTCATTGTGATTTATATACTTTATGTGTCCTTTTAACCGGACTGCATAATAATTAATGTCATGTCTTTTAGATCCCATGCGTAACCAGGACTTACATTTGTAAACATTTTTGAGTTAGAAAATGATGGATGTTTTGAGGGGAGTTCTAAATATTGCAGTTCATTTTCAAGATGGCGTTGACGCTCCCCTTAATATAAAATTAACACCACAGCTGAGCGTAATTCGCTCTAAATGGTGAACCATCCCTTTAAATAGATTTTTTTGTCTTTTGTCTTCAAGGCGGAAAAGGTCAGATGATGAAATAACAAAGATGATTTGGAAAATCGACGTGAAAGACTTACTTCCTGGGCAAAAATTGAGAGGCATTGGCAGTCAGGTTTGTTGTAAAATATACAAAAAAAGAAATAAAAAAAATTAAAGATACACCTCGTAGCAAATAATTCCTACAAAATCAGCAAAGACAATTCAAAGTCATGAAAGAATTACAAATGTGTGTTACAGAAAAATATTTCCGTTGTTGTTATTTAATTAAAAGTGACATCGTAAATTGTATAACTATGTACGCATTATATCTACTATTACTGGCGAAATCCATTGCCGTACAACAATTACTGTTACGCAGCAGTATTAGATTCAGAATTCACATTTTCAATATAAAGTATATATCCCAAAGAAACTCAAAATATGAAATTAAGAGGACTTCGAGAATATATACAACAGTTAGGAATGTAAAACACGAACAAATGACGTAAGTTTACGATCTTCTCAGCATCCCGTTGTGGTAATTTGCAAGACAGTAAATGACTAATAGACATTTTTCGAGTTCTACCAGTCCATTCAGTTTCGTCAGAATAGAGTATAATAAGATCACGTGACTGCAACAGGAAGTCGGGCAAGGTGATTTCCAGTTTCGTAATATTTACATTATATTCAGTGTTATCATGTTTCAGTTTCATCTTTGAGGAATAAAGTTTAGATATATGGTTTTCTTAGTGTTATCACTTCCCCGTGGGCTGCATTTCAAATCAGGCACTAGCACGGCATGATATCCATATTTCTAAGTCATATATACGATGAAATGCTAAACTGGAGTGATGCTGGCCGTATTTTACTCTGAAGATGCATACTATTATGACGAACCGTGACGGATTGGAACAACATATCGTCATTTGCTTCCTTGACAATCAGTAATCTTCATAAAGCTTTTCCGGAAGTTGAAAAGCAATGACTAGAATGATGGCCGATTCATAGAAACAGATACAATGGGCTACGTTTGACGAGTTTATTGTAATTATATGCATCCATTTGTTCTTTTATGGTTCCACTAAAGTCAAATTTCAATAAAAGATTGAAGTACCAACACCAAGTATTATAAGTTATTCCTTAAGTATGAGGAAACGTTGAAATTTGGCATACTATTAAAAGTTTTTACAGACTTTTTATCTGTTTTGTGGTTGACTTGTGGGTATTATATATTGTTAGCTTCGAATTTATTTGAAAAAATAAATCAATTTTTTTTTAAATGCACAGCTTTAAAAGAGCAACTTTCCGTGATATAATACGCATATACTGTTACTCAAGTTTTCTATTAAGGGCAAGCAAGCCATCTTTTTAACTAAATATTCGAATTGATTGAGATAATTTGATTTTCATATCGTGTTTCACAGCTGCTGACCGCGCCATTTTGGAAGAACATGACATGCTACAATTTAGCTTTCATACAAGAGATCGGCTATGAATTTATTATTCTTTTTAGTTGTAAAATATACCTATAATAGGAACCAATCAACAAGCATTTAATAAGTGTACACTTCGTATGTTGCAGGGACATTTCCCTGGATTATTTACAACACTGTTATCTGTTGTCGGTGATGGTGGCAAGTGAAAGTAGATGTAAACTACTACGCACTTTCGTATTTTTATTTTATTCAAACATTTAGAATGTTTGTTTCAATTACAAAAATAATTTCAAATAGATTTGGGGAAATATTCCGTTCACGAAACATCGTAATTTCTTGAGTTTTGCTACGGATAACTTTTTAGTTTTTAGTTGCAACTTCCAGTTAGCTGATATTCGGCTGATCTTTGATCAAGGAGACGTACACGGACCGATTTACAGAAGAAGTAGATATATTCAAAGAAAATACCATACACACTAAATAAAAGTTATATATGCATAATAGCAAATAAAAATGAATAGTTTAAACTTTTTGTTCACATTTTTAGATCTTAAAGAAGGCCACATATTCAATAAAAATGTCACTTCAATTTAAACAATATTGGTCAACCGCTTGCATTTCTGACAAATCGTTATTTTCTGTTTTACCAGATATGACATACAGAGACTTGCAAAACTATTCGGGCACTATTATTCTTAACTATATATTTCATATAAAACTACATCATTTCCAAAAATATTGTAAAACCATTTCTTACCCCCCAGATACATATACAATGTGTTGTGTAGGCCCCATGTCTCTGTTATTGCATTTCATTATAATTTTTCTCAACTTCTCAGGTCCTCCCTCATATATATAGGTACAACCTTTCAAAAGAAATCATGAAACAATTTGAACACACGTTGAACAAAACATTTAAAGAGAATAATTTATTTTTACATGCAAATCATAAAAATTATCAATTTGACTTATCTCTTTTTTCACTTTTTCAGGAGGGAGAACTAAAAAACAATGATTAAAACCCCGATACCCAAATTTTTTTCTACAAAATGCATGAGAAGTTGCAAATCTAACATAAACCTTACCTGAATGCTATCCAATCCCCCCTTTTTTCACTTGTAACATTATGCGCTATATTATATACTTTTACATCCTATTAATAAAGTAAGAAGAATATTTTAATGAATATTTCTAGCACTATTTTTTGTAATTTTAATGGTATCGATGTGTTGAAATTGGTATTACAGGTGTATTTTGTTCATGAGTACGTATCTTTGCAGGTATGGTCCTCCATACATTAAAGTAGTTCCCATTTTTTGATTTGCTTATCATGCTTTTACAGTTGCATAGCTTTTTTGTTATATAATAATTTTACTAAAAAGCCCCAGCTTGCCATAGATATGGCTTTAAGGGTGATAATGCCTAGACCCACGCAAGAAAAGCAATGATGGTTGTGTTTGCTGAAACTCAATTTATTGTAGGTAAATAATGGTCTGTCAATTTGATACAATATTTGTGATAAAAACAAGTCCAACTCTTGACTATTTAAACTGATCAATTCTAGGTACATACCCGGGACCACTGGGAAGACCGTGATTTTGCTAAAAAAAGCACCATCCTGGTAGAATCTCAGACCCCTAGAATAAAGTTTGTCCCTTGCGAATAAATTGAGATTCCTCATACATGTATTTGAAGCTCCCAATATGACTGGTTCAGCTAGTACGTGCGCACGTAATAATCATTACGTGCGCACGTTCTAGCTGAACAAATCATATGGGGGGTCTCAAATTTATAGAGAAA
Source organism: Atrina japonica (assembly GCA_030159075.1). Lineage (NCBI taxonomy): Eukaryota > Metazoa > Mollusca > Bivalvia > Pterioida > Pinnidae > Atrina > Atrina japonica. The sequence continues at coordinate 1,421,210 of BROG01000054.1, forward strand.
TTAAAGGTTTTACACCTATTTTGCAAACTAGAGGAGTCGTATTTCGCTGTCTTCCCATCTAAATCCATCCCTGGTCTCTGCACGTTATAGTCAACATTGAATTAATTGTGAGCAACATTTCGTAACGACATAGACATATTAACATGTAAATGTCTTTGCTAAGGAGATGGGGGTTTGAGCATCTTTAAAAAAAATTGAAATTTTAAGTGCATAGACGCATTTTTCTGCGTCCAGACCTGAAAATACGATTGATAATATAACTGGATAAGTTTGATTCAGCAAAAAGGTAAATTAAAGCAATATGAGCTGTCATTAACGGATTTTTTTTTAAATTGTCTATTTAACACTAAACAACTTAAATACAATTCACTAAATGTTGCATTAAATTGATAGACTTATCATTTGCCCACGAGAATTTCAGAAAACACTAATCTTTCAAGATCAATTCAAGAGGAAATCAAGGAGTTTTGTTGAATTTTTAACTAAGCTTTTAGAGACCCCACGCACACCGCCAATGTAATATAATAAATTTGCTGGTAACGAAAATGATAGATGGCCGATCTACAGCTAGAATGTTTTGGTAAATTTGACTTCATTTGGAACGCCCCTAAAATTTTGAGCTTGGATCGATCTGTTACATGACAGAGTGCGCGACTTTAAGAACGCATGGTTTTGGTACAGATGTGAACACTACTGTCAACAATGGCAATGCTTGTAAAATTTTATTTTCTTGACTAAATCTATCACTATTTTCTATATTAAAGAATAACAAAAGGTATGCATATTTTATCATATTATGATAAGGTGTAATCGATATATTGATGTTGCTCAAGAAAAGAAAATAAGAAAGTTGATCTAGATTCTAGATCATTGCTTTTTTTTCTGATTCACCGATTATGTGACGACGACAGTATGGTAGATCTTCTGTAGTTTTTATACAATATAATCCCTCTAGATCTATTAACCTAATAAATACAGAACTCCCACTGCATATGGGGGAATTGCAAGAGATTTTTTCTGTAGGCCTTTCAGTTAAATCCCTTACGGTGTCCGTTAAGTGACTTTGAAAATGGCAGTGAGCTAACAACTGTTCATTATTCAGTGACCCATACATCGATAGGCCTACTCAGATCTCTCGTGAAAAATACGTTCTCCGCGAAAAGCTCTTCTGTTCATCATATCAAACAACATAAGTTCGTGTATTTTTTTCTATAGAGATACTTACGATCACTGATAAAATCTTAAGAGTAAAATTTTCTCTCCAGTGATGGAGATAGCACTCTTAAAGTTACATCTTTTTCTCTTAAGATTCACGTAAGATTTTTAATGAAAAGCATAACAATTTTATTTTTGCTCTTAAGAGTAAATGTTATTGTAAGATTTTTTTTGTGAAAAGTGGATCAGTATAGTATACCCGATCTGTGTCTTTTTTCAGATGCGTAGGAGCTTCCTTTCTCAAACTTCATTGTTATCGAAGAACCAGTTCGCTCTCAGCCTGAAGCAAAACTTTTACACTGTAGTTACGGTATATAAAGGCCACACAGTTGCAGTACGTAAATGCACCAATAGACGTGTAGTACTTACAAGACAGGATTTGCTGGAGCTAAAGACAGTAAGTGTAAAATAAGGCAAACAATACTGTTTCGGCTACTCGACCGACCCGTTCTTTTTGGAGCTTTTTAGTTTCAAGTAATTGTATTAGCTGAAAAATTGGGTGTAAATATCATGAACACTATTTGGGTTAGCCACACCTACCATCGGAACAACTTTCTGGCAGTAGACATAAGTCACTACTGGCACTTGTTTCATGCTATTTCCCTACACAAATATCCCCTGTAATTTAAATAAATAAATAATTTAAATAATTTATTGTCGCGTTTTGTCAGTTCAAATCTCGCGAGTCGGTAAATATGTCATCCATCACATTGTATAAACAAATTTTAACTTACCGTACCTCACAGTCTTCGCAGTCATTCATAACAATCAGTGGTAGCATTAACCAAACTTCCGGTCTGACGAAGCTTTAATGAGTGCTCTCATTGGTTGATTCCATCCCCCACACACCTCTTTTCTAAAGATGGTGAATGCAGTTTTAGATATGGAATCGGTCAGTTTACACAATCAACCGCTCACGGACAGAAGAGAAGATACACAAATTAACAAATAATTGGAAACAATGACATCTAGTGGTGATACCAAAATGCAAATATAATGTTGTCATTTTCAAAAAACATGCACTCATGAACAGATGTCAAACCTATATATATTTAATGTCTATGTATAATTCTGTAGACTACAGCACATGTCTTTGTTTACAAAATATATCCAAACCCCGCTAAAAAGCCTAATTTGATTTTTGAATAACAAAGACAAACTACCTTTGACGTACAAATCCTGCTAATACATTGTTATTATTGAAAAAAAACCATATATTTCTAATGACTGTAAAACTGAAATGATTTATATTGCACCTAACGGTGTCCGAAGAAAAATTCAAAAGAATTAATTGATGGTAACATTCAGCTAATTATAATATTATTTTATTTACGAGCCAAGATATTATATATGACTCACGACACAGATATATATATATATATATATATATATATATATATATATATATATATATATATATATATATATATATATATCGTAAATCACTAACATTGTACTTTTTAGCTACATAATATTCCATTTCAGATGCGAAATTTCTCACATGTGAATGTAAATCCATTTATCGGAGCAAGTATTGAATGTCCAAACGCCTGCTGTTTGTTTTCGTATGCAACAAAAGGTAGTCTACAGGTATGAATCAATTTTTCATGAATATGCCTCCAAGTTCAAGAAATATCGGTATTGCCTACAGTCGTTCATGGAATATGTATGTTCTAATAGTAATGTTTACAAAAACGTATGCATCTTCGAAATCTTGTCATAAATTTATGTGCATAAGTTCACGTTTACTTTTTTGTGGACTTTTTTACACATAGTCAGCATCAATTTTATCGGTATCTCAAAGCAACTATTTCCAAATTAGAATCTAATATCCTATCTCAAACTCTTATTGAGAGTAACTACCAAATTAATCATAGAAACCGACCTTCGAGTTTCAATATAATCTAATGAATATGTTTTTACATGAAAAATTAGGGGACACGAGAAACTTCCACGTAAGGTAAACCATTTCGGGTTACGTGAAAAATGATAATTCGCAAAATTAAACATCGCGAAAATATACAGTAACGCAGATACATGAGTATTTTATCACTACTTTTATTATTCCGCATGCATTGACCTAATTACATAACAAATTACTCCAGTGAAAATATTAACATCTAGTGCTAAGCAAAGATCATGTAAATGTAATCAGTTGCTTAATCTTCCATGAAACCTAATCCCATCTGTAAATTCAGAGGTCTCTGTTTGTCCAATGTACATCAGATTTGTAACTATTTAAACAATTTAAACAACCCAAATGCAAACATTTCTCTACATGGGTTTATAAAACTAGAAAAAAATCATGAAACGCCCTAGACAGTAAAGGTTGTCTCCGTGCACATTTTAGTTATATTATGTGCACAGTTTAACTATATAGTGCGCACAGTTTAGTTATATTGTGCGCACTGTTTAGTTATATTGTGCGCACAGTTTAGCTATATTGTGCGCACATTTTAACTTTATCTGAGTAGAAAAGAAGAGAGGCCTTATGTCGCTCACCTGGCAAATTTGTTCAACTTGCATAAGAAGTCAAAATATCTAAAAATGATATTTTTTGTTTAATTAGTTGATTTTGAAAAATGTTTCTAGTTGCGACTCCTTTTGAAGCCTCTATGTGTACAAGCCCCTTTGCAAACATTCGGCTTTATATGGGGATAGTTCCTGCAAAATTTTGCTCAATCATAATTTTTTTTTTGACTTGTAAATGTCTAAAAGTTGATTAAACTGATATACTATTAATCGTAAATTGAAATTTGATCATAAACAATCGTATGGCAAGCAAATGTCCCATGGTATGGTTTTATACAAATGACTTATTATCCCAAAACTGACCGACCTTTTGTCGACAAGGATATACGGAAATTGTTAGGAATTATCTAAATAATCGTTGTGACAATGTTTCAATGCCACAGGCTCAAGGGTCAAGGTCACAGGCACCTAGGTAAACAGAAAATACGCTTTTCGTCAACTTTGTTTTACTTCTTCTCAAAAACAATGGGAGCTGGCCAGGTTCAGTCGGTAGCGCGCTCAACTCTTGATCGTGAGGTCGTAAATTGAAGTCCAGCCGGCGGCAGGTTGGTTTCCTGTCTTTCGGATGAGACAGTTAAAACCGAGGTCCCGTGTCACAGTAGGTGTCGGCACGTTAAAGAATCCTCATTGCTCAATGGCAGTAAGTGCCGAGCATAGGCCAAAATTTCAAGCCCTTCACAGGCATTTGCTGACGTCTCCATATGAGTGAAAGATTCTTGAGTGGGACGTTAAACAACAATAAACAAACAAACAAATAAAAACCAATGGACCGAAACCAAACCAAACTTGCCAAAAACTAACCTCGTATGAAGCCACATAGCTTTTGAAAATGCCAAGGGCCTAGGATCTATATGGCTCCAAATGGGCAAAAAGGGGTAAAAACTTGGTAATCTTCTCATAAACCTAATTGATGATTAGGTTTCTTTCAAATTCGGTAAACATCATTGTCAAGTCCATAGCTACAATTTATTAAATGAAATTGAGGTTTCACAAGACTCCAACCGCCAAGTTATATGGATTTTATGATAGACATACTGTATCCAAAGATTTACTAGTTGTTCGTTGGGCCTCCTCTTTAATATTCAGATATGGTTAAACTGAGCGCACAATATAGTTAAACCAGTTTGACAAAGTGTTAAAGTCATGGGGTCAAAGGTTTAGGTCACAGGCACGTAAGTAAACAAACAAAATTTTGTAGAAACTATCCCCATATTAAGCCCCACAATGATTGAAAAGGAAAAGGGGCCAAGACCCATAGAGGCTCAAAAGGAGTCACAACTGGGAACATCTTTGAAAATCAACTAATTAAACAGAAAATATCATCTTTAAGACATTTTGACTTTTTATGCAATGTTGAACAAATTTGCCAAGTGAGCGACCTAAGGCCCCATTGGACCCCTTCTTAAATATTCACATATAGTTAAACTGTGCGCACAATATAACTTAACTGTGCGCACAATATAGTGAATGTTAATCTGTGCGCACAATATAACTAAACTGTGCGCACAATATAATATTTGTTAAACTGTGCGCACAATATAGTTAAATTGTTTGCACAATGTAACTAAACTATGTGCACAATATAGTTAAACTGTGCGCACAATATAACTAAACTGTGCGCACAATATAGTTAACTGTGCGCACAATATAGCTAAACTGTGTGCACAATATAGTTAAACTGTGCACACAATATAGTTAAACTGTACACACAATATAACTAAATTGTGCGTCCAATATAATAAAGAATATACTGATTTCTATGTCACTTACTACAGAACAGACAACGCTAGACTACATACTGGTACCATTATATATTTATTATCTGATTTAACATAATTTGGCCATGGCCGAATGTACTTAGGGCGCCAAGGCCCCACTCCAGCCTTTATGATCATCCTAATAAGGTAAACTTGATAAATAAAAATATGTCAAATACTGAACCCTGAGATCACTAGTTTATGATTAACATCATCACTGTAACAAAATATCTTAATGAAGTTAATTGTCCAATTAAATATATTTATATCTGGAAAGCTCAACATGCCATCACGATCATTGCATTCGAGTTGAAGTTATCGTTACAAACAAGCATATATAATATTAATGATAAAACTTTTGTTCCAAGCCGTGACGGTCTCGTTGCTTATTGCATGTCAAACTGAAAATACAAAAGTAAAACACAGCAGTATCACATTCTAAAATGCATGAAACAACTTGAAAGTAAGTGAATTTACTAAAACTCTCTCCCTGTCTGACTGTCCGACTGTAACTAACTTACCCTAACTAAAAAAGTAACTGAACTTCTATTTACAACAATTATATATGTACAAAGTTACACGTAACCTCAGGCATGTCGAAATGCGAGTATACGAATAAATAAATCAATTAGGATAAGAGAATTCCCAAATTGGCACATTAAGTAAGTACATTATTCAATGCAAACGAGAAATAAATAAAGAACATTCTAAATTATTAACTTGCTTTCATAAATAAATTTGATAAGGATATCATTAAATTCTGTTGTCAAAGACAATGTCATACCACAATCTGAAATAAATCTGACTAACTACAGACCAGACAATGCTAGACTACATACTGGTACCATTATATATTTGTTATCTGTTTTGGAATAATTTGGCCGCGACTGAATGTACTTAGGGAACCAATGTCCAACTTGAGCCTTTATGGGCATCCCAATAAAATGAACTTGAGAAATAAAAATATTTGAAATATTGAACCCTGAGATCAGTAGTCCAACATTACAAAACACTTTAAGTAAATAATTAATTGAATATATTAATATCTGGAAAGCTCAACATGCCACCTGGCTAGGAAATCACTAGCCAGCGCCACTAGATATTACAAAACAAGCGGACAAAAATATTGTAAAGGTAAATAGCAGCAAATTACCGCAAATATAGAATTATTTCGTGTATAAATGAGTTGATAAATCAAGTAATGTAAATAAAATTAAATAAATTAAGGACCACAAAGGCATCATTGAAATAATAATAAATTCAATAAAGAACTGACTTGATAAAATTAATCAAGTAAGTGAAATTGATGTAATCAAAATAAATACTGCCATGGACCAAATTCGCCATTGGGAGGGGCCTCCGAAATGCTTGATGTAAGGAAAGTGTGTAGTACCTGTTGCATTCTCTACAAAAATATATCATTACGTAACTTGTTGAGATGTTACTTTTATCCAATTCAGGATGTTAAACTGATTCACCACCTCAATTAAGAACTAAACTAGCAATTCTGCTATTTATCCAGTCCCTTATTCAGTTTAGTTTTTTTTTATACAAGTTAGACCTCCATTTATACCTCGGAAGAATTTGTGACCTAAAAATTCTTGTCTTGGGCAATGTTTTTGAAATGTTAATAATTGTATTTTCCATACATTTTCGCAGTCTTATATATTTGCTTGACCCAATACCTATGTCAATCCCACAATGAATTACTAGTATATTCGGAGCATTCTCGATCCGCGGTAAAGTACTAATTTTGGATTCCAATCTACCCAATATATATAAAAATATAAATATACATGTATATGTTAAAAATGCAATAAATAATGATTTTTCAGTAAAAGGAAACATTTTATGATAGAAAAAACTATATAAATTGAATTTCATGAAATTCTGTGAAAAAGTACCTTAAATTAACGTGACCAAGTTACAACTAAAGACGGATTATTCTGATAACAGAATATTTTTTATATTTATTTTTCTCTTTGATTTTGCAGGATATCCTCGAGGATATTGATATAAAAATAGACTGGATGTTTAAACTGTCTTTTATGAAAGATATATCTGCGGTAATTCCAAGCATTAATTTCATTTGTACGTACGTACGTACGTATGTATGTATGTATGTATGTATGTATGTATGTATGTATGTATGTATGTATGTATGTATGTATGTATGTATGTATGTATGTATGTATGTATGTATGTATGTATGTATGTATGTATGTATGTATGTATGTATGTATGTATGTATGTATGTATGTATGTATGTATATGTATGTATGTATGTATGTATGTATGTATGTATGTATGTATGTATGTATGTATGTATGTATGTATGTATGTATGTATGTATGTATGTATGTATGTATGTATGTATGTATGTATGTATGTATGTATGTATGTATGTATGTATGTATGTATGTATGTATGTATGTATGTATGTATGTATGTATGTATGTATGTATGTATGTATGTATGTATGTGTATGTATGTATGTATGTATGTATGTATGTATGTATGTATGTATGTATGTATGTATGTATGTATGTATGTATGTATGTATGTATGTATGTATGTATGTATGTATGTATGTATGTATGTATGTATGTATGTATGTATGTATGTATGTATGTATGTATGTATGTATGTATGTATGTATGTATGTATGTATGTATGTATGTATGTATGTATGTATGTATGTATGTATGTATGTATGTATGTATGTATGTATGTATGTATGTATGTATGTATGTCTATCTCTATAAATGAATATATGTGTGTATGCATGTGTGACTGTATGTATGTATGTATGTATGTATGTATGTATGTATGTATGTATGTATGTATGTATGTATGTATGCATGTATGCATGTATGCATGCATGCATGCATGTATGTATGTATGTATGTCTGTATGTATGTATGTCTGTCTGTCTGTCTGTCAGTAAAACATCTGTGTAATTATTACGTCATAATTTGTTTGACGTCAAATAGTGCGCATAGACAGTCACGTGTCAGACAACAGGCGATAGGTCAATAACTCAGACTTTATATGTTTGCCTTAGATAATCATTTTAGCTAAATTAAAGAAATATATTTCATTTCTGTAGGGAATGGAGTTTCTTCACTCATCTTTGTTACGGTCACATGGTCGATTAAAAAGTTCAAACTGTGTAGTGGACAACAGATGGACTTTGAAAATAACAGATTACGGAATATCCCGTATTTGCAAAGAGACCGTGTTGGGGAATGTTGAAAGTATGGAAGGATACAAAGGTAACATTTTATATTTTCATATGGTAACATGTGCAGGGGAATGTTATTATTTGTACATCTTATAACATCCTATATCGATAAATAGATAGAAATTACATATCATGTGATGTGCGTATGAATATTAATTTCTATAAATGATCCATGTGTAAAACAGAAAGCAAGGCCCTAGTCCAAGAATGATACTGTGATAACAACTTTTCCGATATCATAAAATATATTACCGGTCGTCACATTCTGTCAGTAACTGCGTGTATCGCAGAAAAATTCAGTCATTCAGAAAATATATATGTCAAATCCAGTCTAATGCCTTTGACACTGAAAGCGAAACTGATAGGTAGCCACAACGCACTTCAAGTTCAACAAAAAATTAAACTGAGCTTGATATAGTTTCCCAAGTATGTCTAGCATTTAATTTAAAGTAGGGGTCTATGCTTATCAAAAACTGCCAGGTCTTATGATAAGTTCTACCACCGGTATGTTAATAACCAACCTTCGACAAAGCTACACGGACAAGTGCCCTTAAATATCTATATTACAGTGCATCAAAAACTACAAGTAAACGCAAACCTTAACAATTGGACAAATAACCGCTCTAATTTCAAAAAGACCGCGCGCCATTTACGATTGAGACATTGATCGAAAGTTTACCACATTCATAACAAACCGCCGACCAACGTTTCAACTTTTTTATGATGTGATGTCACTAACTGAGGTGAATCCTAGAACTCATAGGGTGAATTACATTTTGTTTTCTTTAAAAATAATTGTTGAAGTCCGTTAATGGTATGAAATATTATTTCACGTGGTTAAAAATTTAAGTATAAAAGGCTAGGTTTTCCTGCAAACTTCCTGTTGTGTAATATTTCATCATTTTACTATTTGATCAATATGTTGCTTTTACACTTCGATCGAGCAATGATGGATAACTCCTTCAAAAGTTAAAATGACGAGTTGATGTAACGACGTTGCCATTTATAGGGTAAAAGATTTCAACAATGTTCTAATTTTTAGGATTCTTTACGATATGAAAAGATATAAAAGAAATTCAAAATGGTAACGTATTCACATAGATATTTCAAAAGATATGATCATGTATTCACGAAAAAATAGCGAAAAAATAATCATTTAGATACGTTTATTCCACCCTAAGGGTAAATAGAACTAATGTTATACCGGGTTTTGTGACCCCTCGGTTGGAATAAACGTATATCTAATGACATCATATAAAAGGGTCTTAATAAATCCTTACATTTTTCTTGATACACTGTCGTTCATATGCTTATTACTTCCTGATTGTTGCAGTAACTGATCGTATCGGGTTTTTTTAGATTTACTATGGACTGCGCCTGAACTTTTACGACCACCACAATTTGTTGGAAACGGGACTGCAACCGGTGATGTCTACAGCTTTGGAATAATTCTTCATGAGTTGTATTTCAGGATGGGCGTTTTTTCTTATCCAAACATGACACCAAAAGGTAAGATAAAGTACTATTAATATATTCCATCCATCAATAGATATTTATATTTTATAAATTCAGAAACTTCGATTGAAATATATATATATATATATATATATATATATATATATATATATATATATATATATATATATATATATATATATATATATATATAAAGTCACTTAAGAAATTATAATAATTTCACATTGCCACAACAAATTTTTACGCAAAAACAAATAGAAACATTTGTTGTTTTTTTCTTCATGAACTTGCCTCTGTGTAGTAAGTTGTAATTAGCCCATTTTTTCATTTATTTCTCATCCGAAGGTGATTGATGATGTGTGATTTTTGTAATTATTTTTATAGAAATTGTTCTCTCTGTTGGAAATAAAAGAAAGGAACCCTTCCGACCATTGCTTCACTTAGAAGAGTCCATTCCTGGGCACATGATTTGTCTAATGAAGTCGTGTTGGAGTGAAGATCCAAAGGAAAGACCAACATTTGCAAATATCCGGACCTACATTAGAAAGCACAATCCTGAGTCGTAAGATTTTTAAATCATTTTCCTGTGCTAAATATTACAGAATGATCATATCTTGTTTTCAAATATCCCGATAACTTTAGTTAGGTATCAAATGTTACTAATAATTTTATTGTAGTTTTAGTTTAATTTCGAAGATAAATATACCTTAACAGATAAAAATAAAATACAACACAACTGTGTCTTTTTGGTGTATCTATATGTGTGTCCATTTCCATCAGAAAATCTTTAAAAAAAATAAAATGGCCTTTGTATCCAATTGCACATAAGCACTTGAAGTGCCGATGTAACAAATATATCAAGAACGAATTTCCCGTGCAAGAGTTTAAACACGATTATTTCAACAGTCCTTGATGGGTATATATCAATTGTACATCGATTATAGATGAGAATGCTTAAAGGGGTATTACTGTGTTTATATCGTTTTTTTTTGCAACTTAGATTGATATACAATTACTAATAAGGTATATTCACAGGCAGAATATTCTTATATTCCTATATGTTTTAGGGAAATAAGGTCAGGTCCAGTGTCGCCTGCATATGCAAATATTAAGGTCGAATCAATCATTTGCAAACAAATAATTGCAAAACGCGTCTCTCAAGCAATTTTTACAAACTATATCAGAATATATACGAATAAGCTAATGGCCCTAAAACAAATTTAACTTTTATTGGGCAGTTCTATTACTGTATAAGCAAAAACACACGAAAACAAAACAAACAAAATATTCACAATTATATATGATATGATTTTAATTCTAGGCTCGAAGTCACCATATCCACTCGGTAATGAACTAACGTTTTATTATTTTATTAGGTTATTGCTTTCACTTTTCGTCCGCCGTTTGTCGTCTGTCTCCCGTCCGTCCATCAACATTTTACATTTTGAACTTCTTCTAAAGAATTAAACATGGAATGAATGTTTCTTACAAGATGCCTACCAAGTTACGTTACTTTGTTACCAATTCACCATCCAATATGACTGCCAACAGGGGATTCAGTTTAACACAGGACCCTATTGAAAATCAAATATTCTTCTAGAGACTGCTGATTGCATTTAAACAAAACATGGCATGAATGTTATGCAGTATAGAATAGATTGAAATTAAACATGGCATAAGTCGTCCTTATCAGATACTGAACAAGAGGTCTTACCTTGGTGCTAATTAATCGTCCACTATATCTGTCAACAAGATTCTTAGTTGAAATGCACACAGAATATGTTCTAGAATGGATCGAAACAAAACATGGAAGGTAATGTTACCAAGATGGCTCTCATGATATGTAGGAATGTAGGAAACAAACTTTTGAAATGGAATTATATCCAATATCCTTGCCTGTAAACCATGTTGGTCCTCACAGTCGATCTTACATAATCAATGGACTAGAAATTTACTTCAGACTGCTTGATTATTTGAAACAGTATTTGGTAGAATAGTCATTTGGTATGCCCCTTTCAGAATTTGGTCCATAGACAACTGTAATTATTTAAATGAAATGTTGAGTTGCCTGTTTGATAGCATAGCAGACGTTGAGACATCTGTACCAACTGTGAAGAATATTCGTTCCTTACTTATTTCATTTGGATTTGGCTGTGGACTCACGGCGGATGTGACCGGTCAATAGGGAATTACTCCTCAATGACAGTTGATCCCACCTCTTGATTTCCAGAAGTCTGTGTTTGTCCAGAATCATCAAGTTTGTATATGTATCCTGGATCTCCTGAAGATTTATACTTTGGTATATGAGATTATCATATTATGCCAACAATGTTCAACATGTTCTGTCAACTTTAGGTCAGGTGAGCGATTACAAGCTCCTCAGAAAGAGAGAGAGAGAGAGAGAGAGAGAGAGAGAGAGAGAGAGAGAGAGAGAGAGAGAGAGAGAGAGAGAGAGAGAGAGAGAGAGAGAGAGACAGACAGAGACAGACAGACAGACAGACAGACAGACAGACAGACAGACAGACAGAGAGACAGACAGAGACAGACAGACAGACAGAGAGAGAGACAGACAGAGACAGACAGACAGACAGGCAGGCAGGCAGACAGACAGGCAGACAGACAGAGATAGAAATGAAAACACAAAATGTTTCTAAGCATGATGTATCAATATCAGTGAAAAGCGTTGATGAGCTTTATAACAATGTGCAATGTTCTAGGAAGAAGAATATAATGGATTTTATGTTAGATATGTTGGAGAAATATGCCAATAATCTGGAGGAATTAGTTCAACAGCGGACAAATGCATTGCACGAGGAAAAGGAGAGGACAAATAGATTACTTTACAGAATGCTACCCAGGTACGCAGTATTAGTCAGTTAACACATTTATTTTCAATTTACTATCAGCGTTTGCTTTAACCAATGAAATCTCTCTCTCCCCCTCTCTCTCTCTGTCTCTCTCTCTCTCTCTCTCTCTCTCTCTCTCTCTCTCTCTCTCTCTCTCTCTCTCTCTCGCTCTTTCTCTCTCTGTCTCTCTCTCTCATATGAATGTTTGTGTTGAGTATATACTGTAAAATCATAATTTTTTTTTGAAATTTTAATTTCGTTATTTTCTTTGGTAACCAAAAACGACGAAAGAAAATCCATAACGAAATATTTTACTTGAAGGATATATATATATATATATATATATATATATATATATATATATATATATATATATATATATATATATATATATATATATATATATATATATATATATATATATATATATATATATATATATTTATATATATATATATATATATATATATATATTGTGGTTATTGAAACCTACTTGAAATATATTTCACGCCATGCTTTGGATAATGATTCTAAAGTTGTTGATGTTATATAATATTTATTTTTGTAGTAGTATTACTTTGAAAACATTTAATCTCTTACTCATAATTTTTAATGTATGACTCAGAAAATCTCATTCATATACCGTACTATACGTTACCCTTTTCTTAATGCAATTATCAATCCGTTAGTCAACTATTGCGAACGTTTCAGCATTTGATGGTTTAAAAAATTTTGATTTTATGTATGCGAATTAAAATTTTCCCAACTATTACTTTTTTCGATATCTATCATGAATTTAATAAAGTACATGAATTAAAAGATTTTGAATGCGTATATGTATAATTCACCAAATATTGAAACATTTGCCGTGCCATAGTCAATTATCCCACTCAAATATCGTATTAGACATGAAGCAGTATGGCCTCCAAATTACTTAGATCATGTTACTTCAGCAGAATGTCGGGCATGATTACTTCCGATTTCTAATATTTACATTGACGACATTCGGCGATATCTATTTCCATTTCATCTGCGAGTAATAAAGTTTAAATAAATGTCCTCTCTCATGAATTTGCCAAATATCATCACTTTCTTGTAGGCTGCTTTTACTTCATGATATTCATATTCCAGTTCAAATATACGACAAACTGCTTAACCGGAAGTAATGCTGCCCATATTTTCTCTTTGAAACTGCATACTATTATGACGAACCGTGACGGAACGGAACAACAGGAAAATGATCTATTGTTCTATAATTCATTCAAATTGCATATTCAATGAAAACCTATTGTCATCATAATTAATTTGAATTTTATTGGTTTTAGATCTATTGCAGAACGTCTTAAAAGAGGCGAAACGATAATTCCGGATATTTTTAATTCTGTTACCATATTCTTTTCCGATATTGTTGGTTTCACAACCATTGCATCACAAATAGAACCCATAGAAGTGGTGAACCTTCTCAACGAATTATATATTTTATTTGATGACATCATCGCAAAATTCAATGTTTACAAGGTTAGTAATATTCATTTATACATTTTTCATTTCGTTTCTTAATTTGTAAACAGATTTGTAATTGACTGTAATTTTTCCTGTTAATTCTAAATTAAGCGATTATTATTGAATTAACATATCATATTATACAGATTCATATAGAGAGATACAATATATTGATAAATGTCGATATAAATTTCATCTTATAACAAAAAGAATGAAGTTTTGTAATGAAAGTGACATTGCGTGTCAAAAAAATAGTTTTGAATTTTTACTGCACAGAGAAATTTAAACATCAGAATGATGATTAAATGTCCTTTTTCTCATCTCTCTCTCTCTCTCTCTCTCTCTCTCTCTCTCTCTCTCTCTCTCTCTCTCTCTCTCTCTCTCTCTCTCTCTCTCAGACACACATACCATAAATATATATATAAATATATATATAACGTTATAACTACAATATTTCAAGGTTGAAACTATAGGAGATTCGTATATGGTTGCAAGTGGCCTCCCAGAAAGAAATAATAACACACATTGTGGAGAAATTGCAGACATGTCGATGGCTATCCTCTGTGCGTTGCAAAGTTTCGAGATTTCTGCCATGCCAGGACAGGAGATAAACGTCCGTATCGGTATACATACGGGACCTGTATGTGCCGGTGAGTAGTCTATGTATTATATACGATTATTCGGTGCATTTTGTAAGTACTTCGTATACTAACAAATCAGAATGTACAAATTATATATTGATAGTGGCAGATAATTGATATCACTCGTAAATACTTGTGTTTGAGGTCAACTGATCTTAGCCTATGGTGAGTCTTTTGTCTGGCGTTAAGCGACGTCTATTGTCTCTTTAATTTTCACTTCTTTTTAAGTACTGCTTGACCGACTTTGACTCCACCTTCAATTCTTAAAAGTGTATCAAAATTGTAAATTGTCCATAGGACAGGGCTTTAACAGTGTAAACAGGACTTATATCAAAGCAACTTTTCTCTTACTGGTGACGTCACTGAATCAAATACTTTATATGGTTATAATGACCTAGAGTTGTTCTACCAAACTTGAAAATTACATGACCCCAGTATGTATTGTTAAACCGGTCACTACTCTCAGTATTTACCTGAAACATGTATCAATATCATAAAATTCCATGGCCCCTGATTCCTGGACCAGGAACAGGTTTTATTTAAAGGGACATTTCAGTCTTAAAAAATTGAAAACATTGAGTTTTTTAATGAAATATGCCTTGGTGTTACGTCATGTTATGAATGAAGCTACATCATTGTTTGACGTCATATGATGAATTTCATTTATAGCTGATATTAACGCCATCTAGATAAACACTGAGTCTATTGGAGACTACTGCGGGAAATGTAAATACATGTACAAATGTATATACAAAAAGTAAGGTTGGATTAATCAATTGCAATTGAATAATTGCCAAAATGGATTTCTCAAGCAATTTTCACAAAGTATTTAGGTATTTAAGAAGCTTTATGCCTGTGTATAGTTCTTTTTTGACATTGTACATCAATCGAAGTAGTAAAAATATAAAGTAATTTAAAAATGGCTAATGCCCTTTAATAAAAGATATAATCTACTTCGAGATGATATTGAAAATATCCTAAACATAATACCAAAGGTGTAGTTTTACAAAAAGTCCAAAATTAATTCTCAAAACGATCGTTTCTGTCAATAAGTTTTCATAAGTTGAGCTCAGATGTGATATACATGTATAAGTTCTGAAACAAAACGTCCCGTGTTAATATACAATACAAGGCAAAAAATAACCTAAATGTACCTCTGTAAAAAGATGAGTTTCTTAGCTATTGGTCGTTTAGAATTTAAGCAGTGTAACTCTTCATATTGAAATGTCCTAGAGTCGATCTACAAAAATTCCATAGTCCCTGGCTTTACTGTAAAGCTTCAGCGACAAGGACAGTTTTGGGCCAGAGTCAGACAGTTTCATTCAATGTTTAGAAAGTTCACAGGTTCAAATTTTTCCCATGGTTCACAGAGTTTTCCCTCTTTTTTACGGGGAATGATTTCCTTGTCAACCCCTATGTTATTGGCAAGCTACACGCGTTATGACGTCACAATACAATTTATGACATGGGAATTATGTGGTTTCTAGAATGCAGTACATAGATATGTCAGACTTGACATATTTCTGCGTAGATCTACATAGACATGTATTTAAGACATGGGAGAAAAATAATTAAACCCTCCTTGAGGGCATGGCAAAGGCAAACCTCGGGTTTGTCATTCAAGAATCTTACTTTTGGATTGAATTTCTTTTGTCATTCCCACAAGGTTGGTGTTGATTCTATTAGTCAATTTCCACTACCGAAGACCTAACATGTTATTTATTTCACACACCGTCAATTTTTATAGGCATTTGACATTTTAGACATTTGAAAATGTCGATCAATGATGCGAGGATTAAGTCCACATAATCTCCAAGTCAAAGGTCATCAACGCCTTTAAAAAACTAAAATATCGATTATTTTTCTATAGACATATGCATTTAAAAGTTTCAGGAAATAAGATGTAGATTATGATCGTAAAAGTTCAAAGTCACTAGTTTCACAAAAGGTCATAAACATATGCTTACTCGTCAATCTGCATCAGGTTACGTGTTAAACTAATAGTAGTTTGGAGCAGACGTAGACTCCGACCTAAGTTTATTTGTAGGAAGAAAGATATGACCTATAGTGAAACTCAGATGTAATGCAGGTAAATCTGCACAAGTGTATGTGTTTAGTCACAAAGTATATAATTTCGGGTGTTGCAATCAATTTGGACCAAGTATCAATCCTTATAATAAAATGATCGACGTATCTGGATTCTTCGTTGGCAAAAGTTTAAGCATATATAGGTGTTTGGGAATGTAGGAAATAACAATCAAGATTGTTACAAGAAAAGGTTTGTTAATAATAGATAAAGAAGTACTTAAGTAAGCACGTTAAAATTTGCGATTTTATTAATGTATGATTATATATAAAATGTGAAGTCTTTCATTGAGACATTTTGGAATTCTATAGGACTAGATATAGTATTCAAATAGTTCTCCTGTTCACTTCCCCAGACTGAAAATGACGTTATCAAATGCCATGACATAACAGTCGACGTCGTAGAATTCCTGTTCCTATCCATTGGGTTAGCATAATTCAAAATTATTGTCTCAAAAACCAGATGGCATAAATTTGCCATTGCTTCAAAAGACACATATAACTGTTGTTTTTTAATATCTCAAAGTTTGTTTTAAGTTTCGCAAAGAATTTTTGCAATCTAATATGATAAGCTTCTCCTAAAGGTGAAGTGCTACAAATTTTGACCTCCATTATAGATTAATAAGAATGCATTAAGGTTTCTTTATCGTGTCACGCGGTGCCGGTCAATAGTTTCCTTCAACAGAACCGTGATTTTCACTTCTTGTGCCAAGCTCTTGGTATTGTTGTATGACCTGATATCAATAATTGAACTAAGGACCATCTTGCCAATCCAAGCTAACTGAAAATACAAAAGTGGTCATAATCCATTTCCTAAAAACAAGTACCGGAATCATGGCCAAATCCGACTAAATTTACATCAGCGATTCCCTTCCCACCTCGAAGCCAAGAAATATTGTAATTTATAATTCTCTTTTATCATTTCGTCTTATCATGACTTTTTAGGAAAATTGAAGGAAAAATTAAAGACAGGAATGAAATAATATTTCAACTATCATTAATGGTCTCATTGTATGCAATAAATAACGCCTGGATCATTACTGGTCAGCGACCAGTTTCCGTGAAGAAACAGTTACCGTGATTTTTCTGCGGTAACTGGTCGGTGACCAATATACAATACAACTTCTTTTTCTGTTTTCATCAAATTCATTTGTATACATTTAAAACTGATACATACTGGTAAACAATTTTGAGTGACATGGTAATTATAACTTTGGTAGTATGTTTATAATATTGATTTACATTTATTTTTGTAAAACTGGTCGGGCTCACGATACCATAGTATAGGTCTACCGAGGTAAATTGCCACATGTTTACAAACACAACGAGTCTAGATTGAATCGTAACAGGGGTGACAGACTTATTGCCGGCAACAAAAGTATTAGAGCTACAGAACTATATGGAGTATACTGTCAATGAATGTACATTTAATTTCTATTTGTAAAGGAGTAGTCGGGCTGACGATGCCACGGTATTGTTTATTTGGAGACACTGTAAATACAGCTTCTCGAATGGAATCTAATGGGATTGGTAAGTGAACCCATATAGCAGATATTTCCCCTCCAGCATTAAAAATTGCAATCTCTTACACAGAGTTGTCGGTCCTGGCACTCCTCAACAAACTCTGTCATGTCTCTACTTTTGTAAGAGCCTGGCAAAATATATAAATCTACTATAGATTTTGCTCTTTATGAGGTATCAATCTTTTTGCATATATTTGTAGGGCTGATGTAGGAAAAATATTATTTGAGGTAAAAACACTTTTTAAAAATTAATGTAAATATAGGGACTATATTTTTGCGAAATGTTTCCTTACTCTGTAATTTGGTTTTAAATATATTTTGTGGATTACATGGACACGTGTTTTGGGACTTCAGTTTTTGAAGTTGGCAGAGATTGTTGAGGAGGGTAAGGCTAAGAGATTGTAAAAATTGGCCGCCATTACAGGACTGAATAAACGAATCGAGTGTGTCGTAAAACACAGTAACACAGTTTTGATACATATTCATTTAATCCTGTACTTCAAAGTTCGCACACAAATACATCCAAGTGCATATAATGTTGGGGAATTCAAAAGTATGCAATTGAAAAGATAAAATTCAAAACCACGTACGTGCAAATATGCACATATTTTAATTTTGGGTTTTCATATACGCTTATGTAATTGTTAAAACCACTCGGCCGATTTCAAATATTTTATCTGTTTTTGTAATTTTACCATACTTAGGTACATGATACATATTCATTTAATCCTGTACTTCAAAGTTCGCACACAAATACATCCAAGTGCATGTAATGTTGGAGAATTCAAAAGTATGCAATTGAAAAAATAAATTTTAAAAACACGTATGTGGAAATATGCACATATTTTAATTTTGTGTATTCATATACGCTTATGTAATTGTTAAAACCACTCAGCCGATTTCAAATATTTTATCTGTTTTTGTAATTTTACCATACTTAGGTAACAGAATTCATATAACTGCAGACACAAGAGCAGGCCTGATTAAACTTGGACCTTACGACATAACCCTTAGAGGAGAACTAGAGATCAAAGTAAAAACATTTACTTACAATTGTAGATTGTCATGTACTAATTATATAAGAAATTCTATATAACTTGTAAATACATGTACTTATATAACTACGTTGAGATATATATATATATATTAATTATATTTTTTGTAATTGTAGTAAATATTAATATATGTATTTCTTTGTCACAAAAATGTATTTTTTTGTTTTAATGTAAAAAAATGAAAATGATGTATTTTAAGGTTTATATTATATTTCCAAGGGAAAAGGACGGATGACGACTTACTGGTTAGAAGGCAAGGAAGAAGTTGACTAGTTCACGACAACCATCAAGTATTTGCTCCTAGATGTAAACATGTTATGGTCAACATCATTAAATATTTGGATAAACAAGCATTATCACGAACGTGTCATAGCCATAAAAGGAAAAAAATTGTTGCTGAATGTTTGTTTGTTTTTGTTTTTTGGTTTTTTTTTTGGTTTTTTTTTTGTAGTTAATAAGTCTATTTTAATTGTAATCTATAGTCATTGATATAATTTTGTGTTTATAATTTAATGTATTGGATCTGGGTCTAAATATACATGTAGATTCTTTTGCCACGCCCATATTACACTATATGCACTGTATGTCACATCAAAATTACATTTGTGAGTTCTCTTTTCATTTAGTTCTAGTTGTCACCTTTCTTTCTAATTCACATTTACTGCAGACATAACAGGGTTTTCTGGACTTTTTATGATTTTTTCATGGTTATATTTCAGAAAAACCTTGTAATTTTTCTCGATGTATCCTTGTTAAAATTAGTTAAACCCGAGACCCCGTGTCACTCTAAATATTGCACACTTAAAACCTAACTGCATTGGCATTAATCCATAGCATCTGTAAAATTTTAAATTTTGGTCTCATTACCTGCAAATGCATATAAGCGAAAATATAAGTGACGAAACATCGAAATAATGTTAACATGAAGAAGTAACAATGGGTATTCGAAACCCCAAGACCATTAGAATACCACAGATTAGATGTAATAACTGTTTTGCGAATTCCAAACGTGATGGGAACCGGTGTTCGGAAGGAAATGTTCCATACTCTCAAAATCTAGTATTACCGAGGCTTTCGAAACACTCATGAATAAAAATAATAAAATATGTCTTCCTCTTCTTGTTTTCCCACACACACACACTGCTCAAGACGATCGTTTCTGCCAATTAAACTTCATCAGTTAAGCTTAAACTTATGATAGATTTTCTAAAGGGAAAGTGGTATAATACAAAGCTAAATAATAAATATAAATGCATAACCAAATCCGTCTAAAAGTGACCACTGTAAAAAATGACTATCTTAGCTTTGGAATAATTTAGAATTTATCAGTGTTATCAGTGCCAAATATTACTTTAGTATAACTCAGTATTTTTCAATATATTTTATTCATTTTAATAACTGATGATGTGCAGTAAGATGATAAAATGCGAACACGGAAATATGATATATCTATGTAATGTATGAGCTGATGAGCGGCATGCAATACGTGTTTTCAGTTATGTATACGACATGGGTTTTTTTTCATATGTTACCGAGAAAATTTTATACAAATATACTGGAGCAACTTCATAAAAACAAACATATCATGAGGTAACTGATTCACAATCCCCCGTGTCCCAGTTGATCAATTAACATTCCGATTCATTTTATGTACCACTTCAGAAAAAAAAGTTTCCATTTAACCTTTCGGTAAGTGGAGATATGTTATGAATATAACGACGTCTCTTTAGCAGCAGGAACATGCTGTTTTCTTCCCGTTAGATGTTTTTAAACGACGGGAAAAAAGATATGCTGTTTACTTTAATTTCACGGGAATAAAATTTCATGTTTTCTGAAAGGAACTTACTCACGGGTGTTAATTTTCGCGCAAGACAATTTCCAAAACGGGCGTGTAATAGAAGTTTAAGTAAGGTTTATAAACACTTTGTGATTCTTACAAACGATGTCTGGTCATACATGTATATGAATAAATTTTGATTGGTTTTGAAGTTTTGAATTTTGAATAGTATTTAACGCCACACCCAACAATTTTTCAGTTATATGGTGGCGACCAAGTTACAATGTACCCAGGAAGAGACCACCGGCGTTCCACAAGTAAACTGGCAAACTTTCTCGCAAAAATCAGCCTGGGTTCAGGTGGATCGAACCTGTGCTGACCAAAAGTGAGAGACTTCATGATTCAAAGCTCGACTCTAACCACTCGTCTACAGAGGCAATTGTTGGCTGGTAACAGATGTCATTCTAATACTAATAATAATTATAAGGTATTATATTTTCGAGTATTTAATTTGTTAAAAATATGAAGTACCCCTATCGAGAATGTTGGATAGTGTTCTAGAACATGACAATATACAGTGACACCCTTTCGCCAATTATATAAAAAACTAACTGATGACATTTTCACAGAACCTAACCTTTTCACCGAACTCGAGAGGTTTCCGTGTAGCATTCGCGACGGGTTTGACATGCTGGAAGAAGACGCTGACTCCTTATGGACACCTGGTCCTATTCCATTTGGGATTCGCGATTTTTTTCATATTGAGACCATTTGTATGTCTTATTTGTCGTGTTCTAATGGACTGAGTTTCGATTATCCATTGGTACTTCTTCCATTTTGTTTTAATAATTTAATGTAATTCATAATTTATCACATAAGAGATACATCAAACTGATTCAGAAATATATTTACGACCTCATCATTACTATTATAATTTTTTTCTATTTCCCAATTGAAATAAAAATGAAGACACGGGCGTTAAATATTATTATTATTACACGAAACAATTTTAACTGATATGATGAATATTATCCATCCATTAAGCAAACGTAATTAAAATTGAAAATAGAATTGAAAACATTGTTTTCATCTTTCCTTTTATTTTATTTATTTTATTCTGAAAATTATTATACATTTCATTGTTTTTATTGTTTTAAAACAACACCCCAAACTGATAGGCACAAGAGTGAACCAGAACTATAGTCTTTACGACACTTTGTTTCCTTACTTCTCTATTGCATCTAATGCCATCTCTGGATTTTCAGAGGTGTGTGTGTATGTGTTTGTATTTGTGTGTTTGTGTGCGTGTATGTGTGTGTATGTGTGTGTGTGTGTTTGTGTTTGTGTGTGTGTGTGTATGTGTTTGTATGTGTGTGTTTGTGTGTGTGTGTATGTGTGTGTGTGTGTGTGTGTGTGTGTGTGTGTGTGTGTGTGTGTGTGTGTGTGTGTGTGTGTGTGTGTGTGTGATTTGTAAGTTGTCTAGTGAACCTTCTTTTGAACCATACTTTGGTATATGTGTTTTTGTTACAAAAATAGAATATATAACACAAATCCAATAAATGTCAGACACTTGGTTTTTGTTTTATCTATATTTATATATTTAGGGCGACATAGTAAGGTCCAACTCATTATGGAATTTTTAATATATAAATTTACATGAAAACAAGGGGCCTGTTTTATCAAGAAGTCGTTAGTTCTAAATCGTAAGTCTTAAATTATTTGATCTTAAGACGAAACTTAGACCATTTTATCAACGCTAAGTCGAAATTTAAGATATATTTGCGTACTTTCAAATAAGATATTGATGGCTTAAGTATACCTTTACCCGCTACATTTACAAATATGAATTATAATATATATACAAATATCTTAGTATTTACGCCCTGTAGATAGTCACAAATATATGACCTGATTTGGTCCTATATCACAAGTCATGATAAGTCTTTGTAAAATGGTCGTAAGTCGTAAATGTGGTCCTAGAAACAAGTCTAATATTTAGGATCTTTTGTAAATCGGGCCCCCAATTACTCACAACAAAGAACGAATGCATGGTACTACAGTGCCAGATCATTTATATAAATGGTTTAGCACTGTAAATACCATGCATTTGTTCGAGTTCTTTATCAGCAAAAGCAGAAAAAAAACATGAAATAAAAGCCAAGAAACAAACAACAACAAAATCAAAAAACAAACAAACATATAAATGACAAAAGAAAAAAAAAACCGATGTGACAATCGCCCTATATTAAATCACCTCACTAATCAGAATTTGATTCAGTTATGCGGTCTTAATAGCTAGGTTCCAATGTAATTGAAAATCCTATAATTTTGCATTTGTAAACTCAAAGCTTATTAGATAATGTGGCCCGATCGTTGTTGCAGTGATGCATTTTTAAATACGTATTGTTTATTCCCTTAGTTGTAAAAGCAAAAATAATAAATTCCATTGGACATTATGTCACACGGTTTTTT
Source organism: Atrina japonica (assembly GCA_030159075.1). Taxonomy (NCBI): domain Eukaryota; kingdom Metazoa; phylum Mollusca; class Bivalvia; order Pterioida; family Pinnidae; genus Atrina; species Atrina japonica. The sequence continues at coordinate 1,445,336 of BROG01000054.1, forward strand.
GGGTTTTTTTTGTTTGTTTGTTTGTTTTTTCTTTGCTGATATATAAATACATCGTATATTATATATACAAACTTTAGATCAAGATTACGTATGGCGTAAAAGTACCGTTTCACATATTATAGGGGTTATTATTTCGGTAATGACTTTATGAGTGGTACAAGCAAATTTAAAACGATGCAAATACAGTGGAACTTCGCCTAAAGACTACCTCATTCAAGAGACCACCTTGCATTTCAGATCATACATAACCAATCTCTTGATAAATATTTGATAAGTAAAGAACCTCACTAATCAGACCACTTTGATTCAGTCATTTATGTGGTCTTAATAGCGAAGTTCCATTGTAAATGAAAATCCTGTAATTTAGCATTTGTAAACACAAAGCGTATTAGATAATGTGTCTTTGGTCACCCCGTACTCCTCAATTTGAGATGCACATGTTGTTTTTAAAGGGACATTAGCTTTGTTTATCCCCAATAAATTATTTCAATTTTTTTCTACTTTTACTCTTTGCACTTTATGAACAATAACAAATAAGAGCTATACACAGGCATAAAATGTTATATTACTATATACTTTGTGAAAATAAGGTCAGGTCCAGTGTGGTATTCATATACAAATAGTAAGATTGAGTTAATCAGTTGTAATTGATAAAATGCCAAACCTGGGTTTCTCGAGCAATGTTCACAACATATATAGGAATTTGATATATATCTCGATTATTTTTTTTGAAAGTAAGATAATTAACAATAAAAAATTACATACAATCTTGCTATATTTTATAAAGTGAATTCAATGTAAAGGTAATTTCTAAATACATGGTCAAATACGACAAAACATAGAAATCAAAGTGTTTAACGTGAGAGAACCCAGACGACAATGCTTAATTTCGGTCGATAATTAACAAACACCTTTGGAAATGTCTACAGATGAAATCCGAGTCCGAAATTAAAGCTAAACTGTACACAATGGTTTTGCAGATTCGTCAATTACATTGGAATAAGTAATTTCACATTTCATTAACCAATGTTGTGGAAAAGGGTGAAAGAAAGAACAACTGAATCAAACAAAAAAAGAAGACTAAGATAATCTGGTAATATTCAAAAGCTTTGGAATCCAAGAATTTATTTGTATCCCTTTGCAGGAATTGAATTACTAATTATTCCAGGATTTCCTGTAAACTCTTTTGCATGGTCAAGGTTAATGTGATGCAATAGAGTTTGCTTGCAAGACTTATATGACCTACATCTTTAGTGGTGGGTGTAAATAAGTCACCTATATAGAACCAATACCAGTGAATCATTTCATGAATGCTACCGTAATCGGTGATATATATATATATATATATATATATATATATATATATATATATATATATATATATATATATATATATATATATATATATAAAATATATATTATATTAATTGTATTTAGCATTTCGTAAAATATAATGATGTATTAAAATTAATCAACAATATTGCTTTACCCTGTATGCCAGTTTCCAAACAATATATATATATATAAATAATATATATATAATAATATATATATATATATATATATATATATATATATATATATATATATAAATATATATATATATATATATATATATATATATATATATATATATATATATATATATATATATATATATATATATATATATATATATATTTTCTAAATGAATTAACATAAAAATAAACATAAACATACCATGACGTAACGTCATGGTAACACTTAGTAACGTCTTGACAAGTCCCGAGAAGGATGAAAGCGCTAGACTCTATGTTTATGTTTATTTTGATGTTAATTCATTTAGAAATATATTTTACTGTGCATAACGGAGTACTAACTTTTTACTTATATATATATATATATATATATATATATATATATATATATATATATATATATATATATATATATATATATATATCCCAGTGGCATAATATAAGAGTTATGTTCATATATATATATATATATATATATATATATATATATATATATATATATATATATTTATATATATATATAAATATTTGAACATAACTCTTATATTATGCCACAGGATTGGGGCTGATTGGTTATGTTGGTTTTCTCAATTTTGGTCATCGAGCCCAGCTGGAACCTCAGCTAAATTTTGTGAGAAAATTTGCCAGTTGCGGAAAGCCGGTGGTCTCTTCCCGGGTACCGAGTTCTCTCCTCCAACAATAAAACTGGCTGTCACCGTATAACAGAAACATTGTTGAGTGTGACGTAAAACGCAAATCAAAACTTAAAAATTGAACGATAAATCATCTCAAGAAAAGACGTTTGTTATAATGCTAAACTATTTAAACTACCCGATGATGCGATACCACTAAAGTTACATTGTCGCAACACGTATACATCTTGTATAACAGAACAATAATGCGCACTGTCATAATTCACGATATCTACACTGGCTTCAGATACCAATAGTATAGATGAAGTTCAAGCCTCAATTTTTTGTTGCATGTATATAGTTTATATCAGGAAATATAGATAACCAATGTATATAACTAATGCTGAATGTACACAATTTATATCAGGAAGTGTGAACGTCGGTATTAGTAGTTTTAGCCCCTCGTAAGTCTTTCTTGATAGATGTGATTTAAAAAAGAATCCAATGACGAATATTTGAAAGGGGAGTTAGTTGTTCTTTCTTTTTTTAAAGAATCTTTCCTTTTTACGACTTAGTTGATATAAAATATCAAACTGAGAGATATTCACGGAAATAGAATGTTTAAATTTCTAAATATTTTGTAGAAATTGCTTGTGAAATTCAGTTTGTAGATGTATACACATGGGACTTGACCTTATTCTTTCAAAATATATAGAAATATAAGAATTTGTTTTACAAGTTGTAAAATATTTATTTTTTCGGTAAACACAGCTAATGCCCGTTTAGTGAATAGAAACATTTTATCTTACTAGAAATACAGCGTACCTTAATACATATCTTTATAGTAAATTTTCTTGTTACATATGCATACTTCATAACAATATTTCATTTATTTTTAAGTAAAAGCTTTGTTTATTTTCCAACAATATGCAAACAAGTTATGAGAACTAATTTAAATGTATCTGGTCGACTCTGATGTTGACGGAAGTGGCATTACAGTTATAATATCTATGTTCACTTAAAATATATCATCTGAAATCATAGATTAAATGCAATTAAATTAAGAATTAAATTCATTAATCAGATTATAAGATTAAGCATTAGACGAATAATATAGTTGCATTCAGTTAGTTATAAAGTTATAAATAAACCAAAGTCATAGCCTACACTCTATGTGAAGCATCAAGACGTTTTATTTCCAAAAAATAAAATAGGACATGGCTGAATCACTAAGATCGTTTGCCCCGCAAGCAGAATGTCCAAGTTTGAATGCCTGGTACCGGATTGCAAGTGCAAATTATTTAAATGAAGTATTGAATTTTTCGCCCAAGGCCAAATGCTCAGCATAAGTAGTAACATACTGTAAGATAACGCTTAGTGGACAAAATAGCTCAGTTGGTAGATCCCTAGATCTTCAAGTTCCCTGGTTCGATCCACGATCGTATCAGTTTTTTATAGATTACTTTTCATCTCCTGTCCACACACCTCCATGCCTAGATGGAGGGTAAATGGTCCAGGACGTGCAATTTAATACCGTCGTTGGATTGTACAAGTGTAGTGGCACTTTAAAAAGAAAAAGCTGTCGGATAAACAGCCCACTTAAGAAGAGCACAAATACACACTAGACATTTCTCCCTGCCACACAGGGACGAGTAGCAAGGGCTTTAAGTAGTAGTGCCAATCTTTAATTCAAGCCACCGCAAACAAGTAAGATAACACTGTAAACCGTAACACCATGTCATTACAATTACAGACTTGACACGTTTGAGGAACATCAAAAAATTTTGTAGCAATTCACATATAGTTTGTGAGTGTTGACGTCTCTGTAGAATTAAAGAAATCATGGTGGGTCGTAGAATGAAAACAAAACATGGAAGGAGATTGAGAACTTGTAAATCAAAGGTTAATACTATCAACCTGATTATATGACTTCTGTATTATATCGGCAAACTATAATTGTACAATAACTACATGTATATATATCGTAACGTTAATTTCAAGATATTTATAACTTAATACTTAGAGAATTGTAATATGATTTAACTGATGTCGTTTGCAGTAACATTATTCTGAGTCGGAGTAGTTTCAGAATAAACTATGCCACTTTTCCTGTCTTTTTACTAAATAAATCGGTAACTGTCTAATATCAGCCACTTTCAATTATGTGCAAAATAATGGTCAGACGAGAAAATCAAGAAATTGCTGAGAATGTTGATCATGTATGTTGCATGAATAATTACGTAATCTCTTAATATATTAATACATTCATACCACCATTGTGACAAATGCATTAAAAAATCACATTTAATTAATTTATACACATGCCTTTCCTGTGTATTGATCAATTTGGGCACTGAGAATGTGAGAATCACAGCCACATTTTCAATGTCAACTTTGCAGCATTTTATATTTATCTTGCAACTGCTGATATATTTTGTACCGGCAATTTAAAGAAGTATTCCAGTATCAGAAGATAAGAAAAGTTCAAACACCAAAAAGTTTTACAGCAAACAAAAAAACTTTAAAAATTGGCCAATATGGGTACTTATACTTTACATGTAGCAGGTCATCCTTTGATGACGTGTGTAGGTTATAATGACTTTCACATGTAAATGAATGTCGTTCGTACTATATGCTTTAATGATTTGTAATTCTTACCTACATTCTCTTTTATAAATGAGACAAGACGCCTATCTCGCAGTTTCCCTTTCTATGTTTTCTGCAGTTGTCAAGCATTGTTACAAATATTCTTAGATAAAAGTTTTAAAATGATATATTTTCATATTAACACAGCTAACGCATTTTGTTAACTATATTAATGAAATTTTCCATTATCTTACGAGGCAAAACTTTTCGGAAAACTGATGTGGACCGATTGATTTTTTTTCCAAAACTGATCACCTCTATCATTTTGTCCACGATTTTGTATAGACTTAACATCTGCAACTGTTGTGCTCTTCAGTGATGAATTACTTGGCACTCCGACAAACTCCCGTTGGCATTAATTTATAACTTTGGCATGACAATTCAGTAATTATACGTCGGTAATTTGTAGAGCTGCAGGGGAAAACAAGCAAATAATATATAGGAGCCCACCTCTAATATCTTGTACTTAACCTAAATGCAATACGTTTTCAGCATCGTCTGTCCCTTTATTATATTTTGTAATTTGCAATATTTCCTGTGAAATCATATAAATCATTAAATATTGCATCCCTGTTTTTTTTTATTTCATATATTTGTAGGCAAATTTTCTTTGTTTGAATTTCAAAAGTTGAATTGAAAATAGTGATATAAATTCTAAAGGATAAATACGCATCCCGAACCCGATGGGGAAAATAGTCAAAATAAGTTTATAAAAGAAAACAATGTTACTGTAAAGTAAGAGAATCTTGTAATATCATTATATGCTAACTGTTCTTTCCTGATTAGTATGAAATAAATGTATTCAATTTTACTATTGACATTAGGAATGTCTTATCTTATAAGTATATATTTGTGCGTGTCTAAGTAAAATCATATATCCAACTGCAAAAATGTATTTTCAAAATGTTCACAAAACTTAAAGGTATCTTGAAACAAAAGAGTCTATATATTTTCCTTATCTAAACTGGAATGCTAATATAGAAATAAATGATAAAAAACAAACAAACATACAACATCTATTGGCCATTTCAAAATCTGTAAAGAAAATGTAACAGGAAAGATGAATATGTACTTAAGAATTCACGTCACATTTTGAGTCAAAAGGGCAGCATTTTAGCCGATATATACTAATTTTATTCAAAATTTTGACATTTTATAGTTAGTATAATTAATGTATGACCACAAATGTTCTTGACATATTTCCATTTCTGTCAAAAATTCTCTACGGCTACTATATTTTTTTTCCGGCCAATCTTTATATATAAGAGATATTTGATTAAATTGACATTCAAAATGGTCGGTTTGAATCTCTGTGCCATTCTCATCATTGTGTTTTGTTTGGTGGAATCTGTGCGTGCAGGTATAACTTTTTGTTTTATTTCATTGTTGTTTGTATTTCGTATTTGTAAATCAAATTCGTATATTTGATTTAATGTAACTTTTGATATATCATAATTCAAACTTCAGGTTTGCAAAACAATGTAAGGCCTTTTTTGTCAAATTTCAAACACCGACAAATATTCGTTTCGTTTTTTAAACATAATTTTTTAAGTTAAAAGCACATTGCACTTATACACGTGTGAAATATTCAATATTTTAAAAAGTGTAAAACATCCATGAAATCTTCACCTAGAATTCCAATTTTTATATAGAGTTCAGTTTAACTTTTGAAATATATATATTTCACTTATAAATTATATTAAATCAAATTAAGTAACTTTTAGATAAACTACTGTGATAACCAAATGAACTTTGTAAGCTTTATTGTTTATAAACACACGTATATTTCAATCTTATGCTAAACATAAATGCAGGAGTATAAATTTGTAGTATAACGTTAGAAAGTTATAGAATGAAATATCAACATTGCGCAAGTTCATTTTTTGTAGTTTTATCTGTATCTCAATGCTTAAATTGTCCGGCCAGTATATAACATTTATTTTCAATTCAGATCCTTTGCTTTATCTACATAATGCTAATGTATGTACGAGTTAATATTTCCCAGTTTGTAATCTTGTAATGATAGCTTTCTATTATTTAAACATAATTTAGATATTTGTTTTTCGTAATATTATTTTAAAATAACAAAATATGTAACAAAATCAAACATTTAAAAAGAATGGAGAAAGCATGATCCTCAATTGTTTATGTAATGTGTATCATAACAAACTCTGTGTTGTGATTTATATCCACGGTGTAAAGTAACACACACACACACACACACACACACACACACACACACACACACACACACACACACACACACACATCTAATATGAAAATCTGAGGTTAATATAATTCCAGGACCAGTGGCAAAGAAATGTAGCAGGAAATGTCGGAATAATTGTCCTTTTGGACGTAAACTTGATAAAAAGGGATGCTACACATGTAAATGCTTGCCAAGTAAGTAGTGTATATATTCTGACAAACATAATGCTTATTCATATATTTATCTAGCGTAAGTTATTGTTATATTTGTTAAAAGTAATTGTAATGTCGTTTACTTTCAGCGCAGTAATTTTTCAAAAAGATTACTTATGCCTTTCTTGTCTCTAATTAGATTCTAAGATATATGATTTAATTTGTTTACGAATAACAAATGATAAGACGACGTGGGAAGAAACATTATTTGTGTTAAGAGTTAATTAGTTCCCAAACAGAAATTAAGAAAGGTAAATATTTCAGTCATGTATATGTTGCGAACCCGTGGTAAAATTGTCTTTAACCATGACTCATATACGTCCATGTTTTACTCTCAAATTTACATTCATTTAAATACTAAGATGAAATTTCAGGTTGCCCTTTTGTTTCTATTGATCATTATTGCCGATGTTAGATGAATCATTTACTTTGTTTTATTCTTGAAGGAAACTGTCCCCCAGTTTGCACGAATATATGTCAATATGAACGCTTCAATTTGTTGAAAGTGTGCTCTACATGCCGATGTGAGCCAATATATGGTAAGAAAAATAAGACGTAACAATCCACATTTTCTTAGGCAAACATATTATCATTATCATAATTAGCATTATCGTTATTATGAAATAAGATTATTATTATTATTATTATTATTATTATTATTATTATTTGAAAACATTATTATTATTATTATTACCATTATCATTTTTATTATTATTATTATTATTATTATTATTATTATTATAATTATTATTATTATTATTATTATTATTATTATTATTATTATTTGAAAACATTATTATCATTATTATTATCATTATTATTATTATTATTATTATTATTATTATTATTATTATTATTATTATTATCTGACTTGTGAAAATGTATATTAGACAGTGGGATAGACTATATGTATAACAGTTCTTCAAAGATCATGATATTATTAAACTTTCATAATTATCTCAATACTCATTCACTCTCTCTCTCTCTCTCTCTCTCTCTCTCTCTCTCTCTCTCTCTCTCTCTCTCTCTCTCTCTGTATGCCATGATACAGATCATAACAAATCTAATTCGAAGACTGATTCATATTTCAAGTTATAAAGAGATATTGCTATTTCCTTTTTATTTCAAAACATATTCCAATTTCCTTAACCTATGGTACTATAGCAATTCGTTTATATGCATATGGATGATATATTTATCCTAGAGAATATTTAGTAAATGCATATATATAATATGTTTTCAGTGATAAGGGTGAGATATATTCTTTTTAGATATTCATTTTATATGTCCGTAATATAGGTAATAAATAGTGATGTATCCTCACGTATTTCATTTGGACTTGACTGTTGACTTACGGCGGGTGTGGCCGGTCGATAGGGGATGCTTACTCCTCCATGACACCTGATCCCATCTCTTGGTTTCCAGAGGTCCGTGTTTGTCCATTTTTGCTGGATTTGTATCTGATATATTTTATCCTTCAGATATCAGTAGAACAACTGATATCTATCTTTATTATTCAGATGTCAGTGATGAATGTGATATACTTTGTATCTCTTTAGATATTACATATTTTATATATCAGTAATATATAGGTAAAAATAAGGTGATATATCTTCAGATATCAGTAGGAGAACTGATTTTATTCTTTTTCAGATGTCGGTGATATACTTTGTATCTCTTTAGATATTTATATTTTATATATCAGTAATACAGGTGATAATATGGTGACATATCTTCAGATATCAGTTGAACAACTGATATATATCTTTTTTAGATGTCAGCGATAAGGGTGATATCTATCTTCATTTAGATGTCAGTGATACAAATGATATATTACTTCATTTAGACGTCGAAGGTACATATATTTCATCTACGTAGCAATGATTACATAGTCTTATCTAAGTCGTAAAGATCATTTAAAGGGGCATTGGCTGCGTTTACCAAAAAAAAATAAAATATTTCGATTTTTCTACTTTTACTACTTTTACTTGATGTACAATAACAAATAAAAGCAATACATAGGCATACAAAATCTTATATTGCTATATATTTTGTGCAAATACGGTCGGGGCCGGTGTGGTATTCATGTACAAATAGTAAGGTTGAGTTAATCAACTGCAATTGGAACAGTCCAAACCTGGGTTTCTTGAGCACTTTTCACAAAATATATTGGAATTTAACAATTTTTATGCCTGTGTAGTAAAAAGGGGGAATAAATGTATTGAAGAAAAACACAGCTAATGTCCCTTTAATTAAATTTTCCAATGAAATGGAATAAAGATGAGGGTTACCACATTGCTTTGCTTTCTTCCTGAAATATATCTAAAAAGTTTGCGTCTATTTTTTAAATGCATTGATCATTAATACAAAATTTGTAAATTACATCTTTTATTATGAGAAATAAAACATCCATCCAAGCTGGACATTTTATACATCACATACAATAATGAAGAAGTAAGATAATAAAAAGCACAAATAGCAACATATTAACTTATTTTTCATGACATTACTAATTCATCGATTCTTCTTTTTGTTAAAGTCGCATTAGCAGTGTTCTAAAACTATTTCGTTTTTTACTGGTTAGATTGATGTAGAAAAGCAAATCAAAGTAATGGAAGTATTAAAATGGGTTGTTATGTTGACAAAATCACCCTTGGATTCAAACTAAACTACTCCCAATTAAGAACAAATATTTCTGAAAGAAAGGCAGGGTAAAATGAAAATAGTGATACATTACCATATATGCATTACAGTTAAGTTAGGCTTACCACTTCTTTGAACATTTCAATTTCTCATCACAATTTACATGTAAATGAATTTAACAGTAAAATGTATCAGTGTTACAGAAGTTCTAATGTCTTTACTTGATATGATAAACCAAACATAACTTGTAAGTACAAAAAATACAATTTATCTTTGATAAATTTGATTTTATCTATAGGGCAATACATATATTATTCTTAAGACAATGTCACATTAAAAAAAAAACTTTATTAATCAGAAGCCTAACTAACTAAAATCAATACAATAAAGTACAGTTTAACTGGCAATTTCCTAGTTCCAGACGAACAAAACGTTCAAAGTGAAACTGGTACTGTGGATTGCATGTGTGTAAATATAACTTTGTTGTTTACACGCAAAATGTCACCTCACTGGTATCTGTTTCTGACAGAGAGATAGCAAACATTGTCCCTCTACGTTTATATGCAAACTTTTCCACTTCCAACGTCATCGATATGTATTTGTTTATTACTTTTGTTGTATTTCAATATCCATCACGTTGGACTATTTTGGCATCCATGACAGTATCGCTTGAAGTTAAAATGCTTACGATTGGTTGAATTGATATCATGAACCAATGATATTGCGTCTTACAGTTTGCATATTTTAGTAAACTGTAAAAATAAGAACATGCTTTAAACGAAATGAAAATGCATAGTTTTATATTTTAAATGGATTTTAGGAATGAAAAATAGGGTACACCAATACCTGTGACAGATAATGTCTAAAAACAATACTGACAACAGTTTTCAAATAGTGTTTACTGAAAGTATAAAATGATGTCCATTTTATTACGTTCTTCTGCAATATTGTTTATACTTTATGACGGAAGGATATAACGTTGATAATTTTCTATTAGCCCGGGATCCTGGCTAACTGATGCTAACGCTGTCCAGGAACCCAGGCTAATTTTCTCTTTACTGAAACCAGAATCTAAATTTAGCTCTGCCGAGAATCCGTATCTATCAATAGATGTTAATTACGTAGTGTTTAAAGAGGTACAGACACACAAGAATTGTATTTCAAAAGGCAGGAATAAGTAGAATTATATTGTATTTTATCAAAAGATTATTCAAACTTAAATGAATTTCATTTTCACCAATTTTTTTTTCTTCTGTAAAAATTCAATTCAAATATCGGACTATATGTCCTTGCGTAGATCTACGAAGAACACTTCACAGCTAACAGGATAGCCCTCGATGAAAAGTCGAAGTAAACCTACAATAGGTTTTTATTACATAACAACCCATAATAAGAGGTATACACAGGCATATAAATTCTTATACTCTTTATATACCATTTGCAAACGAATAATGTCCAAATTGGGTTCATCAAGCAATTTTCACAAAAAACGTAGGAATATAATCATTTTCATGTCTTTGTATATCTTTTTTATTGTATATCAATCTAAGAATTTAAAAAAAAAAAAAAAAATTAAATATTTAGAAAGAACTCGGCAAATATCCCCTTCATATGTATTATATTTTAATTAGCTCAAACTTTAACTAGTTAATTAAAAGTGATGTGTACATTTGTATAAAATGATCCAAGACTTATCAATGTTTCAGTTCCATGTCCAAAAAAGTGTGACCTGTTTTGTCCAGAGGGACACGCGAAGAATAATGCAGGATGCCCTATTTGTCGTTGCAAATCTGAGACACGTGAGTTAATCATAGGCACTGCGATAAACAGAAAATCAATCTGATACTAACTGATGCATGCACGCTAACTAATTATAATTTGATGTTTTACTTTAGCATCATGTTTATGATATTTATGCTCTTCGTTGAAGTCAAATTAAAATCTTTATTGAACTTTAAATTCAATATCTCTTTCAAAATACCCGTAAGAGTACTATAATGTGACTTTCCCAGAAAATACATTATTAACCTCTATATTTCAATGCCATTATATATGACAAACAACGAAGATAACCGTTCTAATGATCAAAATTGTATTTATCTAATTATTTATATATCTGTTTATTTATTATTATTAGTCGGATGACCCTATTGTTATTGTAATTTTATTTATTATCATAATTATTATTATTATTATCATTATCATTATCATCATCATTATTATTATTATTATTATTATTATTATTATTATTATTCATTCATTCATTTATTAGTTTGTATTACATATGTATCAGCTGTACATTCTGT